>JARHVA010001164.1:3375000-3435000 GCA_037957365.1 Torreya grandis | reverse complement strand
TTACAAACATAGGTGTAGTGATCCCAATTGTCATACCTCCACATAGGTATTTTTGATAAACCTAGAAGATAAATGACGAGTATGTCTACCACAAGCATCAATATAACATCCCAGTAGATTTCAAAATCTATTTCCTTATCTATGTCAACATAATGCATTTGCAAAGTCTTTATTATGGTTGTACACTACCACATACTTTTATAGAGCCTAAAAAATCTAGGTATGTTATTTGATAGATCATTTACATATATATTACATTTTAATAAATGAATTGAACTCTATTTTTATAATCATATTTTCTTATTTTACACATATATTATATAATTTGATTAGAATCAATATTTTGACTTTTTTAGAATAGTAATATCATAACAAAGAAGAGTGATAAGATTAATTATGACCCTATTTATTCTTTGAAATTTAATTGGTTAATCTTAGATATTGTTTGAATAATAAAATTGGCTTTAGAAATGTAATGATTCTCCCATAATTTTGTTTTCTATTACAATTAATAATAATATTCCTTTGAATTATAATGGTGTCAATGGATCTCATTTTGATAATACATATGAAATATATCATGATCACAAGGAATCCTTAAATTAACATAAAAGGTATGTAAATATTACATGGTTTTGGAAACATCTTATGGAAAAAACTTATGGGATATTTTAATTGATGTATGAATTGAAATATGTTTCAAAAATAAATCATTATGTCAAGCGTCTGAATATGGGATTAAGGTGCAAGACATTCCCTATACCATAAATACTAGATACATGAGTGCCCAAAAAATAGATACAAAAATTTCCTCATGTAAGGTATTTACTTATATGGATAGTAATGTATTCATTTTTAAATTTTATTTTGAAACCATTCATCCTAATGCTTATATTACTTTAAATATTGACAATCTTACTCATTAAAATTGTAAGATTTCATCTCAAATTATTCAAAACTCTCAACATAGCTTTGAAATTTATCTTGTTTAACCATCTAAATCTTATCATGATTATCATATAGCTTCTTTTCAAAGTGTTTCTATTATATCCTATTATACCACTATTACTCTTCTAAATCCTAAGATGAATAATATGATTCATACATTACATGCCTTGTAAATATATAATAAGTTCTTTTCCCCAAGGTTCACAATGGGAAATTAATAAGATCTTTTATAGTTATATAATACTCAATTCCATGGAATAATATTATTTATGACTCCAAATATTGAGTTTTTTAATTGAAAAGGAGACACGTATTATCATACTAGTGTTTACCTTAATTATGGGTTTTATATAAAATATGATTAAAAAATTGAATTGTGGTGGATCTGAAAATACATATTTAAAATTCAAAATTCAAACATAATTAGTGTGTTGAATTATATAAAAAATACTAAATGTTTCAAACATAAACTGAATCAATTCAATGAAATTGGAAAGAGCTTAAGAAACACATGCACCTTGGCTATTATGTAAGTATTAAACTATATTTTTATTATGTTTGACATAATGTTAAATTTATAGAATTATAATGTTCTATAAGATGAGATTGTAGTTTTATGACTCTATATAATTCATGCTCCACCATAAAAATTCTTGGCATGTATATCTTATCTATATGATGATATTCTTCTCTCTGTGTCATCATGCTTGTCTTTATATTATTTTATAGTATGGGATTTTTATGCATGTATGTTTAATTTTATTTATTATTATTGAAAATTCACTTCATAAATCATCAAGGAATAATATGTTATATAATTTAATATTAAATTTTATCTATTTTTCATACTCCCAAACAAATAAAAAATAATGGAGTCAAGAAACCACCAAAACAACAAACTACATATCCTACATGCTCAAAATTAGATATGCATTTAGTTTAATGGTGTGTGGATAGAATAAATTAAATAATTTTTAAACCTCATGTTTTTTGGATATTCTTAATTATTATGTCATGGGGGTGTCATGGAGATGCTCTAGTGAGTGGATGAAGTGCCTTGATAGTCTATATGATAATGACAAAGAGTGTAATGTCTTTGTTCTAGTGTGCTTAATATATGCTTGGTTGATATTAAATTTTGACATAGATATATATGTTTAGATATGATTTTTCAGTATTTATGATGTATAATAGGTCCATAAGATATTATCGATGCTTTGATATCTTGTATTCATAAGTAGCATTCATTTGGTTGTCCATGTTTTCAACTAGACACTTTAGGTCCAATGGTAGAAAATCTAAATAAGAAGTTTGATGATGTCACCATTTCCATGTGGGAATGAGTTAATGAGGGTTGGATATATGGTTTTTATCATATTAATTCCTAGTTTTTATGTGACAAATCTCAAGTCATGCGTCAAAGCATGATCAAAGTTATGAGGGTATAAATCTAGCTTCTCAATCAAGATTCATTATTTTCCCATATGTAGCCAAACTTGTAGATTAGCCATAATGAGCTAAGTAATAATATTAATGAGGTTATAATTCACATACATGGTGTTATCAAGACAAAATGATAATATGGTTTTATTCAATTTTTTCACTTGTTTAGTTGCACTAATTTTTAGATCATGCAATGTAACGCGTCAAAATATATACATATGTAAAGTTGGGCTCCCATGTAATTTGACTATGTTTTTCCATACATAGACAATTTTGAAATGAGGAAAAAAGATATGAGTAATAATTTTTATGGTGTTATATCTTGAACATGTGGAGGTGTTAAGAGAATCTAATCATATGGTAATTAAACTAGAAACATTCAAGATAATAAATTATCAATAGGCAAAGCTTCTAAAAATAATAACTTGTATTGATTAATATTGAATGACTTGAAATAATTAGAAACCCAAACCATTATTAAATAAGACTCAACTTATAATTTATATTTGACATGAAAAATTTAAATAAAAACTAGAATCTAGAAAAATGTCTATTTTTAGCAGCTTTTATTTATAGTAAATTTTGCATGCAAGTGTGTGTAGCTCTAAAAATATCCCAAAATATTATAAATGATAAAATTAGCCTATGTGATAAAATTAAATATAATTAATGTATAATCCTATAAATATAAAATTTATAAAAATATAATAATCTTATTAAAATAATTAAATTATAATTTTAGACCTTCAGATGATCTAATATGGCCTCTAAAAAATATTGAAAACATACCTAAGTAAGTCAAACTATTTAGGAACGTAATGAAAATTTTGAGATGGTAATTTTGGTGCATGGAATATCTCAAATGGATCTATGGGTCAAAATTTATGACCTCCAAAAGGTTGGCCTATTTTTTTTGCATCATTTTCTTCTAGTTGAAAACAACTTAGCTCCTATGAGTTACCCTGATTATACTACTGCCATTTTTCCTTGTCAATATTCTTCAACTCACATTTTGTAATCCAAGTGTTGTATTCTTATTTAAATCCTTTCCATTTTACCAAATACCTATTATAATTCCCTTTCCTTATATTTATTGTCTTCACATCTAAAACTTGCACTATCTTTTCCTTCTTCTTCTTTGGAACCTACTACTCCCAATTTAATTATTCATCTTCATCATCTTCACCATATTCTCCATGGAATTCATATAAATAAAAAACATTAAATACTAGAGATATATAAAAATTCTATGGTAAACTCACCTCATAAGCATTATCATTGATTTTATTCACAATTCTACATGGTCCAATTTTTTGGTACTTTAACTTGTTATACATGCCTTTTGGAAATATTTATTTCCTCAAGTAAACCATTACCAAATCTCTTTCTTAAAATACCTTGTATCTTATTCTAACATCTATTTCTACTTTATATTTCTCATTACTTTCCTAAAACTTTCTTCTTACTCCCTCTTACAACTATTTCATACACTTTTACATCATCACTAATTCGATCTGTAATCAGTAATTTTACCAAATATAAAATAACCATAAGATTTATCCCATAAACAATTTGAAATGGCAACTTTCTTGTTGATATATTCACTAAACTATTATATGCAAACTCAACTTATGATAAATCCAAGTCCCATTGCTTGGGTTTCTCTCGAACTATGCATCTCAACAAATTCCCCAACCTCCTATTCATAACTTCTATATCTCCATCTGTTTATCAGTGATATGCACTAATAAATTTTAGATTAGTACCCATATTATTCTAAGAAGTCCTCCAAAAATGACTTATAAATTTCATGTCCCTATCTAAAATAATTGTTTTTGAAACACCATGAAATCCCATAATATGTTTAAAAAATAATTCTACAACTCTAGTGAAATCATTAGTTTTCTTACATGTAATGAAATGAACCCTTTTATAAAATGTGTCTACAATAAAAAAAATTAAATCACTACCTCTCTATGTGTTTAACAATCCCAATGCAAAATCCATACTCAAATCTATCCATGGCCTTCTTGGAAAAGGTAATGACATGTATAATCTAGTATTTTGTGCATGTCCTTTGGCCACCTTACATATATTATACCTTGAAACATACCTTGTCACATCTCTTTTCATCTTTGGCCAAAAATACTTTTCATCCAACAAATATTTTGTCTTTGTCTTACCAAAATGTCTAGACAAATCACCACTATGTAATTCTCTTATTATATTGTCTCATTGAGACCCAACTGGAATGCATAATAATTTCCATTTGAAGAGATAACCTTATTATATAAGATACTCATCATAAATATCATCTATCTGACCTGTTAATGGATTCCAACACTGCTCAACTACCTTTCCAAAATATGGATTAGTTTCATATAATTGTTTGATAGCTTCAAATATAACTACTTCACTCATCATAGTAGTTAATAATGTTACCCTCCTACTTAATGCATCAGCTACCTGATTCTATTTTCTTTATTTATGCTTCAATACAAAATTATACCCCTATAATAAATAAACCCATTTTTCATGCCTACTATTCAACTTCTTTTGTGTATTCACATACTTCAAAGCATCAAGATTTGTAAATAGGATAAACTCCTTAGGCACTGATTAATTCCTTAAATTATTTAATGCTTGTAAAAGTGTATAAATTTCAACATCATAGGTAGAATACTTTGTTCTACCTCATTTAATTTCTCACTAAAATATGCTATTGGATTTCCTTCTTGACTCAACATAGCACCAATCCTAACAAATGAAGCATCATAATTAACCTAAAACACTTTGTTAAAATATGGTAATGTTAAAATTGGTCTTTCTATAATGTTCTTATTCAAAATTTCAAAGCTTTCTATGGTTATTATAGTCCATGAAAATTCCTTCCCTCTCTTGCAATATGTTATTGGTGCCACAATACTACTAATTTTTTTAATAATATTTCTATAAAAAGTTTATAAACCATGAAAACTTCTTACCTTTTTAATTATTGTTAGATTAGGACACTTAATAATTACCTTTATCTTTTCTTCATCTGTTCTCACACCCTATGTTAAAACTTCAAATCCCAAAAATACCAAATTATTTTGCATAAACTTAGCCATCTTCAAATTTTCATACAACTTCTCCTTTCTTAACAAATCTAGTATCATTATCAAATGTTTTATGTTTTATTCTTTACTATTACTAAATATCAACATATGATCAAAATAAACCACCATAAACATACCAACATATTCTCATAACGCTGTATTCATCACCCTCATAAATGTGTTAGGTGCATTACATAATCTTAATGGCATCACCATCCAATCATATAAGCCATCCCTAGTCTTGAATGCAATTTTCCACTCATCTCCTTCACGAATTTGACTATGATAATAACCACTGCTTAGGTCAATCTTAGTAAAAAAAAATCTCTTACAAGCACATCCATCATATCATCTAAACAAGGTATAGGAAACCCATACTTTATTATAATTTTGTTAATTGCTCTACTATCCACACATATTCTCCATCTTCCATGTTTATTTAGAGTTAGAAAATCTAGTGTTGAAAATGGACTCATACTCTCCCTTATCACTTTATTTCTTATAAATTCATTAACCTATTTATTTAATCATTTATGTTTTGTTATAATTATCATATATGATTGTTGATTAGGTAGATTTGATCTTGGAATCAAATCAATGTGATGTTGAATATCTCTCTTCAGTGGTAAAACATTAGGTAACTCCTCGGGCATAAAATCTAAGTAATATTTCAAAACTCTTGTTGTTTCTATTGGTATTTGTACCACTTTTGTGTCTTCATTATTTTCTACTAATACATAAAAACAATCTACCGCCTTCATATCTTGGATAAATTATTTAGTATAGATAATTTTTTTAATATTTTCTTCCTCTTTAAGAGGTAACACAATTATCTTTGTACCATGTTTCCAAAAAGTGTATGTGTTATTTGTTGTTAAATTACCATGGTCTTCCCAATAACACATGACATGCATCCATTATAATAAAATCACACCATATTTCATCATTATAACTTTTTACTATATAAAACCTGATTAAGCACCTTTTATATACTGTAACTTCATTCCCTTTCTTAATCCATGAAAACCAATAAGGATTAGGATGCATTTCACATTTAATATTTAGTTTTTCTATCGTTTCTTTAGAAAGAATATTTTCAAAACTACCACCATCTATAATTACTTTACATACTTTTCCACCTGAAGTACATCTTGTTCAAAAAAGATTTGATCACAACCATGCATCACCACCTTCTTTAATCTATAATTGTTCCTTCCTTAGAGCGACCATGGTTATTCTCATCATTAGATTCTCTCTAACATCTATAGGTGGAACTTTAGTATTTTTCTCTTCTATCTTAGCCTCAACTAGATTCACTCTTGGGTGATCTTCTTGCCTACTTTCTTGATCTTGATAGTGTGGACACTCAAATGCTTTGTGCCCTTCTTCTCTACATATATAACAGACATAAGATCCATGTTGATTTGTAAAACATCCTCTAATACCATCATAACCTTGTTCTCTCTGAAATGCTCTTCCACTTTATTGGTATTGAAACTCTTTCCTATTGTCATCTTGCTTTTCTACACCATATGATGATTCGACTTTATTGATATTAAACCTACCTCATCCCCTATATAGAGGCAATCAACAGCTTCTCAGAAAAAAATATGTTCTTCTAAAAGTTTGTATATTTTGTGTTTATTCTACCTTCAAAGATAATTGATAAGCCTCATCCATGCAAATTATTATGTGCATGCTTAATTCATCTTGTATAGAAAATTTCAAACCATTTACATACCTTGCATCCATCTCCTCTTCTATCTCATCATGATCCACTCATATGGAAAGCTTATAAAATTAATCTATATATTCTTATATACTATGATCTTTTCACCTCAAATTCTAAAATCTTATGTATAGGGTTTGTGCATAATTCATTGGAACAAATTTTTCCTCAGCTTCTTCTCCATATTTTCCCATATATTTAATCTTCTCTTTACATTTCCATAGGAAGAAATTTCTCCCTCAAATTATTCTCCATATTTTTCCATGTATTAATATTATATTTAAATTTTCTTTGTCTCTCTTTTTGTAGGTTATCCCACCAAATCAATGCATGGCCTTTCAATTTCATGCATGCAAATTTTACCTTCTTATCTTCTCTCATAGTCTTCCACTTAAAGAATTTATCCATGTTATTCATCCAATCTATCAACTCCTTTGGTTTTAAACATCCCCCATAATATATAAAATCAACCTTGATTCCTTTATTTCTTCCTTCTAAATCTTAAACCATCTTCTCTTACATAAATGGTGGATACTCTTATTTTTATTTTTCTTACTGAACTTCTCCATCATGATCTATTTCCTCCTCATCACCACCTTTCCTCTTCTCTAGTTGGTGATATTATCAATTAATTATGTCACTTTCCTCTATAGCTCTTGTATAGTCTAAATCATCTTTTAAATACATCCTCATCCTCTCACCATGTCTTACTCCACCAAGATTTGAACTTTCTTTGATACTAGATAATGAAACCAAAAACTATCAATATAATAAATTATCAATAGGTAAATCTTATGAAAATAATACATTGTATTGATTAATATTAAATTACTTGAAATAATTACAAAACCAAACCATGCTTAAATAAGCCTCAACTCAGAATTTAGAGTTGACATGTAAAATTAAAAAAAAAACTAAAATCTAAAAAAAATGTCTATTTTTAGTAGTTGTTATTTATAATAAGTTTTTCATGCAAGTGCACATAGATCTAAAAATATCCTAAAATATTTTGAATGATAAAATTAGCCTATGGGATGAAATTTAACTGAAGTTAATGTTTGTTCCTAAAAATATATAATTTCTAAAAATAGAAAAATCTTAGAAAAATTATTAAATTATAATTTCAAACCCTTAGATGATCATGTATGGCCTCCAAAAAATATCAAGAACATCCCTAAGTAGGTTTAGATACTTAGGAAAGTAAATAAAATTTTAAGATACTAATTTTTGGCACATGGAAGAGCTTAAATAAAGATATAGGTCAAAAGTTATGGCCTCTAGAAGGTTGTCTTATTTTCTAGCATCATATGGGTTTGTTCAATTTTGAGCATAGTTAATTTGTGATAAATTATAGATCATCCATTGAAGCACAAAAAAAGTTATGGAAGCTAAAATTTGGCCTCTCAAGTAGGTTTTGACATAGTTGGATTTATAATAGAATATTTTGGAAAGGCATTTTTATGGCATTATATCTAGCACGTGTGAGGGTTCTAAGAACAATGTGTCACATGGTTGGATTCTCCTATGTGAGGAGATCATATGGTCCAATTTTGAGATTATGAAATTAAGCATAAAAGAGGTTATTTATGTGAAAAAATGTGTACTTAGACATATTTAAAGGGTTCCCATACTTAGTTATTTATAAAAGTGTTAAATCTCAAGCAAGATCGAAGGTGTGCATTGCTCCAAGAAGTTAATAAGCAACAATATGAGGATAGGTGCATGATATTTCAAAACTAAGAAAAAGTATAGGATAATTATCCAATGGTGAGATAGTGTTCATATGATTGATTGAAAGGTGATATTTGTTTGTTAAATACTTAATTGATCCACAAAGATCAATGAAGTGCATTGAGTCAAAGTTCCCAAATTGTACGAGATGAGGTCAAAGTGACATAGGTTTAACATCTAAAATTGGTATACTATATGTTAAATATCAAAAAATATTGATGGTTCATATTTGATCTAAGTTGATATTTCATAATATTTGATCATTGTGTCCAAAGGTTAACTATAATTGTTTGCATTTGAATATTTGAAATTGCAAAGGAAAAAACTAGTGTATGGTTTTTGGACCATATCTTTCAATAGAAGATGAATTTTTTGATACTGTAAAAGGTAAAGTGGTAAAATCTCTAAGATACATCCAAATATATATATTTTAAGATGTAAAATTGATTATATTCAAATATATTTATCATAGAATTTGATTATGTGTTCATGATTATTTTGCAAGTGACTTGAGATGGATATTTGAGTATATATTGATGTTGTTTCAATGTCTCATGTTTAATTGGATATTTGGGATTATTTTAGACTCAATGAAGATACCCTATGAGTATTTTTTATGTGTAAAAAATCTTTCTTAAGTATGAACAATGTGTAATATTTTGATTATGTTTTCATTCATGGTGACTATGTGCACCAAATTAGTGTTTAACTTGTCTAAGCATACAAAAAAGTGAGCTAAATTGATCATGATAATTTGAGTGTGTTTAAGGGGACATAAGGAGTGGAAGTATGTATTTAAAAGTGGTATTATGCTCCTTTTTTACTTGAGTGTGATCTAAATGGGTGAATAGGTCTCCATGAGACCTATAAGAGCTACAAGGGCCTTATTAAAAGGTATAACTACTTAAAGGTGACCCATAGATGCTATAGTTGACCTATGAAGATTGTTTTGAGCCATGTATTATTTTTATATATATTTTAATGGTTAATGCATCCCTAATGGCTGACCAAGGTAGTGACTATTAAGATTGCTTTACAAATAGTGGAACCAAAGATGATGTGTTTTAGACTTATAAAACTTGGAGAGGTGTGAGTATTAAAGTGAAGAAGAGAAGAGGCTGAGTGCGCCAAATGGTTGGGTTGATGATAAAAGTATATTTAAGACTATGAATATGACCTATAGGTCATGTTTCAGATGGTAGAGTACTGCTCTTTTAGGTTGAGCATGAGTGAAGAGGCGTAGATTGATCAAAAAGGATGTTCTTGGTGTCTTAAGAATGATCAAAGAATTTTTATTATTTGTGAAATCTTGGTGGTTGGTTTGAGAGATTGATCAGAGTCTAGATAGTGTTTAATACCATTTGGTCATGTTGTTGAAGCTATGATAGAGTTATTGCTATGAAGGATGCATTGAGTGTGTAGAGTTGAAGAAGTAGGGATAGTTGGGATATGTAATGTGTCCTAATTTATCTTTGTGTGTTGGTTTAAGTATGTACTGTGATTTTATTAATAGGGAGTGTTGTGGTGATAGAGTTGTTTATAAGAAGTACAAAGTGGTCCAAAAGGTGGCTTTAGATGTATTGAGTGTGCATAGTTGAAGAGAGCTGATATACTTTGTATATCCATCAGATTGGTCAGAAATCAATATTTATCATATGTATTTTTAGGTTTTTTTGTGGGTACTCAACAGGTAAGGGGGTAGTAGCCTCCTTGTAAGGTTAAACTTTATAAATATCTAATTATTGTGGAAGCTCAGCTAGATAGGTGTAGTAGCTCCTTCTGGGATTGTAGTCTCACTAAAACTAAGAATTGTATTTCCTTTTATCATTAGCTTGATGGTTTAAATTGGTTCTTTTATAGGATAATAGTCTAATTTTAAGTTCCAGTGGGTTTTATTCCCCAAGAGGGTTTCCCATCTATGTCATATTTTTGTGCTTGATCTTGCATTATCTTTCCTGTTCATTGCTATGAATGATGTGTATGCCTCATGAATGTATATATTGATTGATTAAGTGTTTGGAAGGATTGGAACTAAATTTGAAATATCTAGGCTCAATAATTCAACCCCACTAGTGGTTTCACCTTTAAAAAACATTTGTAGATATGATCAATGAAATTAGTAAATTCTAACTACCTTCTTTGGCAAAAGGGATTGTGTAGAGTAACTAGGATGGATAAGTATTGGAAAAGTGTAATATTGTGAATCATAAATTTAATGGAGAATATTGTATTTAGGATTGGACCTTGGTGAAATAAATTTTATATTTATTAATTCCACTTTGACATCTTAGATTATTCAACTATCTTATATTTACCTATTTATCTTAGCAAGACAATTTATTTATAAGATAACTCTAGGATGAATCATGTGTGCTAGCTAACTTTTAAAAATAAAATGCATAAGTTTTAATTTTTAAGTTGATGGAAAAAAAAAGAAGGATAAAAAATATTAAAGGGAAAATCATCTATGGATACTGGCTTATTCAAGATGAGCCCATATATATATATATATATATATATATATATATATGGGTTTGTTCAAGATACAAGTGGGACTTACTTATCAAGGTAGGGATAAAAAAAATCTAATATATAATTAGAATTTATGATGGAAACATTTTGGAAAAAAATTAATATGGTTTTTAGGCTTAGTGGACAAAATGGAGACTCATGTGGGGTTGGGTCCATCTTAAAAATGGGTTAAAATTTAAAAAATTTCTAAAGAAATCCAAATAGGAATAAAACATGAAAATAAGGGTTTTATGCCAAATTTAGGTGTCTACATAATTCCCCTAATTTTTTATGGATATATGAGTGAAATGCATACATATTTTAGATTATACATGTAAATAAATTGAAAATTGCAAATTCCCTTACTTAGGTAATAATTTATTGTTTGACCTTACTCTTGCTATGTTTAAAACCAAAATTAATAAGTTGATTTACATGAAACAAGTGCTAATTTTTATAGGTATGTAAATTTCTCAAGATGTACATGAGATAGTTTTAAACAAATTGAAACATGAAAATTTTAAATTCTCTTAAAATTTAAATTGAAATGAATAATAGGAAATAATACGCCTATATTGTATTTCTCCTAATATCATGCAAAAATTTTCAAATTATTGAAACCACCCAAAAACATGCCATTTTTGGAAAAAAGTACAACACATTCTGCACAACTGCATTTCCCATTGTATAGTCATTTTCATTGTAAAATATTCACAATGTTTACAAAATAAAAGACTCACATGCCTAGATTACATGAATGGAAACATGTAAGTGGTTGCACAGTCACTACACAACCATACCAGCCCCACTTTCTATAAATGATGTAAAACTCTCAAACCAACCTACAATACTCTAAGCAAATAAAGTAGGTGCCACAAATGTTATAATGGATTCTCAAATAACAATAGGTGGTTTATATAAAACATAAAATAAAACAATACATTAAAACTCTTAATGGGTTAGAGGTGGACCTTGAATGATTTTGGATAACCACAGGGCTTAGTTTATACCTAAAGTTGTAACATGAATATAATTTCAACTTAACTTAACTTTAGTAAAAATTGATTATATATAAGGATGCATACTCTTCATATGACCTCAAAAGGTATCAAATTCATCCTTTCTTAGCTACCATATGATCGATCACTCCATCTCAGTCATTAATGAAATTACTAAATTCTAACTACCCTTGTTTGGCAAAAGGGATTGCGTAGAGTGACCGAGATAGTTAAGCATTGGAAGTGTGTAGTATTATGAAGAATAAATTTAATAGAGAATCTTGCATTTAGGATTGTACCTTGGTGAAGTAGATGTTATAATTATTAATTCCAATTTGACATCTTAGATCATTTTACTACTTATATTTACTTATTTGCCTTGGAAAGACATTTTATTTATAAGATGATTATAAGATGAATTGTGTGTGTTACTTGAATTTTAAAAATACAAAGTGGAGTTTTTAATGTGAAAGTTTAAGGAAAACAATAAGGATAAAAAATATTAAAGGGAACATCATGTATGGATAGAGGCTTGTTCAAGATGAGCCCATATAGCTATGGGTTTGTCCAAGATACAAGTTCAACTTAATTTAAGGTAGGGATAGATAACATGTGATAAATAATTAAAATTTATAATGGAAACATTTTGAAAAAAATCATTAAGATGTTTTTTAGGCTTAGTGGACAAAATGGAGGTTCATGTGGGTTTGGGGCCATCTTTGAAATGGGTTAAAATTTAAAAGTTTTATAAAAAAATCCAAATTTGGATTAAAACATGAAAATAAAGGTTTTGTGCCAAATTTGGGTGTCTACATAATTACCCTACTTTGATGTGGGTATGTGAGTGAAATGAATGCATTTTTCAGAGTATACATGTAAATGAATTAAAACATGCACCTTTGATTATTTAGGTAAGAATTAAATATTTGAGCTTACTCTTTCTATGTTTAAAGATAGATTAATAAGTTGATTTACGTGAAACAAATTCTAATTTCTATAGGCATATAAATTTATCAAGATGTACATGAGATTATTTAAAAAAATTGAAACATGAAAATTTTAAATTCTCTCTTAAAATTTAAATTGAAATGAGTCATAGGAAATAATACATCTCTTTTTTATTTCCCCTAATGTCATGCCAAAATTTTCAAATATTTGAAACCACCCAAAAACAAGCCAATTTTTAAAAAAAAAGTATAACACACATTCTACAAAAATTCATTTCCCATTATATATCCATTTTAATTATAAAATATTCATAGTGTTTCTAAAATCACATGCCTAGATTACATATATGGCAACATGGAAGTGGTTAGATAGTCACTATGCAACCATACCAACCCCATTTTTTATAAATGATTTAACAATCTCAAACAAGACTTCAAGTCTCTACACGAACAAAGTAGGACCCAAAAATGTAACTTATACAATGGATGCTCAAATAACAATAGGTGTGTTATATAACCATAATATCATAGAATACATTCAAACTCTCAATGGGTTCAAGGAGGACCTTGAGTGATTTTAGCCAACCAAAAGGATCATTTTGTACCCATAGTTATAACTTGAATATAATTTCAAGTTAACTTAAATTTATTGAAAATTCATTACGAATAAGGATGCATACTATTAATATGACCTCAAAATGGATCACTTTCATCCTTGCTTAGCTCCCATATGATGGAACACTCTATTTTAGTCATTGGATTGTTTGTAACTTAGCTATCATATTTTTCAAAGATAAAACAACTATAAAAATAATTATGGAGGTCAATAAAGGCTTCAAACTAGTCCTTAAGTTATAAAAAACATATTATTAAAGTAGGAAGGAGATTTTGGAGGATGAATTATCCATATTCATCCCTCTTTTGCTTCAATAGCCTTGGATAGCTACCATTAATGGAGTATTCAAGATTTTGGTATTTTTTACATTTTATTTATTTTAAAAAAATTATTCGATACATGTGTTCATAAAATATTATTATAGGTACCCATACTCATACAAGGTTTCTATCTAGTTTTGGGATCCTATGGTTTTCAAAAATATCTATGGGAGCTTCAAACTTTGCATCAACCATTAATGATTGATAACAAGGTCTAAGATGGATGTAATTTTAAATTTGAGTGTAAATATTATAAATATAATTTGTGTCAAAGGGGAGAGGAACAAAATTGGGGTTTCATTTTGGTTACACTCATCTAGGGGCTTTTAAGAGCTTGCAAATGCTAAGGTCTAAAAGGACCTCCCTAAAATAAAATCAACAAATCATGAAAATGGTGCCATATTAATTCCTAAATCCTCATCCATATAGGAAAGTGTGAAAATTTTAGGGGACACCTTTTGTCTCCCTCACCTTAATGTCTTAAAGTCTCCTCAACTATTTTCATAAAATGGGTTTCTTTGTTTGAATTTGTTTTGGTTTTAGGACTATTTCTAGTTACAAAAATTTAACATAACATATAATGAAATAATATTAATATTTATAGGATACATATATCAATATATAAATGAATAATAGATATATATCAATGAATAATCATAATGGTGCCATATATATATATATATGACCAATTACTTTTCAAACTTAGATAGATAATATTCTAAATTTATAATATTGAGACATGTCAGAAATAGAATGTATAATTATTGATTAATATTGAAGTAAATTGAAAATAAGAGTACTTAGTTTATTATGCATGTGAAGATATAGTATGAAACCTATTGGAATAATAATGGATTAGGATTATCAAATAGGCATCATATTATATAATTTTTCATTTTATGGCCTTAGATGCTTGCATTAAATTTGGATGGATACATTGATATTGGTGTTTGATTTGGAAGTAGGTGTCAAATACACAATAGTGATTGGATCTAGATGTACCAACCTAGAGCCTTTAGGATTTTTTATCACCTTTATTATAGTGTGATCAGATTACACACATAGGCTATTTCTCTTTGTAAAATGATCAAACCTTAGATTCCTCATCCTTTAAGTCATCATGGTAAAAATGGGTTAGTGTGCACAAATTATATAGCTTCCATAAGTACCCCTCTATCAATAGTAATTTATTAAATATCCGATACTCTAAAAAATGCCTTAGACTTATGCAGTTCCCCCTATGTGTTGATTTGTGTGTGCATAAAGATGAAATGTGATAAATAAGTAAATAGACTGACCTATATTATAACTTGGAAAATATGGATCATAGAATTATATTTGAATGATTCATACATGTGGAAATAATTCTCATATGAATGATATGGAATATGGATGAATAGGGTAGGTTTTATCATTTGAATTCTTGATTGAGTGATTTTAGTAAAGTTTCCTTATGAGTTATATGTGATGAATGAATTAGGGTTGATATTGCATATATACCAATCCATTTTGATAATATATTACACTAAAACACATATGCCAACCATTTTAATAATTATAATTTGTAAATTGGATGAATTTTGGGCACTCAACACTTTGAATGTGGACACTAGCAATGATATAGATGTGTGGTTGGGACACAAGTGTCAAAGAAGGTTGAAAATAGGTATAGGTTAAAAATTGGTGAGGAAGGTTAACTATCATGTTTTTAACATGTTTCATAGTTTAAAGTTACTAGTCATCAAAATAATAGTGGTTAGAAAAAGAGAAAATAAATTTGGCACAAAGATATAGTGAACATTATCTTTTAATTAGTGGGAATGTATTATAACTTAAGGTTACAAACATGATAGGTATTTTATAAGTGTATAACACTGATGTGATATATAATTTAGATTTATTTTCTACATCCACCCCACTTAATAAAATAATGTAATTTCCATTCTAAAGGTAATAAATGTGTGTACCTAGGTGTGTATAACACACCTTGTCCTTGGTTGAGTCCCACTTGAGTGCTTTTTTAGTGACTAAATAGTAACCAAGATCATTTTATAGTGTATAATAAATTCATATAATATGAAATTTGTATAATTTAAAATGATTTAAAGTAAATATATTAAGGTCAGAAGTACACTTGGGTATTGATGTGACCATCTTGCCTTTTGTAAATTTGATTTGAAGAGACACTTCATTATTAAATATTTGAGCTAGATTATGATAATTTGGAAACCTAAGAGAGCATACATACATAAATACATATAGAGAGATAGATAGAAAGAGAGATTGGAGAACACCATGCCCCAAATCCTTGGTGAAAAGGTGAGTTTCCACATGTCCATTGAGATCATCTCAACACGCAACCCAATCATATGTATAACCTAGTAAGTGTGATTGATTCAATAAAATAACACTATATATCTAGTTAGGGTGGATTATTTAATCAATCTATCATATAAAAATGATAAGATTGAGTGATCTAATCACTTTAACCTTACCAAAATGTGAACCAACTACTACAATAAACTATCTCAATAAAAATCTATAAAATTTCATCCTAGATATGACAACACTCCATAGTAGTATTTGAAATATGAAATATTACTATATTTTATAATTTTAGGTTTCCTTTACATGGAATATTCCTCACATATGTTTAAGATAAAAATTGGGTATAAAAATGGTATAAATGTATAGAATACTACCAAAAATATGTATAAGAATCATATAACTATGAAATTTTTCCAAATTTGATATTTTAAATTATGGAAGACATGTTCCCATGACATGGCACAACTAAATTAGAATAATCTAAGAGCTAGTGTAAGTGTTGAGATCATGTTTCCATAACATACCCCCACTGTATCATGGACATACTAAGTACTGAATAACTATGGAGGTCATGCATTTTTGGCATGCCCCCACTAAAATATAAAACTATGAAGGTGTGGAAGACATGCCTCTATGACATGCCCCTATTTTTAGGTGAGGGGAAGTAGAAACTAGTAAGCTACCTTACCTCAAAAGGATAATATAATTGTATAATCTATGTATGTATCAAGTATCATATTTAGGTAGATATATGAATGAATTACATAAAGTGTGACCACATACTATGTATTTTATTGATATATCTACCTATATGTGCTACTCATATATGCTACTTGATCCATACATAGATTATATAATTATATTATCCTTTTGAGGTAAGATATCTTACTAGTTTATACTTCCCCTCACCAAAAAATAGGGGCATATTACTAGGGGCATGTCATAGAGGCATGTCTTCCACACCTTCATAGTTTTAGATTTTAGTGAAGGCATGTCAAAAATTATCACATACTATGTACTTCTTTGATATATCTACCTATATGTGCTACTCATATATGTTACTTGATCTATACATAGATTGTACAATTATCTTATCATTTTGAGGTAAGGTAGCTACTAGTTTATACTTCCCCTCACCTATTTTATACTTCACATCAACTCCTAATATGAATGATTTAAATCATGGCAATGTCTAGAGTGTAACAGTATAAGCTCATAAAGAAATTGAGTACACACAAGATCAGTCAAAAGTAAGATAGGCAATGGTCCAATGTAGCAACATACAAGGGGCATGTTAAAATCCCACAAAATATAAGGAACATGACTTAGTCAAATGTAAGAAAAGCACTGAACAACATGTTCAAATGTATACATAAATCAAGATATGACATATTCTAATGTCAAAATAGGAAAACAAAGGCAATGAGGTTACAACTCATATAGAATATTAAAATTCTCAAATAATTAATATAATATAATATAATATAATAATAATATAAAACTAATAACATAGTCAAATAAGCAAGAAAAATGAAAGAATGGAATCAAAAAAAACTAACATAAGCATATCATACTAGTCCATGGATTTATGTGTTAGAAAATAAATTAAGTACATATCATATCAGGTATATTTTAACAAATCTAAGAATGGATAAAGGCATGTGTGATTATATAAGCTCCAACATTATAATAAAAATGATCAAATAATTTAACCTAGGAATATCATGATCCAATAAGTGGATGCCCCTAATGTACTAATGATGTGAGTAAAGGGAAATCCCAACAACCATATGTGCATATATCATGTTCTTGTGTATGCTTATATCATAGCCAAAAGATGTCTGAAACACGTGTGTATATATAAATAAATTATATTTTCATACAAAAATTTAACCAATAATATAGATGCCAAGGAGATAAATAAGATATGGAAATGTTGAATATTTTTGGATTTTTTAATTTTTTTGGTACTTTTGGATTATTTTCTTTTTTGAACCCTTAGGTTGGATCATTTGCATTTCTTGGATCATGGTTGGATAAGTGAAAATATTGCATGGAATTTTACTCTTAATGATTTACTTGTGATGTATAAGAACAATTACAATCATGCATAATATGGATCAATTTGCCCCCATGATAAAAAGAAATACGTTGCTGATTTTGGTCAATTTTGGCTTCCATTTGGTATAACCAAAGAGATCTTACTATGAATTCATGTTGATATTTCTATGTCATAACCCAAACTCTTGTTTTAATCAATTTATTACCACAAGTAATTTTTATCACTATGTTTCCCAAGGATTATTTCCATCTTAATTTATGTTGTAAGTATTTTATATCAAACTCAAGTTGTTGCAACTATCTTACATTGCAAGTGGTTTTTTCTTGTATTATATCAACATGGTAATGTCAAAAGTAAGCACCACCTATGAATATTATGGTTATTATATATTTTTGGTATTGATGCATTTTTTATATGTGTATCTTGTATTCATCCCATATATATAGTAATGATTGTAAACCTCCCATATAAATGTGAGGAACACCACACATTTTCTCATAATGTTCATTTGGTATCTTATCTTCATTTTTTATATGTGGAACATTTTTTTTTGTATTTTTAAGGAGATACATTAATCTTTTTTTAATTCATAAGTGTTAATTATACATATATATGAATATATAAATATAAATAGGTAAATGATTCAGACTATTTATGTAATACTCTTTCCCTTAATAGGGAAATAATACCTCTACTAAAGATGAATTATAATTCCAAATCTGAGGGTTTAAATTCTAATGCATATGATGTAATTTTAAATATAATATCATAATATTGAAAGGATTCATAATAATTTTATTTAAAATTATTCTAATGTAAGTGTAGGCACCTTGTGTGTGTTGAAATCCAAAAAGATGACATCTACTAATTATGAAAAATTAGTTATTGAACCTTTAGCTAAGTTATAAAACCAATTTTAAGCTTCATATATGGTACTCATATGAAAGTATTTGGATAATAGTTTTTCATCTTTAACCCATTAAACAAAATAATGTACATATTTAACAATGTAATAAAAGGATCTTTATGATATCAACTAAAAAGTGGTAATTTTTGTAGTTTAAAACCTTAAAGATAAGGATAATCAAGGACACATTATGTAATTCAATAATTATGGAATGAGGTAGTATTTTCATTGTCATTATGGTTAGCCATTTGCATTTGAATTATATACACTTGTATTTTAAGCTCTCCAATAGTACTCATCATAGACATGGTATCATCACTAAGCATGGTGGTGTTTCGTAAAGGTGTTATAAAAAGTGTAATCTTAATATCATTGAATTTAGGATATGTTGGTAATTGTATTGGGTCTTGAAATTTTTAATTTTTTTGCCTATCCTTTGATAATTCATCAACCTTTGGTAATGATATAATGATTGTAATTTAGGTGTCTTTGGTAAAGGTGCTTCTTATGGATCACTGAGAGTTATTTCAACTTTAGGTTTGTAATGCATCCTTCTTTATGGTGGTTTAATGGTATTAGGCAAAGAGTCTGTGATATCTTTATTTACCTTTTGAAAAGTTTTGATATCAAATAAAGGGAAAATTATCACCCTAAATGTTATAATTATAGGTTTTTGAGTAAATATTCTTGTAATAATCTCCATTGTAACTAGTTTGTAAATTATCCATGATATCCTTATGGATTTGGTTAAAATTAGCATGATCTAATGAAGGAACATTTTGCTCATGTGTAGTGATTTTGTTTGTAAAAGGTAAATGTGCATTATTGGATGGCCTTTGGGATGGTACCTATTAGGAGAACCTTTAACATGCTTTACAAGCCAAAGGATCACATATTCACATTTGTGTTCATTCGGGATGCTTTGATATTTTTGTCTGTCAATGGTTATAAATTTATGAAATTAGTTTTCTTCATGTTTAAGGGAAAAATTTTATTGGGTGAATTTTTCCATTGAAAAATTGATTATTTAATTTTTTTCAAAAAAAGAAAAAAAATAAATCAAATATAAAACAGGAATCCCAAGCAAACTACAACACCCTAAGAAATTTTCCATTCACAAAGGTCAAATTCACTAAATTTTTAACTATAAATTTGGTAGGTAGGAGATACCTATATGGTTAATAATATAGAAATGAATAAGCTAAAGGGTGATAAATAAATATATGGCAAGATAATTAATTTTCATAAAATAAAAAATATTCTAAATTTGAAATATTGAGATATGACAAATATAGAAATTACATATTTTCATTGATATTGAAATAAATTTAAAATAAGAGTACTTTGCTATTTTATTATGCATGTGCAGATCTGGGATGAAACATGTTAGAAGTGGACTAAATAAATATTCTATAATTGTCATCATATTTTGGAATTTGACATTATGTGGTCTTATACACTTACATTAAATATAGCTCATTATGCCGATGCTGGTGTCTATTTTGGACGTATGTGTTTAGTATAAAATAGTGACTAGTTATAGATGTGAACACTTTAAGCCTTGTGGTTTTTATATAACCTTTCTTTTGGTGTGTTTATATTATCAACACAATCTATCACTCTTTGTCAATTGATCAAACCCTAGCTTCCTCACCCTTGGAGTAACTATGAAAAAAATAGGTTAGTGGGCACATAATGTGGAGATACCTCAATGACACCTCTATCAATGGGTATTGCATACATATCCAATACTATGAAGAGGTCATCAAACTTATGTATTTCTTCCCTACATGTTAGCTTATGTGTGCATAAATATGTTGTGTGATAAGCAAGTACATAATGTGACCTAGCTTGTAACTTCAAAAATATGGATCATGAGATGCTCTTTGAATGCTTCAAACCTATATAAATGTTGATCACATGACTAATATGGAAATAAGGATTAATAGGGTAGGTTTTCTCACTTGAATACTTGATTGAGTGTTTTTGGTAAGTTTTTTTGTGAGTTGTATGTGATTTCTTGGTAGGAATGAATGAGGGTTGATCTTGTTGCATACCAATCCATTTTAAAAATATATGACACTAAATCACACAGATTAACCATTAAAATACATTTAATTTGAAAATTTTATGAATTTTAGGCAAAGCATACTTATTTTAAAAATGCACATTAGTGTCGATGTAGGTCTTTTACTAGGACATAAGTATCTAGGAAGCTATAAAATAGGTACATGTCCAAAATTGGCAAGAAATGATAATTATCAAGTTCATAGAATTTTTTGAAGTATGCAAGGCCTAGAAATTATAATAGTAGTGGTCAAACTAAGATATAATAAATATGGCACAAAGAGATAGTGAATGAAATACTTTTAGTAGTGATAAGGTATTATAACTAAAGAGTATATCCATTATAGGTATTTTCCAAGTGTACAAGACTGAGGTGTTATATATTGCATATTTAGTGTCTAAAATATTAAATCAAATAATAAAAACAAAGTTTGGTTTTTATTGAATATGTTGTGTTTAATGTGTGGTGATCAACCCTAGTTGAACACCCTCATGTATTAAAATCTAGGCAATGGTATCACCACACATATTAAAATCCAAAAAATTCCCTAACCACCACATTAAATATGAATGCCTTAATATCATGACCTTATTGATATCCTTACTCAACCAAGTCTCTCACCAACCCATTATGGATAGCCTTACTCATGGGGTCCTCAAATTGGATGCTTCTAAAGTCCATTCATACTATCAAGCTCTTATTAAAACCTTAATGGGAAGTGTATACACTTATGCTACACCTTTTCAAAATACTATGGTGGCTAAAAATACACCATTATTTGTGCCTCTAAGTTATATGCCTCCTATTATAAATCTATATTTTTCCCTTGAAGTGGTGGTGTTTCAAACTTACCTCATCAATCTGATATAATGGGACCACCTCTAGGTGTGGGTAGCCTAGTTAGTGAGGTGAAGTTCTAATTTTGGTGTTATCCCCCATGATGCATCATCTAGGCTCAGTTCCTAAACCTACTAAATTTATGATGAAAAGGAATATAATATTCATAAAAAAACCTAATATATGGGAGGTAATGTACCAACATGTTGTGTCCACTCTATTTCACCTTTTAACAACACTTATAAACTAAACAAGGACTAGTGGCTAAACCACTCTCTACAAGAGACTCCTAAGCATCAATAATTCACATAGAGGCTATGATATATGGTTAAAAATTGAGGATAATGAATGAAAGTTTTATTTTAAGACACTACTAATCAAATTATACTCTAATTACAATCACCAACAATTTCAGACACCATATGGCCTATTCATAATAATCTCCTAAAAACTAGGTGAGAACAAGGACCTGCAAAGGAAGATGAAACTTAATCAATTTTTCAAATCAACTAGTATATAACACAATAAGCTATAATAGTGAATATTAAATAGTCCTTATATTAATTGAAAGGTTAATAAGGTATAATTTGGGTAGAGTTTCTTCATACCCAACTCAGGGATCTATACAATGGCTTTTGAGCCTCAATTTATAAAACAAAAGAGGGAAATAGAGGAATAATGTGGTGTGGATGTGTGGATAAAATTACATAATGACCCTCATTTACTCAATAATAAGTTACAAACATGAATAAGGATCATTAATATCTCTATGACCTCTCACATGAATTACTTTGGCTAGTTGATGGTCTTAAATGAGTCTATGGGCATACAGGTGTGATGATAGAAGACAATTTAATATTGGTTATCCTCATTAAAGGTGTGATCAAGACAAAATGGTCATCTACCTATTATTTTGTTAGTTATAATGGTAGTAAGTGGTCTATCTTATCCTTAATGGGGCCTCAACTAGCCCACCTCTCTCTATGGATGTCAATAAGGCTTTAATACTACCATGTTATCCATAATGGACATGAAATGTACCTAATCTCCTCCACAATTTAGTTAAAATATAATTTATTTTTCCCCCTTCACCCTTTTATCAGCCATACATGCCAAGATACATCATCCTTAGTTTACCAATAGGCCTACTATGGAACTAGGCCTAGTCACTCAGTTCTACTTACTTGGATGGCCATGATATTTTCATATAACATTATTAATGGGTTAGTGATCAGGTTATAGGACTGAAAATTTATATTAGACCATGATTTATGCCTTTTATATATTTTAGACTTGCATTTCTTGCTCATATAGGTGACTAGGTCATCTTTCACTAACACATCTAAACTACCTCTCTTGTCCAGGATTTCAAAATATCTTCTATGGAAAATTTAGTATATATCATGGCCTAATAAGGAAAAATCATATTTCACACCACCCTCTAAAATAATATTCAACTATCCAACTAGATTTGAGTCTAGAAATTACAATGAAACCTTACAAAAATAGAGTGCTTGGTGCATCCATACAATCCAATGGAAGGATCAGGACCTTCTCAAGGTTAATAATTTGTTTTATGTGTTTTTAAGGGTCATATAGTCCATTAGGAGTTCTTGATAAGTCAACTCAAATGGTCAATTTTTGCTCTTTTGGTAGCATGGGAGTGTTCTGCACTCTTAAAAATTATTCATAAAAGTATATGGGTGGAAGGGAAAACTAATGTCAAGGATTTAAATTATGAGACCCCATAAAAAATATACAATCCCCATATACTCCCATGCAACTCCTCTAAGGAGTTATGAGCTTCCTAAGTTGACTATTGGGCTAGTAGACCTTCATTCATGAGTTTAAGGGAGACCAAAAGGGTGCAAAAGAGAAAAATATGCTTAGTTTTGACTTTGAACACATCTTATGGGTCTATTCCAACCCACATGACCTATTATAATTTTATTACTTACCATTTCTCCTCCATCTATATTCTACAACCCCATTAGCTCCTTCTTAAGCTTTATGAGCCATTAGGCTAGTTTAACACTAAAAGTCTACAAATTGAGATTTATTCTATCTACCCGAGTCCAAAAATACATGATCCCATCTTGGAATGTTATAATTCATCCTATTGAAGCTTCTAGTCCCCAAAATACTCTCAAAATGTGTAATTACACTCAAATTCCATGTCTAGGCATGTACATGCCTATTTAGGCTTATTATGCCTAATTAAACTATCAAGGCTTTCTCTTTCCTCAAGGGACCAAACAATCAAATTAATACATTGTGAAATTTGGATTCTAAATGTATATGTCTCTTTTCATACTTTTACTTCTCCTCCATGCATGATCTAACACATCTCTTTTACTCTGCTTGTAGGAAATTAGTATGTTTGTTTGGACTATGAGAATGGAGTTATTTCTTATATTAGAAATTTTAGGTTTCTTTTAATTATATAAAATTATTAATAGGAATTATATCATTTTACTTACCCTCTAAATCTCATATATAGATAAACTTAACCACTTTGCTTCCTCATGACTGGCCTATATATGGTAGTTTTGAGTTCTTGACTATGAGCATAACTAATGAATTCCTTCTTCAATTGGATCCTATAGTAGTTTTATTACATTGAAAACCATTTTTAATTGAATCTTATATATATATATATATATATATATATATATATATATATATAGCCCCCATGCTAGTGTTTACTCATGAAAACCCTGACATTTTCACATATTCACACATAGGCCTATGATTATCTATCTAGGTCTATTGGTCATAGTTGGACCTTCTACCCCTTAGATTGTCTGTAGTTTATTTAGTTAAAATATATGAGGATATTTTTAGAATTTATAGTGAGTTTCATATAAATCACCATATCATGCAACTTCATATCTCTTTAGGGACTTATTCAACTCTACCATAAGCCTATAGATGGTAATTACATAGTCCAAGGCCCTTTCTTCACCTCAATCTCCCTATGAAACACTATTAAGATATTTTATAATCTATAATGGGGTGTATATGTTTCATATATTTCATTATTTTTAACAAACATGTACACTTCTCTTCAATCCAACCACAAAGGCCTATAAATCACTTCTTGAGTCCCTTGGCTATAGGTGTATAGGAATAAGCACTCTTTTATTGTACTTAAATATAAAAAATCCTCCCATGGACATACATATCATTAATTATCTCTCCAAAATATATTATAACTTATAATCACCTCACCCCATCTCATAACCCATTCCTCCAACTCTATTTTCTAATAAGCCTTTAGGTGTTCTTGGCCTCAAGACTGTAAATTCTTCAATAGGACTCCTTGAGTTGCCTTCTTGTTTGGAAAAATATCATATACATGAGGATTATCCTAATATAAATGGGGTAGGTTTTAAATTTTATCCTTAGCTTAACTCCCTCCTCTATTACCTAAGAGACATACATCCTCCTAATGTATACGTATAGGCCTATAGATGATCAATTCTTCAAATTGGTATCATTTAAAGAGGTTTAGTGATGGTGTTACCCTATATAAGTTTTAGTGTTTTGTGAATGGATATTAAATTATATAATATATAATTGGAAGAGTGTGGATGGAGTGTGATGTATTCACCAATCATGTTCTCGATTGTTGAGAACCTCAAACCTCAAGAATTCTATTTCCCCTAACCTTCAACTTATTCCAATATGAGGTTCCTAATACTTTGAATGTTAATTCATATCAAGTGGGATGAATAATGATGTATAGGATTATAATATACCTATTAGTGTCTACCCAATATATCATTTGGATTTTGGAACTCTCCCATACATATGGACATGAAAAACTATGTACATTTATGATTGTCACCTTCTCACACTATGAATATACCATCATGAGTTGATTTTAAAAACCATCCTAACTATTGGATGAAATTTTAAGAAGATATAAAGGATATTGGGGATTTATATTATTTATAATAGCTATTAAGAGCAATGAAAAAACATATTTTAGTAATTTGAACCTCAAATTCATTGAAAAACCCACTACCACTAGCCTATAGACTAACCAAGCTAAAGATTTTTTTTATCTCCCAATGGATCAAATGTTACAAGTGAGTTTTAAAATTAATGAAGGGTGGCTTAAAAAACCTCCTATATCCTCTTCAAATATCATTCTTATTTCCAAAAAAATAACAAGTGAAGATGTTGAGGTAAACCTGAACCTCATCTAGATGAATGAGACACTATGACCTCCTAATTATCTTAGAAATTGTTCATAAAGGATAGGGAACCATGATAATAAATAATTAAAAAAATTTAATAATACTAGGGTCCCCTCCTCTATCCTAAATCTTATTTCCTCATTCTCTCTCCTCTATCCATACTAAATAAAACCTAATTAGGTTATTGGAGCCTCTAACGAGCTTGGTGGAGGAAAGAAATGGGTTTTTGATCTCTTTGGAAATGAAACTCCCTCCAAATCATGGATTTGGGATTTCAAGGAATAATATAATCTATTCATGTTCTTTAACATGATATTTCTCTTACAAACTTGTACGTATTACTTGAAAACCTTATGTTTCTACTATGAAAACTATCCATTATGCTTGGAAACTGATGGAGATGATAAGCCAAATGCACTTGACTTTGTTAAATTATTGTATATATGTAATATTAGGTTTTTAACCTCTTCCTTATACTTCAAACCTATCATTTCTAACAACATTATCCTTTTGAATGTTACAAAATGGATAATAAAGCATTTTAAAAGGGGTGTAACATTATAAATGAATATTGTCGCCATTTTTAGCACTTATATAGAATAGAGAAAGAGTAACATGAATTTAACACATTATAGGTGACTCAAATTTACCTCATATACCTCTTAAAAATCTTTAACCCACATGAATATACCATGAGGTTACTAGACAACATAAGGTCAAAAATAACATTTACCTTAATTCTGTCAAAACAACCTTAAACAATGCTAACTAAGGCTTGAAAAAACCATTTTGAGGACCATGACAAGATATAAGGTAAATTTACATAATATCAGATGGACATAGAATAAATTTTTGAAATATATGGGTTGATATTTGGCCTAGGAGGCCAAATTATCAACACTTCCCATTTACACTTCCCTTCTACAACTAAGTTATATATTATGTTCCACAACATAAAGATATACACAAACCACATATACCCCACTATAAAAAACCTCGACACCCCATAAATCTAATAGTCTTCCTCATTTTTATATGTACTCCAAATCCACTCATCTAAATAGTTAGTTTTATAATTTATTCTAGTTTTCCTTATCAAGTTTCTTTTATCCCTTCTAGTAGTTACCAAGCTAATCCCTATATGATCTCATCATTACAATGTAGTCCTAACACTACAAAAATGGAATTTGGAAACATGGTGACTTACATTAAGTACCTAAAAAATCCTCTTTATCCTAGCATATGAGGGGTTATTCTTGCTCATCCATAACCTAACCTTCCCAAGTTCAAAGGGGAGGGAGATCCCAATGTGCACATAAAAAATGATGCTAAATTTTTTAGTGAATTCCTACCTTGGGATGGGGTTATTACAAAAAAAATACCTATAAGTAATAGTGATTGATTAGTATTTATGCTGATTTGAGGGATATATACATTATTTTCATCAACTCATGACCAAGTTTTTAAATTATTTTGATACGAATAAACTCCTAATAAATAGAATACAATAATTCTTGTGCATCAATCATGAACACAATGAGTTGTATATCAATTTCATCATGACATGGAATCAATCATTATATTCCTATACCAAATCACCCACCATAGATTAAATATAATTGTGTGATCTCTTCCTTCACTCTCTTAATAAGGATATGAGGGAGGATGTCTATAAATTACCATATAGATCCTATGAAGAAGGTTTTGAGATGTCGATCAACTAGGTTACTATTTATAGTGTTTAGTGAACTTATGGGACCAATGGGTGATTTATCAACCCAAACAAAAATAGTGGGGTATTTAAAAGTGAAAGTATAAACAATACCATGAACCAATTCCCTAAAGTCCTAGATTAAAATAGGAAACCAAATACTAGTGGTATCATTGACTAGAACATTAAGTCAAACCCTACGAATAATAATCAATATTAACCAATAAATAACACCAATGCTTATAACAATGTGGGTGTTAGGAGATAAATTTACCCTCATACCATTCATGTGGTTAACCTTAACTAACTACTTCTATGCAATCTAAAACACAACCTTAACTAACTACTTCTATGCAATGTAAAACACCATAACCATAATCAAAATCAATACCACCTTGTCAAATAATTCCCATAGTTTCAATACTAAACCTATTAGAAATGAAATAATCAACAAGGGTTTGGTAAATAGGTGCATAAAATTAGACCTATGGAATAAAACCCTAATGTTTGTTTCATTTTCCACCAAGTTATTGGTCACAAAACTTGGAACTATGGGGAGTAAAATAAATTTATCTTAAGGCTCCCATAAAATCGAAGGCATACATTATTTGACATGTTTTTAGGGAATGCTAACATAAATTCCTATGCCTCTTAAAATGGCCCTATTGACCCATAGAATCATAATCTCTAGATATAAAAAAATCATTTCTTAACCACTAAACATGTGTTACCTAAAATAAATAGTAGGTTGGCCAATAGAACCACCCATTTCAACATAATCAACCCATTATGGTGTGCACTCATGATGCCAAATCATCCACTTTTATAACTACAAACACTGATATTACTCCTTATTTGGTAATTCAATGAAATAACTAGAATGATAATATTCATGTAGTTAAAAATTTAAGAATCGGTTAACATCGTTACTTGAAATAGATAATACTAGCATATTACTCTTCATCCCTTAAACATTCTAGAACCTGAGACTATTCCTGAACCCATGTGGACATATTATTTGATAGTCAATTTAGTGAATAAATTATCCAAAATTTAATTACTTAAATTACATAATAATTCCCCCACTCATCAGTCAAACTTGATTGATTCTCTAGGTTTGGGACATCTATCTAATGTTACTCCCACAAGCTCAAATCATCCATATTGATCTATACATGTTTTCACCTAGTCAAGAATCATGAGATGTTGGTTATTTATTTAATTTGTAAATTATTCCTCTTGAATATAAGATTTAAATGAGGGGAAATATAGCATTATTTATATAGGTTTATATTTACAAAAATTATGTGAAGACATCCATGTTTGAATATGGAGTGGCTTCCAATATTGTCCTCATTTTCTTCCTTCAAAATATTTATTATGGAGAAACCAACTATTCTATGATGTGTAAAACCTTATGGGGATATGATAACATAAAATATACTTCCATAGGGACCATTTTCCTCATACTCACTTTGGTCCCCAAGATGGTGCTAACTGATTTATATGCCATAGATAAAGATACCAATTACAATATGATCTTGGGAAGACCTTGGATATATAGGATGAAGGTTATCCCTTCAAGATTGTTCTAAAAAATATAATTGTTAAAAATAGTGAAGGTATTAATACCCCAAGGGGACCCTAAAGTCTTTGATATTATTTTAGTAACCATGCACAAGAATCCCTAGTTACACATTTATTACCACCTTCCTACCAATAGAGTCATGAAAGCCCCATAATTGGTTAATGTCACTAAACCCATCAAACCTAAAGTAATTATAATGAGGAAAGGGGTTGAAATACCCCAATATTTGTTAAAATATAAATTATAATGGAAAGATGTCATGATAACCAAAAATACCACTAATCTAGAACCATTTATTAGTCTAAAAATCTCCAAGCTATCTATAATCGAGATCATCAATATATAAAAAAAGGATACTCCACTCATCCTCCCATTTGACCCATGAGGAGTGGGGACCTATGATTTATATGAGTCTCAAATCCATTAGCCTCAAGAGGGGTTGGATATTATACCATACCTATGCATTATATAAGTGTTATTTAATGAAGAGGTTCCCTTTCATAACAACCATCCTAGTCACCACCATCATTATTTCCCATTTTTAATTACATAGGGGTAAGATGAACTTTACATACTAACCTTTTCTCTTATGATCCTATTCAAATAATTCTCTTGGATCACACCATCATAGGTCCATAATATTTTTATAGATTTCCTAATCCATCAGGTATGATTCCTCTTGAGATTTTAAATGTTCTACTTTAGCCTACACCTAGTTGTACTTCTCATCATGTTCCAAGTCCTGCAATAGGCAATAAAAAAAATTAATTCTCCCTTAAGAATATTAGTGATAAAAGAGAAGGTTCATAATATGACATTATATACCATATAAATCAATATTATAACTTAATTATTCATGGATTTATAAAATGGTATCTTGTCTTCCCCTCATGAAGAGGAAAGACACCAAAATGTCACTCATTGAATTCTCTTAGGCTTTTCCACATATACTACTAGGACAAATAGTACTACTCATGTCTTATCAATAGTATTGAAAAATACATAAGCATGACCATGAAACTCTTATGATGAAACAAGATATTGATTATTTTGGCATACTCCTTACATTGAATAAAGATCCTAACTATGTTGAAATACTTCCCACACCAAAGAGAAGGCCTAATAAGAGTCCTTTTGAATATTCAGAGGTGATTACCTACCTCAAAATATAAATTATAAAACCATATTTTTAGTTATTAAAAGTGTTTCATGAACTTCATGCTGACCATGCGAGTAGACTTTTTGAATTTTCATAAGACATTTCATTTTCCATACAAGGGGAATGGGATCATTTTACTTTAGAATCTAAGGACCAAGAATCTCATGAAGGGATGCCTAAATTTTTTGATATTAGTATGGTCAAGATATCAAAATGCCAATAAAATTCAGATTTTGACTACCTAATTATACACATAAGATGTGTGTCCTTTACTATGATGAGGCCATGTCCTTCCTAGTCACTAGGGCAATAGTCATTTTCTCTCTCTTAGAGGGTGAGTCATGCCTGGAGTTTGAATATATGAAAAATAAGGCTAAATATGGGGCCCTATTTCTTTGCATGCTCATTTCAAAATGTTTGGGAATTCAAAACTTAAGTATCTAAGATGACTCATAGTTGGTTTTGAACCAAGTTCACCTACTCTATCAAACCAAGGTTGAGCATCTTCAACTATACAAGGTTGTTTTGCACAAAATCAATAAATACTTTGAATTTTTTTCTATAAAATCAATACATAGGGAAAGAAACTAGATTTATGACTCCATAGATACTTTATCTTCATGTTTTAACCCTCATCCTAATATAGTAGAGTTTGATTTCATAGTTTTAGTTTGGATGAAACATCTTATGTGTAATAACCCTAATGACTTAACCATCACCAATATCAAGGAAAAAATTTCCACTAGTGCTTTATTTAGCTAATAATGATGAACCTATTATTAATTTTTTAAACTTTTATGATGGCATCCTATTTTTCCACCATAATAGGGGATTCTCACTTATATTTTATCCCACACTGGCCCTTCGGACCAAACATTATGATTCTTACTCCCATGTTGAAGATTACATGTCTTCTATTGATGAAAAATATGTTTTCAATTTAGAGGGTGAATATATTTATCTTCACCAAAAATTTTACATGTTTTAAGTGGGTAACACCTCCCTCATTTAATAAACCACTAATATTAACACAAGGAAAAAAGAGAGACCCAAACTTCTCAGTCTAGGGTCTTTACTTTTTGACCAAGAGGTGGAATTATATAATTAGATGTTGACTATAATTTCATTTAGGGATTATATCAACATTAGGTTTTAATCCTAATATTAACATTAGATATAATATTAAATTCATTCACTAGTGTCATATTAGCCTTATAAATGTCTATCCATTCCTCTCTTATGTGAAATAAAGCAAAGGGTCTTTATAAATAATCATAAATTAATTAAATAGGGACTAAATGGTCTAAATTTCATTCATTTATGTCATTAAAATACTTAAAATATCCTCATAGTCCTTAAACCCCATTTTGGCATGAAAAAAAATTGTTTGACTTTCATTTTCCCTCTCTCCATACCTATTTGTGGACCTCTTCACCTCCCATGTGGAAAGAAAAATCATGGATTTAGGGGTTTCATGTATGATGGACAGAATTATAAGATAAAATCACAAAAAATAAGTTTTCCATCATGGTCTCAAGGCTCATTTAAGCCCTTGAGCTTCAAATTAGTACGTTAAACTCTCAAAAACTTGTAAGGTTCAGGCATAAGAAGAACCTAGTTGTAGTTTTTGATGATATTTTCATTATTTTAAATATTTTAAGATAAAAAAACTCAATCCTACATAATTAAAAATTTATTTTAAAACATTTATCATGGTTTTATTGACATATTACATTGGTAACATGATCCAAAAAATCTTAATGTATAATATCGAAGAGAGGATACATGTGTTTTGTGCTTGTTGATAAAACATTAAAGTTATAGGGAGTGTCTTCAAAAAAATCCACCTTAGTTTCAAGTTCAAATTATGAAAGAATAGGTATCCAAACTAAGTAATAGGCTATAAACATAAGATTGTAACCCATTCTTAGTCAAGAACCATTTATTTACAAGATTTATCTCAAGAGTAGCCACATGGTTTCTTTATTCTCTTCTTACATGGTGTATTTAGGGTCTTTTGGGAGTTTTAAAAAGTTTTAAGGACCCATTTTGTGATCTATAACCTCCATATAACTCAAAAATAGAAGATAGAAGAAATTTCAATCTTGATAAAGAAAGATTGTAGGATTCTCCATGACATATCATCTTTATTATGTCAATGCATAGCCCAAATAAATACCTAAGTGGAGTTAATAGAGTTTTGAGGATAATATAGGTAATGTTAATATAAATTAATGTGGAAGAATGCATGACATATCAATATAAAAGGTGTAGGCATGTTTAAAACACTACTTAAACCCTAAAGCCTGTAAAGGCACTTTTTTATGTTTTGAGGCTTATTAAGGCATCAAGAATGAATGTTGAGAGTATAAGAGACATAAAAAAGTATAAAGGAAGGATTATTTGTTTTATATGATGTATGTATCAAATTTAATGGTTCATTAAGCCTTATAGACTCTCTAAGGATCTAAAAAACAAGTCTAGAATCATCCATTGAGGATTGAATTATTTCAAGGGTATTGGGACAAGTGTAACTACATATAAACCTATATGACACACATAATGAGCCTCTTATTATCCCTATATAATATAAATATTAATAGAATATCAAAATACTTATTTAGCAGGTCTATAACATGTACGGTCTCAAAACTCTCATTTAAAAGTGATTTAACCTTTTAGGGTTTTGCTATGAAAATCCTATGTTTGGTTAAACGGATGGGATGTAAAAATTAGTTAAATAAATATGAAATAATTAAGTACTAATTTTTTAATATAAATTGAATTCTTTTAAATTTATAAAAATATCAATAAATAGGAATAAATATAGATTTCTCTAAAAATTGACTATCATGGATGATTTGGGTTTTGAAAGTTGAGATTTAGGTAGTTCTAAGTGTCTCAATAGGGTGCTAGTGTTTGTCTACTCACTGGACAATTTAGCCATTATGGATAGTAGTGCCATGTTTATGTGGTGTCTTGTAAGTGTAAGTAGTGTCCCCTTTGTTGTAATGTTGTTATTTTATAACATCCCCTGTGCCTATGTTTATAGGCCCTATTCTTTCTTGCATAAAACCTAGATCTCTATGTTCTACTTGGAAAACTTGATTTAGTGTGCAAACCCTCATCCTCCTTGTAAGTATGACATGATAAAAAATTATGTGTTCATTATTAGGATGGAATGGATATCCTTAACTGCCCACTATGAATATAGTTTCCTACATACCAATACTCTAAAGATGGATCAAAATTGATGTAGTTCTCCCATAAAGTTTTTGATGTTAGTACAAGTGAATGCTAGAATGAGATTGGGCTTGCATACCTTGAATGTTATTTAGATTTTAAATTTTTGAAAATTGGGCTTAGGGATTTTGTAGATGGTAGTATGAAAAATTAGGGTAGAATAGGGATCAAATACCTCGATTTTGCTCTATTTTATATTTGGTTTGAATATATTTTGCATCTATTTTCCATGTAGTGAATAAGGGTAAAAAAATTTGTATTTATAGAGTTATGTTCCTTATGTGGATAATAAAATATGCTTAAGTCAGACTTAAGAGGAACACACATTCAAAAATGTATCTATTGAGAAGATCTTTGGCTAAAGATAGTAGCATCCTATTGGGAACAATGGCACCATGTGGCTATAGTGTCTTAAATGTGGTGTTAATATCCTATTGGTAGACTGTTGAACAAGTTGGACTAGGATCTAAGATGATAATTCTAGGACTATGTTTTGAGTAGATGAAGGTGATTGCGGTCTATGCAATGACTAAAAAAGTGAGTCTAATGATCTAGAATGGGTCTAGGGATACTCTAAGAATAGGATAAATCAATTCATAATCCAATTACTAGTTTTAGGTAATTACATTTTCCCCCTTTTGCTAGTAATGTAGCAAGTGGAAATGACTAGTATACAAGAAAAAGAAGCATACCTAGACTTATCTTGGAAGTGAAACCCACCTATCTAAGTTTGAGTATGTAAATTTGGGTATGCATGTGTGTAACATGATCCAAAGCAATGTCTTATAATGAAACATGTAAAAATCAGTCCTTACTTAAGAGACGATGAAAATTAAAATATTATGATGAAATAAAATAGATAATTAAATTTGAATAAAGAGAGAGGAAAGGAATGAATACACCTCATTGGGTATGTGAACCAATGCATGAACTTAGTGACAACCTATGTGTTTTAGTGTACATAGTGATCATATCATTGAGTATCTTCGAATGATATGATGTCTTTCTCAATCCTCATATGGGTGGCTCAAGAACTCAATTTGATTTTGACTCCATCATTGCCCACCCTTGTTTGATGGATCCTTATCTCTATGAATAGCTTGGATAATATTGTAAGTGTGTCTAATCCACTCATATGGGTGGCTTAAAAACTCAAGTAGGTCATGAATCCATCATTAACCACCTAGTAAGGTAGATGCATCTGTGCAAAGTGATAAAATTATATAGATAAGTAAATCTAACTATCTATCCAACTCTGCATCCAGTTGGGTATATTAAGTAGCTCTAGGCCACTTGAGAATGTCAAACATATTTAGGTGGAATAAGGCATAAATATAGCGACAATGTATAGTATGATATTAAGTGTATGAAGTGTAGAGAATGACATGGATTTTTCCATTTCATCTAATCAACTTGCCTATAGCTGAGTATATGGAAATGATGTGTTGCACACATGCCCCCAATCTAGTATCTAAGTATATTGAATCTAAAATAAGTATGTAATAGCTAAATATATGTAACTAAAATGAATGTGGGAGTGATCATTACATGTATTATACCCCCAAATATGAGTAACTAGTATGAATCTAAGCTATAATTAATGAGTTTATAAAAAAATTAAACATAATTTTCAAACATGTGACTATTTCTATGCAAATATATACTATACATGGTGTACTAGTCTGGATGATCTAGATTGTTCTAAATTTGGGATACTAGATAGTAGCACCTTATACTAAACATTATCTCTCTATGGTGATAGTGTCCCAATCTAGGTGTTAATGACTATTGGGTCTAATTTCTAAGTGATTTGAACTAAATTTTGATTCTCTATTCTATTATGTGTCTACCTTGAGCTTGATGTTTGAAATTGATCTTTTGTTCTTAAAAGTATCTTTTATTGGTAATGCATACTCTTGATCTATGTGTAAACCCTTGTGAATTCCCCCTCTTTTGAGGTTAGTTATGAGACCAATGTAAGAACTACCCTCTAAATAAGTAACTCTATAAAATATGTTAACTGGAACAAGTACATGATATTACAATATAATGTACCAACATAACATCAAAATGTAAATGTATTTGAGAATAAGTAGGTAATGCAAGATGTATGTTATAATTTATAATTACAAATGAATGTCAATATAGATGTAAGCAATGTATAACAACAAATCTAAGTGACATAGGAGATGGGGTATGATGTCCATCAAGGCTCCCAAGTAGGAAGGTAGATACATGATATCCCTCATGGCATCAAAAAATTGTGTGTGTGTGTGTGTGTGTGTGTGTGTGTGTGTGTGTGTGTGTGTGTGTGTGTGTGTGTGTGTGTGTGTGTGTGTGTGTGTGTGTGTTTTGTGTGTGACAAGAAAATACAAGTGTCATGATGTAGACACATACAAGGAAACAAACATACAATCACATGAGTCGCATAAAATATGGGACAAAGAGCCATAATATAAGGGACATGGGAAAATGTCATCGAATCTGAGAATGAATACATAGAAGGAAATGTTCAAATGTCAACATATATAAGTAGGAAGAAGCACACATAAGGTACATAAACACATGTCTAAGGCATATAATTAGAGAAGTGGTGTAGAGCCAAAGAATAATGGCATATTCAAATTCCATTGAAGATGGAAGAAGCATATGAACACAATCAAGTATAATCTAAGAATACTAGAAATGAAAGATTGTATAACTATGTAAGACAAATCTATTTATATGGTAGGATGTATATATACTATGTCTAGCTTGTGATATTTGGCAAAAAATACTAAGAAATGACGAGTAATTATAACTATCAAGATAAATCAATGAAGATATTGTAATGTATAGTATGTAAAGATAAAAATTGGTAGTAAAAACTATGTATGAGATGCCCCTAAGTGGGTACATGTATCAAACGTATAATCCTTGATTGGTGTAAACTCCTTCAATGGTAGATGATAGTTGGTTTGGATTAGTGTAATGGACTGAAGTCTTATTTAGAATGTTTAAGAACTCCATAAGAATAAGTGAAACATTGTGTATGATAAAACCAACTATACTAGGATAGTTATCAATATGAAATATCTAGCAAGTAGTATAAATGTATATAATTTGTAAATTTTATGTTTTCACAATATTTGAATGTTTATATATTTTGACATGTTATATTATTTGTGTGTTTTATGAGTATAAGTTATGTAAAAATAAATGAAAATAAACTATCTACAAGGGAGAGAGAGAGAGAGAGAGAGAGAGAGAGAGAGAGAGAGAGAGAGAGAGAGAGAGAGAGAGAGAGAGAGAGAGAGAGAGAGAGAGAGAGAAGTATGTACAAGGGTAGGAACCATATTAACTAAATACTCACAATCACCATGACCTATGTCTAAAATAGGAATGATAATCTCTTGTGTAGTATGATTTTTATGTTGTAGTTGAATATTGTTTTAGTAGGAATATAAGTAGTATTCCTAATTAGAATCATAATATTATTCAACATCAAGATCATACTAACCCAGAATGCTAGAGGGAAATAACTCATACTATGGAGTTGACCTTTATGAATTGTTCTTTGGTATATTGATTGTTATTTTTCCCTTTGAAACTATGATTTTTATATACATAGGTGTTGTGGAAACTCTTTTTCTAGAAAACATATTTTGAGAATGATTATTGGTTAACCATGATTTTGACATTACAACTAAGGATCTTGCTCTTTATATACAATTTCATATGTATCTAGATGTTATTCCTTGATAAAATGTATTTGTGAATGATGTCTCTTAAGATGTTTAATAAAACCCAAAGCTTGTTGACCAATATTATCAACTACTAAAATAGGAGAAGTGATGCCTTGGGCCTATTTTCCCAAACCTTGACCATGATAATCACACTATTGTAGATTATTTTGACCAAACCCATACCATATTGAATGTTGAGCCACCCTTTGGATAAGTATCATTTCTTGATTTATCTATGTTTTTTGTACTATTTATTGATCTGATTATAATTTTGGAACCTTTTGTTTTTGTGAATTATGCTTTGGTAACCATTTTTGTACTATTTTGGAATGTGACCCTTTTTGAATTGGTAGATGTACCATTATATGTTTTTTGGATGATGTGTCACTATGTGAGTCATATGTATCAATTATTTATTATATTTTTCTCTTCAGTGATAAATAATAATTTGTGTGGTTCCCATGCATTATATGATATACACAAAAAAACATGGATATCCTCATTGGGTATAAAGGAGGTAGGTTGATTAACCTATCTTTAATCATGTCCCTAAGTATCTTACTATAGATATTATTTGGTATTTTAATGCTTTTTGAATAACTATTTGTAGATGTACTTTGTTGTGATTTATGATTTGGATATGTAACATTGTTTGGCACACAATATCTAGGTGAAGATACATATACAAGATGTATACTATTGTCACCTAGAGGCATTTATCTTATAAATTATTTTTCCAATGTTGTGATATTTTCATGTAGGAGTTGATTTTGATTTTGTAAACCTATAATTATCTTGTTCATACTCATAATTTGATCACATAGACTTTCACAAGTGAAAACCCTATTTGTTTCATTTTCAACATGTAGGCACACACCCTATAGGGAAGAGGTGTGAATAGGTTGAGTGTGGGGAATAGTGACATTGGTATAGATTAATTCATCTCATGGATGAATGATAAAATGGACAAATTTAGAGGTAAAGTAGTTATAACCCTCATGGAGATGATAAGGAAAAGGAAATTCTTTCCTATGCATAAGATATGATAGTGAAGCTTGAAACATAGTTGTTAGCATATGTGTTAAATCCTTTATGTTTATGGGTTTGCTTGTTAATGTAATTACACATAGGATAAAGATAACATGATATGATATATGAAATATATTTCATTTTATATCAAGTATCATATATACATGTTTTTATGTCTTTTTTGAGTTTATTCCAAACTAAAGGGAACAAACATGCAAATGAAAGTATTAAACTTTACAATAAAAAGTGAATATAAGGCTTATTTTAAAAAATTTAAATTATATGTAAAATAAATTAAAAACCTAATGTGAAATTGATTTAATATAGCTATGTTGTCTAGAAAAAATCAAAATTAGATAGCCCTAAATTATTACACAAAAATTGGAATTAATGCAAGCTAGGGTTTTGAGCAATATTCAAAGTAAAATGAGTTCACCAAATGATTTAACCTTTTAGGTTTTTACTATGAAAATCTTATGTTTAATTAAAGGGTTGGGATGTTTAATTAGTTAAATAAATATGCAATAATTAAGTACTAATTTTTTATAGCAATTGACTTATCCTGAATTCCTAAAAATAATAATAAGTAGGCATAAATAGAAAATTATCTTAAAACTTACTATTAGAGATGATATGGGTTCTAAAAGTTGAGATCTAGGTAGTTTTCAGTGTTATCAATAGGATTATGGTATTTTTATACTCACTATATAGTAACATCTAGTATGGATAGTAGTGCCATGTCTTCTAAGTGGTGGTAGTGTCCCTCCCTTTGCAGGACAATTCCTATTATTTGGGAACACTTGCACCTATGTTTTGGGCCATGTTATTGCATGAATAAAACTTACAGATCTATGTTGTGATTGGAAAACCTAATTTATTGTGAAACCCTTAATACTCCTTTCAATTATGGCATGAAAAATTATTATGTGTTCATTAGTAGGATGGACTGGATAGCTTCAACACCCCACTATGAATAGAGTTACCTAAATACCAATACTCTGAAGAGGGATCAAGTCTGATGTAGTTCTCCCACCTAGTGTTTCATGCAAGTGCAACTGAATTCTAGAATGATAGTGGGCTTGGATGCCTTAAATTATATTGAGCTTTGAAATGTTTTAAAACTAGTCTTATGATTGGTATAGATGGTAGTATGTAGAAGTAGGGTATAATAGGGATCAAATACCTTGATTTTTCTTAAATTTATCTTTAGTTTGAATATTTTTTCATATATTCTCCATCTAGTGAGTAAGGGTCAAGTAGACTTGTATTTATAGAGTTGTATTTCTTGTATGAATAATAAAATATGCTTATGTTAACCTTAAATTTTTTCCACATTTGAAAAAGTATCCATTGGGAAGAGATAGGGATAAGGACAGTAGCACCCAATTAGGGAATCTAGTGCCATATGGTTGTAGTGTCCCAAATGTGGTGTTAATGTCCTAGTGATAGACTATTGAGTAAGTTGGATTGGGCTATGAGATGATAGTTTTGGTTATGTGTTTTGACTAGTTAAAGGTGAATGTGGTCTATGTAAGGATTATAAAATTGAGTCTAAGGCTTTATAATGGGTATAGGGCTAAGATAGGAATAGGGTAACTAAAGCGACACTCTTAGCATTCAATTCCCACTTTTAGATGATTATAATAGGTTTCACAAGTCTGCATGAATATTTATAGGGAGTTTCAAGCATGATTTAAGGAATTTAGTGAGGTTATAATAAGATTTTAAACTTATTTTAAATGTTTTTTGTATGCTTTTAACCTTTGATCAAGTTTATATTGAGCTAAAAATCATACCTATAGGTACACTAGTTGTACATAGTTAAGAAAAGTATGGAAATAATCAATTAAATATTTTTTCTCCATGTTTTGAGGTTGGAAAAGGTGATAAATTGAATGTTAATGTAGGATAATGATGGGTCAGACCTTTTCCAATTATAATATCTCAAAATAAGGTCATAAAACTTAATTTATTATTTATTGAGTGATCTCATCTTACTTGCAGGCCTATTAGGGTTTTGAGGTAAAAAATCCTCATACAATAAAAATGAACCCTCTAAAATTGATGAAAATTGTTAGGCATATGTATGAGACATGTTATAAAAGTGTTACACGTGGTTATAAAGTGATTTTTCATCTAGAAAGAAAGTTAATTATAAAAACTCAGTCTACATACCTTCCTATAAGATTAAACACCCTTTCAATCACTCTCCAATAATCTTATAGGTATACTATCCCTTATAGAGTATTTGGAGAGTTTCTCAATATATTTTCATGGGGAGAATGTTGAATACCAATCTCAAATCATTCATGAATAGGATTACATCACATTTTATGACCTCAAGAGTTTAATAACTTATAGGACATATTTTCATATAGGTTTCAATCATGGTCTTAAACATGTCCCAAACATGCTCTTCATGGTAAAAGAGGAGGATATCTTAAGGATTGTGTAAAAAAATGAACATGTCTTAAAGTTTCCTATGAGACTTTAACAACACCTATAAGAATTCATGAGAGTATCACATGTTTCAAGCACCCTTAGGTATAGCTAGGTTGAGAAAATAAAAATACAAGCCTTCATACTTTTGTGAATGATTTCATGAAGTGATAGATGGGTATGGTCTCCAAAACCTTCACATAGTTATGAAAGTAAGAAACATAGGATCCTAAGATCATGAAGGTATATTATAAAAATTTCAAGGTCTTTAGGGTGTATAAACTAAGGTTTTTAGAAGAACCAAACATTATCTAGGAACTAAAAGGATTGCAACAAAGTCTTAAAAGTTTTTTTGATATGATAATGGTTTTTAAGAATTTACATAATGTTTTCATGATTTTCAACATCCTATATAATTATAACCTAATTTTTACAAGAATTGAGTAAAATTCTAAAGTTGTAGAAGTTTTATTTAAGTGATCAAAGTTTATTAATGATATCATATATCTTCCACACTCACTTTCAAGTCTATAGACATTGAGGAGGATCTACATTAGATTTCAAGTTTTTTTATAAACAAGTTACAAATCTTGAGTAAGATCTTCATAATATAGAATAATAAAAACTAATTACAGACATGCCAAGGGCTCATCTATAGGTCCATAGTGGTATTTTTCATGAGGATTATAGTATTCATAGAATAATAAGACATGGTTAAAGGTATTTATATCTTCAAATTATAGGTTTGCACCTCACCTTGCAAGGTTCTATGACTTCTTCCAAACAAGAAAACTAAAAAAAATATAGGAATGATTTGGATCAATGTTAAAGTTATCAAGAAGAGTCTCAATCTTAAGAAATATATTATAATTACAAGTATACAAAATAATATTCTTCAAATAGATAATTATATGATGGTTTTAGCCCAAAAAAACTCACTTACAGGCTTAGCTAATAGTTTTGAAGAAGTTTCAACGTTCTTATAACATTTTGGAAGGTTATTCAAAGAAAAAATTTCGAGAGTTATGATGATAAAGCCTAGAAGCCACCTATTAGGCTTGTAAATTAAATATATTGAGGTTGTAAAGGGATTATTAAAAGTTTTTAATGTAAAACATAAGCCAAGATGAAGGCCTCAAACATGAAATAACATGTTTTTTAGCCTTGTTGGAAGCACAATCTCTAAGAGGGGGGTTGAGTTAGTGATGAAATAAAATAAAATTTAATTACAATTATTCAAAATCTTAACCATTTAAAAAATTAATTCATGAATCATATAAACCATTCATTGCAATAAACAAATAAAATAATACAAGATTAAAGCACATAACACATGAATTATGTGGGAAATCCTCATGGGGGAGAAAACCCACTTGAAACCAGATTTGTAATACTATCCTATAAAGGTATTGATTCAATTTAGATCAGAACTAACTAATAAAGGAGCACCCAAGACTCAATATATTCAATCATCCATTTTATCTTTAGCTAGCACTAACTAGCAATGAGGCCACAATCCCCTAGATGATCAAACACCAACTCAATCACCTCCAAACTATTATCCACCTCTAATTTGATGTATTACACAATTGATGATGGTATTATCTCTTTTTTAAACCTAAAACCCTACATTTATACCTCATACAAGTAATTTTAGTTCATACAAACACAAATCTACCTCTTACATAGGCATATAATAACTCTTTCTCTTCTTTATCCCTCATACGCATGCTCATGACAATGAGGCCATTCTTCCTTCATACTCAGATATTATTAGATGTAAAAAAATTATTTAAAAATAATAAATAGAATTCATACATAACCTATGCATTAATATTTCAACATATAATCAATGTACTTCTTCACTCTAGATCATCTAGACAAATTAGGCCTAATCATGACTTGAATCAATACAAAACTTAATGATTACCTTCAACACCATTGTATGATATTTATGACATGTTAAAAATGTTATTTTTATTATTTTCATTCCCTCACACACTTATTAAAATTACCATACCACTCACTTCATTTTTTAATTATCCAAACCTTTGCAGTGGGTCACTAAAGCAAAATAGGCCTAAAAGCCTTGAAACAAATCTTCTTACTTGATCATGCCCTAAAAAAAATGTTATATGATTATCACATATTCAACATGATTTTTTTATGATTTTCATGGCCTCTTATCCTTCTAAAAATTAATATATAATTTTTTTCACTCTTCCATTGTCTAACTAGCACAATGAGACCAAAATGGCCTTCTACATGTGCATTATTCTTTCTCCAACCAATCTTGGTCGGCCAAAACACTTTAATTAACCATTAAATAATCTATGGAACTTGGATAAACATAATATATATGTATTATTACACGTTATTTATAATTTAAATCGACTCATTAGGTCATCCATGCTTCAAATGGCTGAAAATAACACATTAGGCTTAAGCAAGACCTAAGCAATTAGCCCTCCTTTAGGCCACATGTTACACTTAGATGCCAATAGAGCTTAACCAAATATATAACCATTGTGAAAATTTTACATAATTTATTACATTCCATATTTATGTTTAACAATTCATACAACACTTTCAATTTAATCTCTCACCTTATGAAACCTCTTTTAGCCCTTAACCCTTCAATAGGTCCCATGGAGACCTAATTCAACTTCATGTAACACTTGAAGCCACTATGTTTCATATGGCCCTTAACAATGAAAAAATACACTTAAATAAATATACCTGAACTATATATGATCTTTATTCATACTCAATAAACATTAAATCACTTTCTCATACTCTAAAACCTCTATTACGTCTTAAAGACCTATTAGGCTCAATTAGCCCAAAGCATTGTCTTCATAAATGAGGCTCAAACTACTTGAATATAAACTTTAAATGTATAAAACACATATGGATGTAAATATAAAGACCTTAGGAAAATAATAAAATACATATTACAGCTTAATTTATCCTCCAAAGGCTCATAAACACCACTATAATAAGCTTAGTAAAACCTATAATAATTACATTCAACAAAAGTCAACTTTGACCTAAAACAAATTCACCTTTACTAATAGTAAAAATTAAAAATAACTTTTATGATGATATATATGTAGTTTCATTCATATTTTATTTTTATACCAGAAATATTTGAATAATAATTTTTCTTTTGTAATCATTTCTTTGCACCCTAGTTTATTCTTTAAAAAAATAGTCAACTCTCACATGCAATAAATGCAATTGCATGACCAATAAAAAATCCTAATAAATTTTCATGGATATCCCTTTAGGTCATATACCAATTTTATTTTTACACCACCATAAAATTTATCAATTATCAAAAGTTATAAACAAAATACCATTGACTAGTTTTCCTTTGTTCATTTGATATTTTAAATTTGGCTATGGAAAATAGTAGAATCTACCTGGGAGACCATATTTACACGACCATCACATTTTATAGAAATCATATCAAGACCTAAAATTTTAAAAAAATTATCTAGGAATAGTTATTAACAAACCCATGTGACCAATTTATTTTTAAACCTTCACATGTGTTAATTATGATGTCAACAATATGCTTACTTAGGAAGATCTGCTAAGTTGATTAGGATCACCTAGACCTTCACAAGAATAATCTAATGGATTAATTTCACTTACATAAGTAAAAAAATAACTCATTACCCCTAATTTTACACCTCAAACATGGTCAATCACCTCAAAGGCCTACACACATGATATGCACTCTCAAATCAACTTGGAGCCAATCACTTTATCATTAATGCATTATGTACTAGGATCACCTTGACATCAATTAAAATAAATGCATATAAATAAAATTATAAATAATATTCCCATTTCTCATTTATTTAAAAAACATTCAAAATTCTCTCTCCCAAAGTGAACAACTTCATTTTGAACTTTATCCCCTTTTGACATTAATGACAAGGGGTCTCTTCCTCAACATGCCAAATTGATCCTTGGACCTATTCACAGAGCTTATAAATATCCCCCTATCATCATGATAATATCATATAACCTATTATAAAACCATAAACAAACATAAAAACTCCTTTTAATTTAAACATCTCACATATGTTCCCCCTCACTCAATGCATACCTTGCATATTATCAATTGAAGATAACATACCTCTATCTGAACTTCTCCTTGATTCTTGGCTTATAAAAAACATTAAAATAATTCAAATAATAATTAAAAAACCTGATTTACCTCCCCATAACTCCATATTCCATCTGAAAAATACTAAAATATTTCAAACATACACAAGCAAACTCTTTTACAAGAACATACCTTGAATGGAACCATCTTCATCCACATATAGGTTACCACAACTATCCAATGTCCTTTCATGAGACAACTAAATTAAATGATGATATTTTTGGGCCTAAATTACTTATTTAAATGGTATAAAAACCTTATCATATGAATCAAACAATCATAACTGGTTTGAATAATAAGAACATGCTCAACAAATCTTCTCATATGAAAAATAACTAAATTTACCCAAATCCATGTTTATAAGAGCTCTTCAAGGTACCAATATGAACAAGATACCTCATTAGGCCATATATTAATGAAATGTGATTGAATTAATGCATTAATTCTACTAAAATCTGAACTTACCTTTTGAATATTGGCCCTTTAAGAACTTCTCTCTTGCACAAGAAAAGATACTGCTCTCCTAGGTCACTTCAAAGAGATATATTGTAAATAAAGATACATAACTTGAAAATATCATACCTTTGCATCAAGGGAGTTCCTCTTAGCATAAAATAACCTAATTAAATACATATATATCATTATTTTACACTTGATCACCATGTTTGGTGACCGAAATAATTTTACAACCCAAGATACACCATGCCAAGGGTTTCTAGTGTTAAAATCCTTATGCCAACCAAGGATACTTAAAGTGAGATATTATTCCACAAAAAAATTCAGACATTCAAATCCCTTTCCATATATTTTAATGTTTGATATAAATATTTTACAATATTTAAATCAATTGAAATAATCCATACTCAAGTATATGCATAGCAAGATAAAGAACATACATTGACTCATTGATTAGTTTCTCACTTATCAACCTTTCAAGATAATTATGTGATGCTTCAAAAGATTTAGTAATGAATATATGAATCATAATATATATACCTCACCTTATAATTCACTTATAAAACTTTAAACTTAGGATATTCTGAAGTCTTCATACTCTCACTAGTTTTCTTATCTTTCCTAAGCCTATTCACAGGCTTGATTGGCTCATCCATCTTCTCTTTGACTCCTTTGTCAACATGCCATGATAAATATTATTCTTGTCTTTCCTTCATATCTACCATAGAAAAAAAAAACATCTTGACTAATATTCTCATCAGCCAATTCATTCTTCATCTCAATCTGATCTATCTTAATAGTCTTCAGTCTCCATATCTATATGTTACCTCTTCCTTGCACACTAGGAGCTCCATACACCTTGTTTTGACTTGAGAACTATTTTGAAATATGAAAAACTATATGAAATTTGAATCAAATAATATCATTCATACTTTTTTCTTGATGATGGGTATTATCTCCTTTTTATAAGTTACTTCTTATTTTGCAACCTCTTGCAATGTGACTAAACTAATTACAAGCATAACATTATTTATGAGATGAATTGAAAAACCTCATATAATTGGGATTAATTTATGGTCTTATCACCTTTTTTTCATGATATCATCCTTTTTGACTTGATTCAATTCCTCTTTCTCAACCTTGCTCATTTTGACCACTAGCTTTTTATGCTCAAACCTTAAGGGGGCTAGCTTAGTTTTCAATTGACCACACTAAGACTTATTTGACCTCAAACTTGAATTTTAAGACTCTAAATTATTATTAATATCATGAATATTCATATTATATTATTTTATTCTTTGCGTCATTATCTCAAACTTGGTTTGAAGATGACTCACCTTTCCTTCACATTCCATAGAGAATTTGACCCGCTTTCTAAGCTTTTTGATGATATTTTCATATTCAACTTCCTTGGAGTTGGATTTAATTGAAATTATCTTAAAATAAATAATATTATATTTAATACATTTTACCATCTATCTCAATTCTTGATTCTCTTTCCTTAACTACTTAGCCATTTTGTGCTTCAAGGATCACCTTCTAGCTATCAAGCCTTCCTGAAGGACATGTTATGATACCAATTATTGGAATCATAATCACTAATGGGGGTGAATAAGTGATTAAATAAAGTTAATTTAAATTCTAATTCTTCAAAATATTAACCATTAAACAAAATCATTCATGAATCCTATAAATCATTCATTACAATGAATAAATAAAAAATGCAAGATCAAAGCACATAACACATGAATTATATGGGAAACCCTCATGGGGGAGAAAACCCACTTGAAACAAGATTTGGACTAGTATCATATAAATCTATTAATTTAATTCATATTAAAACCAACTGATCAATGAGTTCCCTCCCCTCAATCATTTAAGCATCCACTTAACCTTTAGCTACCACCAACTAGCAAGGAGGCTACAACCCCCTAGATGATCAAGCACCAAATCAATCAACTCAAAACTAATCTACACATATGATCTGATATGTTACACAATTTATTATGTTTTTATCTCTTTATAACACCTGAAAATATTCACTTTTACATCATAGAATTGATGATAGTTCATACAAACACAAATCTATCTCTTACATAGTCATATAACAACTCTTTCTCATCTTTACTCCTCATATGGATGCTCATGACCTTGAGGCCACTCCTCCTTCACACTATTATCTTATTATATGTAAATAAAATATTTAAACATCATAAATATTAGTCATACATAACCTATGCATTACTCTTTCAACATATAATCAATGCACTTCTTCACTCTATGTCATCTAGACAAATTAGGCCTAACCATGCATTAAATCAATACAAAGCTTGCTAATTACCTTCAAAACTAGTTTCAAATATTTATGACATGTTAAAAATATTATTATTATTATTCTTTTCATTCCCTCACCTATTTATTAAAATTATCATACCATTCACTTCATTCCTTTCCTATCAAAACCTTTGCACTAGGTCACGAAAGCAAAAAAGGCCTAAAAGCCTTGAAATAAATCTTCCTACTTGCTCATGACCTGAAACAAAAAAAATTAGACCATGATCACATATTCAAAATTATTTTATTATGTTTTTCCTTTCCTCTTTCCCTTCTTAAAATTCATGTATAATTCATTTCAATCTTTCATTGTCTAACTAGCACAATGAGAGAAAAATGGCCTTCTACATATGCATTATTCTTTCTTCAATCAATCTTGTTAAGACACAACACTTTAATTAACCATTAAGACATATATTACACTTGGGTAAACATAAATATATTTATTATGACCATTTACATTCAATTTATGTCAAATCATTAGGTCATCCATTCTTCAAATGGCTCAAAACAACACACTAGACTTAAGCAAGACCTAAGCAATTAGCCCTCCATTAGGCCACATGTTAAACTTAGATGCCAATAAACCTTAACCATATATGGAAAAAATTTAAAAAATTTAACATAATATAATACATTACATATTTATGTTTAACAAGTAATAAAACACTTTTAACTCACTCTCTCACCTTATGAAACCTCTTTTAGCCCTCAAACCTTCAAAAGGTCCCACGGACACCTAATTCACCTTCATGTAACACTTCAAACCACTATGTTCCATATATCCCTTACCAATGACAAAATCCATTTTCATATATTTACCTAAATTAAATATGATCCATATTCATACTCAATAAACATCAGATAATTTTCTCATAATCTGAAACCTCCATTAGGTCTTAAAGACCTATTAGGCTTAAATAGCCTAGAAATGTTGTCTTCACAAATGAATCTCAAACTACCTAAATATAAAATATTATTGTAGAATTCACATATGGATTGAAATATAAAGACATAAATAAAATCACAAAATACATAATACATCTTCATTAATCCTCCAAAGTCCAATAAACACTATTTCAAGAAGCTTACTAAGACCTACAATAATTACATTCAACAAAAGTCAACTTTGACCTATAATAACTTCACCTTTACTAATAGTCAAAAATATAAATAATTTTTATTATGATATATATTGAGTATAATTCATATTTTATTTTTATATAAACAATATTTTATCAATACTATATCTTATATAATCATTTCTTTGTACGCTGGTTTATTCAGGAAAAACACGATCAACAACAGTCAACTCTCACATAAAATAAATGCAATTATACAACTAGTCAAACCTCCTAATCAATTTTATTGGATATAAATTTAATTAATATACAAATTTTATTCTTAAATCACCATTAAATTTATCCATTATCAAAATTTATAAATAAAATACTACTGGTTGGTTTTCTTTTGTTCACTTGATATTGTAAATTTGGCTAGGTATGCAAAACAGTGAAATCTACTTGGGAGACCAAATTTGAACCACCATAAAGTTTTATTGACACCATATTAAGACCTAAAATTTCAACCATGTGATATAGGAATGAATATTAAAAAACCCATGTAACCAATTTCTTATGAAAACTTCACATGTGTTAATTCTGATGTCATCACTATGCTTACTGAGGAAGATCTATCAAGTTGACTAGGAGATGACTAGGATCACCTAGACCTTCATAAGACTATTCCAATGGATTAATTTCAGTTCCATAAGTATAAAATCAACTCATTACCCCTTTTTTTACCCCTAAAACATCATTAATTACCTTAAAGGCATACATACATGATATGTACTCTCAAATCCACTTAGAACCTATCACTTTGTCATTAGTGCATTAGTACTAAGATCACCTTGACATCAATTCCAATCAATACATATCAATAAACTTATGAAAAATCATCCCCTATGGTCCTCCACATGAAATTCAAAGTTGATTTCAATCATGTCATACTTCCATAATGTTTCTAGCATGACCATGGGTGAAGTAAGTGGTCATATAGAGAATGAGGGAGGTACAAAGGAATTTGAAAAATGACCCTAGAAACATGTGTAACTCCCTCCAAGTAGTGGTGGTCATAAAAAATAAACTCAAGGCTCAAAATGGGTTATTTATTTCTTGATTAAGGTAGGAGAGCCATGTTTTCCAAGGATAGATCATCATTCAAGACTAGATGACCAAACCATGCATGCACAAGCCATTTAAAGGTAAAGGGGATAACAAATAGGGTCATAACCTCCACTACTATGCCCATATTCAATGGGAGATTATCGTGCCAAGTCCTAATTCATTAGAGGAGGATTAATGCCTCTATTTACTTATTTATTTTGTTATATGGACTAGATCATTATGTAATGACAACATTTATGAGGTCTTGTAGTGCTATTTTCTCATCTCTCCTCTCATTTTATTATATTTAGTGATAAAAATGCCTTGTAAATGATTCATCCTCTTGGTTACAATGAGACTCTACTCTTTTGGAAATTTCTAATGTTGTCTTAATGAATTGAAATCAATAAAAGACTAAATTATCCTCATTTAAGTACTTGCATCTTATTTTTATTTCATGAATTATTAATCTATTATTTTAAAAAGATGTTGTCTCTTGAATTATTGTATAATTTTATTAACCTCTCTAAAATAACACAATGTTTTACAGGATGTATACTTGTATTACTAGACTTATACATGAATTAACTATTATAACTCACTATTTTATCCTTTTACAAGGTGGATTATGACCCTCCTAGTTTTGTCTTGGGTCTCATACCTATGTAAAAAAATTAGGAAAGAGAGGCTCAATTTTAAGATTTTTTATGATAATTTTTAGTCCTTATAGGTTCTATTATGTTGTTCTAAGCAAGCAGAGAAGATCTCCAAACTATTAGTGTACCACCTCTTTTAGTTTCAACTTAATTTATTCCCTTTTCAACCACCAAAACACATAGTCTTAGTTGTATATACTTCTCTTTAACATATTTTTATTCCTATAGATAATATTAAATTAGGTGTATATAGATTAGGCAAAATATAGCCTTCTCTAGAGGTTCATTCCAAGGATCCAAGTACCTACACCTTTGGGTGATCTTGTCATTACCATTGTATTAGTTGATTAAAGGATCAGGTAAAAGATCCAATTAACAATAATTTTTCCTCACATAACTCTTAAAATATTTCACTTTATTATACACTAACATGGTAGGAATAAACCTTGATGAGATGTTTCACAACCTAGTTACAATTTATGATGTGAAACTAGTCAAAAATATGATCGAGCCCATTAAACTTAAGGTCACACTAATGATAAAATATGAAGTCATAAAAATTTTAAAATTTAGGTTTACTAATATAATGGAATTTTCCAAGTGGATGTCCAACTTTTTCCCCATCTTCAAGATGAATGGTAAAATTAGGATATGTATAGACTTTAGAGATATCAATAAATCATGCCCAAAATATGACTTCCTTCTCTCATTTATTGACATCATTATTGATGCTACTTTAGGATATGAGTTTTTATAAATCATGTCTAACTTCCTAGGATAAAATAAAGTATACATTTAAGATGATTATGAGAGTAATACTTCCATTATTACACCATAGGGGACCTTTTGTTATGTCATTATGCCCTTTGGTCTCAAAAACATAGGGATAACATATCGAAGGGCCATGACCCACATATTCCATAATATTATTCAAAAGATAATGGAGGTATATGTAGATTATCTACTATGTAAAGTGAGACAATAAATAGACCATTTAGACATGTTCCATGTACCATCTTAACACACTTAATTGAATACAATGTTACTCTTAACCTAGAAAATTGTGTGTTTGGAGACACTAATGTAAAAATCATACTGAGCATGACATCATAGAATGGGATCAATATTTACCATGTTAAAATTATATTAATCTTTAAATTCTCCCTCCAAAAGATGAATTAGGCATCAAAACATTCATACGTATGTTGGGAACCATTTTATGGTTCATTCTTGAGTTTGTCTATGTTATTCATCTTATCAATAACCTAATTAAAAATAAAAGTGGATTAAATTTAAAAAATTATTATCAAGAGGCATTCAAAAAGTTAAAATTCTTCTGTATATCTCCCCCCCCCCATGCTCATATCACCCAAGATTAATAAGCCCTTAATACTTTACATTATAACTATTATGGTGTCCCTCACCTACATGTTAGCTTAGGAGGATGATATTGGTAGATAACATTCCATTTATTTCATCAACCAAACCCTTTTATACTATGATATGTGATACACTCAAGCAAATAATAAATGTTTATATATAGTGTTTTTAGATAAATGATTATTACACTATATGCTCAATCAAGAAACATAGGTTATCATGAGGTATTAATCCCTAGATACTCTTATAAACAAACCGACTCTTTAAAAATGTAGGGCATTCATCCCTCTCCTAATCAAGTTTAATTTAACTTATGTCAACCAAAATTATATTAAGTTATATATCCTTGATTATTGGTTGACTAATTGTCCATTAGAAGTTAATGATCTCATCAAAACAAACTTTCCTAATGAATTTATTTGTAATTTAAAAAAAACATGTTATTATCTCCTCTCCTTGGTATACATGTATTTCCAATTACTTGACTAATCACACCCATATTAAAGATGCAAATCATAATAGAAGAGACATATTTTCGTCATTTCATAGAAGTAAGTTATTATAGATACAATCCTTTATTATAGGGCCTTTGACAACATGCTTCTCTAATGTGTTAACCAAGAGGAGTCATAAATATCTTTTTTCATTATCATAATTGAATTTGTGGTGGGAATTTTGGTGGCCATGTGACTACTTAAAAAATACTCCATGTCCCTTTTCTAATTAGGGTTTGGATTTACTAAGTAAGTTATCCCCTACTTATTAAGATGGTTATCACTTAATTATCATAGTGACTAAATATTTTAAAAAATGGGTAGAAGATATGACATTAAAAATTGTCATGGCATCAATCATCACACATTTTATAATGAAGCAAATCATTTACTGATTTGGGTTCCCATAAGCCATAATCATTTACAATGGATCCACTTTTAAAAACCATCAAATTTATGAACTGTGTAAGAATTTTTATATATCATACTACTTGTCCTCCTTATATTACCCATGGGATAATGGTTAGGATGAATATACTAATAAAAATCTATAGTCAATTTTGTTCAATACTATCATAGATTATAAATGATATTAACACATATAGCTCTATCCTACACTATGGGATTATAGAACAACTATTAAGACACCCATAGGGTAAAATCTGTAGTCACTCATATTCGGATCTAAATCTATTCTACCCTTAGAATTAGAAATACCTATCCTTCATGTTTCCCTACAAGTCCTTAATCATGAAGAGTATAGAGAGGCATAATTAGATGAATTATAAACTTTAGACAAATTTTTTATCATCATTATAAATAAGCATATTACTTATGATGATAATAAGATCATATATTTTAACAGAAACATCTATGAAAACTCAATCCATGTAGGATACCTTATCCTTAGGATCTACATTCAAATTGAAAATAATTAAGGTTAAGGTTATTTGTTTAGACCTAACTAGTTAGGGCCCTATGTAGTGAAAAAATACTTTGAAAATGGGTCCTATCTATTATGCACTATATAACGCAAGTAATTTGGTGAATATGTGAAATATTTATACCTAAAATACTTTCATATATATTAATTTCATATCACATTATATTTTCATAGTTTTCATGTTCATATACATATCATGTGTTGTTTGGTAATTATTTGGTTGTTAGTACACATGGCATAAAAAAACTTCCAAAATGAAGCACATCAAACAATTTCATTCTTACACTACCATATCACCCCATATAAAAAATTATCCAATTCAAAATTAGATTAGTTCTTTCCTTAAATCTTATGATTAGAGTACATATATTTTCCATACATCTTCTTGCATAAAAATAGGAAATGTAATCCTAAGATCTAGTATATACACTTGCCCATGATAAATTCTTCTCTTAAAGTGACTTCTAAAGTATAAAATCATCATCCTTAAAAAAGGGTAACTTTACTCACATATATTGGTCCTTAATGATGATCCATTGAATATTTCTAGTTTCATGGTGCCGAGATCCATGGGTAAAGGATTTGAAAATAGTAAAAATAGATGTTCTTATCAAAAATTAAAAGCTTATGCAAATACAAAATTCAAATTCTACTTCTCTCACCCATTTCTAACCTTTGGTGTTGATCCTTTTCATCTTACTAGTTTCATGAGGTTAACATTAGGGAGAGATGCCCTTACTCACCTAAACCTATCCTTTGGTAATGATCCCATGTGTCTTCCTAGACACACAAGACTAAGTGTAAGGGGTCATAAAGAGAAGTAAAGACCAAATGAAAAAATATATCAAATTTAAGAGTTTATAAATATATATTTCTTCAAAAATATTTCCTTATGCCTATTTTTAAAAAGGTAACTTTTCCCCATTTATCAATTCTATCAAGACTATTTATCTCTAGATGAAACAAATATAGTTAGTGTTTTGTAATTCTATCAACAAGTAAAATTTCGTATTTCCTCATAAGGATTAGGTCATTTTCCTTTTTCCTACAAAATTTTGATCTACAGTTTTCATTATTTATAGTTTCACATTCATCCTCCTCTCCTTTTCATTCTTTTCTTAAAATTAAAATTCATATATTGTGTAAAAAAAACTATGTTTTTACCTACAAAAAAATATTAGTACATTTAAAGTTTCATATATTTATCCATCACACTACATAATTTGAATACATTTTTTCTCACACATATATAAGAATTTTCTATAAAATTATATCAAAATCAAAGAGATACATGCATATCATCACATGTGTAGTCATCTAGAGTGCATAAACTAAAAATTAGAAAAAATTAAAACCAAAACACATGATTAACAAATCACTAATATATTCCAAAACTATATATATATATATATATATATATATATATATATATATATATATATATATATATATATTGGACATACGTTTTGTACAATCTTAATAGTTATATACAAAAAGTATGTCAAATACAAATACCTCGATGGAGGTCCAATTTTCCTAAAGGCATCTAAAAAATAATCAACATATATAATGGTATGGGAAAAAACATTTATAGTATGTCTCACGAACCTATCCTCCTCTTGTGAGAAGGACTTTATGTAGAGGAGTGTCAATGGATCTCACTATATTGATGTATCTTTGTATTACCTCCCTTAGAGGTTTCCTTACCCTTTCTATTTTGAATTCCAATATGGTGGTCCTTATTAGCATCCCTTCTAAAGTTCTCTTTCCTATCTAATGAATATTGAATTTTCCCCCTCCTCTTCCCACCATCATATCTAACATGGCCTTTTCTCTTCTTTATCTATCCAAAAAAGTACTATCATCCATCCTAAACATTAAAAACATCATAGATGGATCATATGATAAATTAAATTCATTTGTGTGCTAGTTAATCCATGTATGGAGTCTAGGATTTATCAAGCATTATTCTCAAGTCAAGCTACTGCTCAGCTAGAAAAGGTTGATCAGGGTGTCCTAGATCATCTACATCCATACACCCATAGTATTTGTAATCATAGAACATAAAATAAATGCCAAATATATAGGATATAAAAATCCAATAGACATAAAATAGGTTGAATTTTTTTAAATAAAGGTAAAATCTATAATCATAAATGACTAAATCAACATTTTACTTGGGTCTTACTTATGCTAATTGGGGTTAGAATCATCAAAAATAGTCTCCTCCTCATCACTATATAAGTCATCTTCCAAATTTACATACTCTGTAAACTCATCATCTCCACCACATGGGCATTGTTGTTATGTAAGATCCTACTTAGAAGGGTCTTATTATTGTGATGGTGGTGGTAGTGGGCCCATCTATTAATACCCTGCTACACCATAAAATCTTCCCCTAACTAGCCATGGGTTAGGTTCACATGTCACTCTTATTTGAACTATTTAGATGATGGGCACCCCTCTCATAAGTATGTGTCATGTCAATCATCCTAGTCTCCCCACTCTCACCTCTTATATGCCCTTATAAAAAACCCCAAGGATGGGAAGGCTGCATGCATAAGGCATACCTAACTATCATCTAACCCTACCCATAAGGTGTAACTCAAATTTTAAAATCATATACTAAAGCTAAGTGTCCTTATTAGATAATACAAGATAGGTCCCCTTCTCAACCCATTGTTTATTCATGTGTTGATAGGGTAGGGGCATTAGGTCAGCCATTGTCAAAGTGCCCACTACTCAATAAAAATCATAAAATGAATCCATGTCTATCCATATATTATCTATAATGTCCATAACACTCCCATCTATACTCCAATATAATGAGGGATTATTTTCTCATAAATCTAGCTTATTATAACCATCGATTGGTTGATTGAAAGTGTTCCCAAATATGCCACATGGTATAGGTCATTATATATATGAGATAGTAAATCCTATAACTAAGATTATATTTTTAATCTCTCCTCAATACACCATAAAATTAGTGACCAACTAAATAAAAACATGTTTGCACCCTTATCTCCCATTAGCTAAGAGGTATGTATGCTAATAATGGCCTTTTAAAGGTTAATGATCGATGATCCATCAACCTAGGAGAGACTCACACCACACTTTTCACCCACATCAACTGCATATATATCTATTAAATTATCTAACCAATTATATGCCTCATAACTAATATCATTATTTTGGATGTATACCAATTGGCTAGTTGTGGGATGGCTCATGATTTGATAAATGTCAGGAAAATTGGTCATGTACTCTCCCAGGGATTGTGGGATAAAAAAAATTAGTTAGGGTACTGATATTTTTAAATGTCAAAAATAAATTAGATATATTTTATAATTCTCGCCACTTTTGAAATCTAAAAAGTCTAAGTATGACCAAGGATGGCTAGCTTATTAGCCATCATAAGTGATAAGACATGGGTGAGCCACACCTACTATCAAGTTATGATCCATCATATGTAAGGTTAATTTAAAAACGTAAAGAACCTATGTTATCTTAAATATAAAATTAACATATCAAAACAAGAAAAAAATTTAGTATTAGAGACTAATTCTAGTGATTAAAACTACCCCTATTTGTAAATGGTAGTTACACAACTACTATAATAGTTACATAGCCACCTTAGGTGGTAGTTACACAACTAACATAGGTGGTTATATAACCAAATAAATATATTGTGTAACCACATTAAATGGATTTTATGTGACTTCCCATATATATAATTATGATTATAAAATTCTTGGCCTATAAAGGTTGATATTTTGGTCCCCGAGTGGTAGTTTCATATGCCAGTCACATACCCTCTAAAACCTCCAAAAACTCTAAAAACTTACCAAAAAGTGAAAATTATATTAAATTCACCTAATATACCATTCTTAAACAATATTTTAAAACCAAAATATAATAAATTTATTGGATTTCTAGTAATATTTCATCAAAAAAAATAGGGGAAAGGGACACAATACTTACCTAATCTTGTCCCACAACTCCTCTTATTGGTATATTCACCATACTATTATCATAATCTCCTTTTCGAATTATTTATCTCTCAAAATATTCATAGGAAATCTATAACTTATGAAATATCATAAATGATTGGCACAAATGAAATAGTTTATGGAAAGTTTTGCAATGTATTGACCCCAAAACTAGCATTCCACTTTTGGCATATTTTCACATTTTATGTATAGTTTAATCTTTATGAACCTTATTTTGATAAAATTATATTAATAATGATTTTATATTAATGTTTTAATTAATTTTTGATATTTTATATCACATTTATATGTTATAAAGGTTATTGACCATTTAGCCCCAAATGCAGTCCCCTAATATGATGGTTTAAGTAGTATGATTTTTTCTTAAAAAATGTTATGTATTATCATACATTGTTTTATTAAAATATTTTTTAGTTTTATCGTCACATTTCACTTGATTTTCATATTTTACTTGAAATTTACATGGTGAATCTACTAGATTATCTATGCCACCAAGTTAAGTAAGATAAGTATTTATAACATCCTTTTTCCCTTCCTTATGCCACTACTTGGGATTACACCCTTGTCAATAAATGAAAAGGTGTCCTCCTAAGAGGGAAATATTTATGCACCCAATTTTTTCATAGTTCACCATTCTTGACATGATAGGTCCAATGATAATGCAGTGGCCTCTTAATAATGCTCAAACAAGAACTTTTTAACACTTTCTCCTATTTTTCTATTCTCTCTCTAGTTTACCAAAAAACCACTTTTTCCCCTTTCACATCACCTTAATGTACTTTAAAAAAATTATCATTAGTGATATAACTATTTTTAGTTGACAAAACTACCCTATGACATTATAAAATTGCCTCCTTGGAGATTAGTTCATCATGACAGTTGTGTAAACCTCCATAATGATTCCATCCTAATAGGGTGGTATTTCATTAAAATAAGGGTGTTTATATGATTTAAATTTTTTTTCATCCTTAGACATATAATTTACATAACTTCCCTTGCAAGGGTGATTCTATCACCATTATTTTATCTTTAAAATTTATCTTTTGTGATGCATTCCTTGACACATTTTGCATGATTATTTATTTATACATATTAAGTTCACCTCCAATAAATACCAACTCACTCCCTCTTTTATTTTTAATAATTTTGATTCCCTCCCATGTTCCACTCCTAGTCTAACTCAGTTAAATTCCTTCATGTGATATCCATTGCTCTCCCACTATTAACCTAATTTTGCCTTAATTTTGCATCCAAAATTTTGTATTATATGCTTGATAATATTTAATACTTTAAATATAAAACAAAAAATAATTTATTTTAATATTTTATTTGATTTATTTCATGTTATACTATAGGGTTCTAGATAGGGAGAGCCATTATTATTGCAACCCAGTCTTTGGAAATTATGTATTCAACCAACCATAATAAATTGTTCCTTGTTTAGAATTATGTCTATTTTATTATTTTCTCATTTTTTATATTTGTAAATTAATCCTCTTTTTTTTATATTTTTTCACATATTTATTTGATCAAAATGAGTCACTATACTAAGGACCATAATTAAACCAATTTCTTACTTTCAACTGGTCAACATTAGGATCAAGTTGGAGGTTCTTATCTTAGATGTATTTATTTTATTATAGTGTATTAAATTATATTAGTATCTCACCTATTTTTATACTCTCTCAATTATTTTTAATAATAATAATTTATTATTGACACACCAATCATTGT
>JARHVA010001164.1:3257500-3370000 GCA_037957365.1 Torreya grandis | reverse complement strand
TAAAGAGAAGAGGCATATAAGAGAGTCATTGATAAGTTTAAAGCATGATAAAAAAAAGTTACAATCAAGGATATGATAGAGAAATGATAAGATATTACACCTTTAATTTAACCAATCAATGGATTGGTGTCATTTTATACTAGGGTCAAGTTCCAAGGCTACATGTAATGAGATTTTGGATATTTAAGTTAACATTTTTTTGTTTAGCGGGGGGGGGTTGTTTAGTGTGTTGTTAATGTCTAAATCCTAAAGACAAAAAATAAGATTCTAATTCTATGTTGTATAAAAATTAGATCTAAAAATATTTGATAAATTAATATCCCTTATTACATTCCTTGTTAAAATTATTCTTTTATTTACACCATCAACATCAAAAACATAAACATTTGGCATAAGACACAATAATGTCCTCACTCAACTTGCCTAGCTGGGTAGGATAGTGTTGTAATTTAGAATGTGAGAATGTTGACTGATTATTGTCACCTATACTACTTCTTGACAAATTTTGAATATGGAGATGAGTTAGAAAACTTTACCTCTTATTAGAATTTAAAGACACCGTTTGCATAAATAAAACTCACTTGCATTGATCTAAAATAAACTTTGCATTTAATGAAATTACACTTGCATTAAAATAAAAAAAACTTGCATTAAAAGTGAAATCATACTTTTCATTGAAAGGGAAATTACAATTGAGGTAGAATAAAATATACCTATATCAAAAGAAATACAATTTTAAACTATAAACTAGAAATACCAATTGTCCTGATCTTCAAAGAGAAGTGAGCCCTTACTCCTTCTTCATAATAGGATCAACTTTTACTCAATAGTAAAATGAAATGTTGAACTTTATTAATATCTAATTATCAAAATGAACACATACAAATTCTATTAACTATGTGAAATTACACTTGAATGTCTTTTATCTCTATTTTATTCTCTTTTTTTATTGTCTTGGAATGAGAAGGAGACATGTACTTAAAGCACATCTCAATGACTATTATCAAAATATAAAATATAATGATATAAATATATAAATCCACTTATTGAAAATAGAATATCTGAAAATTATATCCCATATTTATATGGAGGCATTGGAACTATTCAAATAAAAATAAACTGAGAATAAATAACATAAATTTGAAAAGATTATGTTTTGATATACAAAACAGAAATAAATTTGTATCCAGATCATTTTAGTCCATTACTATGAATAGTAATGTATAAAATAAGATATCTAAAGAGGGAATATATATATATATATATATATATATATATATATATATATAGTTTCTATATTTATCTACAAAATATATTTGGGCATTCTTCAAAATTCAGCTTGTTGTCTTCCAAGCATAGCTGGTTATTTCTTTGGAGCATCTTCAAATAATCTTTAGAGCTCAATGTGTTCTACACCAAGTCTTTAAAACTATTACCAAAAATATATTTCCAAAAATATTGATGAATTCTCAAAATAATATTTCCATAGGGATGTATATCTAAATTCAAAATTGTGTTCATTTTATCCAAGTTAGACACAAGTAACAAGATATAAAATCAACAATGTATCACATACAAACAAAATACAATTATGCTCATTTCTTACTTAGATTAGACCTTAAATATTAAATGTAATGCATTATATTACAAAGAGGAAAAATTTATGGATAGTTTATATGAAATATAATTAGCTATATATAATGTTCATCATTTTCCCCCCACATTTTACCTTTTTTAAGTCCTCTTACAAACTAGTGAGAGAATTATTCTCCAATATAGGAGTCTAGATTCCAAACATTGAATGAGATTATAGATTTGAAAATTATTTCTCCAATCAAAATAATTTCTAAGTAGAAACCCCAAATCTATTACCAAATTATGTAACCATTATTTAAATTTTATTTCCATCTGATTATACCAATTCTATGAGGGAGACATGGGACACATAATAATAGATGGCCTAAATCTCATGCTAATTCAGACATTTGACCCTCATTATTCTAATATATGATTGATAATATGAGCATGCTCTTGATCTATTAAAATACTCCAATTGATGGTCGTGAGCCTCACAACTTCCCTACATTTCAAGGCAACAGGCAAATTCTCCCATTTAACCATACTTGCATTTTTAGAGTTGGAGAAATGTTGGCTGAAAAAATCTCAAAAGGCTACAAAATTTTATCTTAAAAACTCATGATATTTTTTTCATGTACACATGATACAAATGTGGAAAGTAGTAATAAGTTTGTGGGCTTATATAAATTTAGGTCTCATACATAAGCCTATATTATTTTGTAGTTCTAGTTGATTATGTTCTTGCTTCCAAGAATTTTGATTTCTCATGGTGGAAAGGAAAGCATGTAATTTTTTTTCCTCCACAAAAAAGTTAAAAAAAAAATAGACTAGTGTCCCAATAACATGTTTCAAAGATAAAACACATTAATTTTATCTTGTCTTTTTATAGTGCTTTTAATAAAGACATCCATGAACATGTGTTCATCTTTAATAACATAGGTAAAACTAAGAGAAATCAATTTCATTTTCCATTTATAAAATTATTTATGAATAAATAGAACATACAAATAATAAGGTTTTCTACAAGATAAAAATTTCTTAGTAATTTCACAAATAGTCTAAATAGAAGTTTGAACCTTCTACAACTATTACTAAGATTCTACTTTGACTCGAGCATTTTCTACTTCCAATTTTGGAATCCTGTTTTACACTTTATTCCATACTAAAATCATCTCATCAAGGGGTATAGGAAAAGAAGTAATATCACTTGTGGGTCCTTTAATTTGTATAGTTATTTCCCTTGTTTCCCTCTACGTATCCTGTATAGAAGCTTACAACTCAACATTCTAAGTTGTTAGCTCCTATATGTGAGTATTTTATTGACCAAGAAATGAATTATTACTATCAATAGAGTGTTGTAAATTATAAATCTAAGCATCCTTACTAGAAATAGAATTTTTTAGTCTATCAATTTGAGCATCCTTATTTGAAAGGGAATTTTGTAAAGTGTTGAGTTAATGAGATTGTGAAAATAATTGATTATAATTCTAGTATGTTTAGTATTAACTACTATGATGAGCACTTATCATGCTCAAACATGAGAAACATAATATTTATAGCACCTTTCCAAACTATAAATGGTTTAGTCCTTACCTTACAATGTCAATCAAAGAAAATCCATCTATGTTTGTTGTTTTCAAATAGTTTCTTCATAATAGGATAGGGTCATAGCATGTTGCAACTCTTTGTCTCCATGAACAAGCTAAGGAGAAGATGAAACTTATTCTATAGTTGGATCTTTACCCTTGTTAACTATGACAAGTAATGGTCTTTCTTATTCATCATATACAATCTCGTGTAGGGGTTTATGTTTCTTCAACTATTTGTTCCACATCCATAACTTCTATGGGAGAAATTAAACTTCCAAAAGTTTTAGTTGCTCGTACATTGATTTATTCTTCCTATTAAATAATAAACTAATGACTTTATTGAGGTTTGACATATGGAATAAGGTTTTTTGATGAAACCCTCATTTTATTTTTTAACCTTTAATGTAACATCTCAAATTTGTAGCTATTTAATATGGACCTTCCTCTATTGTTATTATCATAGGAAGACAAATAGGACATTGTGATTTCTTACCAGGAATTTGGGGTGATTTTTGTGTAAATGAAGACCAAGCTTTCTCACCCTTAGGTTTCTTCAAGAAATGGTGCCAAAAGATGAGATGCATTAAACCATGATGTTTAATTGACCCATTTACCCTTTTTATTTTTTTAGCTACATTAATTATAACATGATGCATAAAAGATGGTAGGTTTACCTAGAATTCAAGTCTGATAGCTCCTTTCCTCAAATGAATGAGAATTTACATAGCATTATCACTAGCCACATTGAACTACCCATCATAGGTGAGATATTTTATGACCCAATATGTGACATTATCCCATGGAGGTGGAAGACTATCCCAAATGATTCGTCTAGCCATACCTTGTGAAGTTTTAGATAGATTAAGTGGGGTTCATTACCATCAATAAACATTTAAATTAGATCAATAAAACTCAATTTGTTAGTAACAACCACACTTTCTTTAGGAATCCCTAAAATTTTATTGATAGTAGAGGAATAAACATGAATATACTCACCTTGAACTACATAATGATCTTCATCAAAATTTTCTAAAGACTTTTGAATGATGTTCTCTTGAAAACCCTAAAATGTCTTTAAGAAATTGAGCCATCCTTCCATTTAGAAAATAACCCTAATAGATTCATCCTTTAATAGAAGTTTTTCTAACTCTATTTCAATTTTCTTCTTACCCCCCATTTTTTTAGTTGTTCAAAATATTCTCAAAAACTTACTTGCATGATGAAAAATTGAGATTAAAATGGCACAGAGTACTAAGGAGGGAAATTAAATTGGGATATGATGTGGAAATGAATATCAATGAAGGGGTATCATGAAATTATAGAAAAAAATATGGTAAAGCACTTCAAATCATTCAAAGTTTTAATGAGGGAACACTTTTTAGGATCAATATCAATGACATGGTGAGAGATCATACTTGGTAGCACTTGAAATGATATTTGTAATGATTTATGCATTAGGTCACATATTTTGAAACGGTCTTTTATAATAACTACACATAAAATCTTGAAATTCAAATATGGTAATAGCTTCAGCCACATCCACGTGACATCAAATAACTTATCTATATTTAGAAGTGTTATTTGCCTAAGGGTACTACATGTAGAACATAAAATAGAAAATGTATGACTTATTGGGAAGGAAGTAAAAATATAACTATATTATAATAATCCATTCTTATCTCATAAATTTTTCATGTGTCCTATAAGAATAAATAATTTTAAGAAGATAAATTACCTAAATAGACAATAGTTCATGTTTATTGTATGATTTTTTTTTTAAAAGTGTCATTTTTGGTTTTCACTTTTTAGTAGGTCTTTTTATTATTTATTATATATATTTTTGTTTTTTATAATTTTTTTATTTTTTTATTTTTTTATTTTTTAATTTTGAATGGAGGAGAACTTCCATTTATTAATTTTTAGCTCTCCTCCTAATTTGATGTCTAATACAAAGATCATTTAGCCTTAGTGTAAGAACTAGGTTCATCCATAAGGTCAAACTGTTCTTCATTATTTTCACTATTTTATTCCATTCTAAGAGGTATTCTATACACTTTAAGTTTATGAACATTAACCAAAAGTGTTCTTTGGTTACCATCAATTGATTGAACTTGGATAGAGCCATTGTTGTGAATAGTTTTGATCAGGTATGGCCCCAACCATCTTAACCTAAGTTTACCTTTGAAATTTTAGAATTTAGAATCAAATAGAAGCACCCAATCACCTTCTTGAAATGGTTTATCTCTAATATTAGTATCATTCCATTATTTTTGTTGATTATGGATCATGTTGGTTTGAGTGAGTACATCCATTATTAGTTCATCTAGCACATTCAGTTGGATGATTCTTTCCTTCTATGCTTCCTAAAGAATAATTCCCATATCATCTATTGTCTTGAGTGTGTACAATTTAAAATCTATTGGAAACAAATGTTTATTTCCAAACACAAGTTCATATGGAAATAATCTCATGGTAGTCTTCCATGTTTTATTATATGCCCAAATTTCTTTAGGTATTCTATTTGCCCAATCTTTCTTGCTACTATTCACTATTTTAGTTATAATGTTTTCAATCTCTTAGTTGGAGATCTCCACTTGATCGTTAGCTTTGGGGTAATATCATGAGGGTTTTTTGTGATTAATTTGGTATAGTTCTATAAAATCCTTGATCATGTTAGACATGAATTTGGGCCCTTGATAAAAAATAATAGATATAGGATCTCCAAATATCAACATGATCCTATGATATAGGAAATCAACAATCATTTCCTCCCTAATAAATTTGAGTGTCTTCACTTCATCCCACTTAATAACATAATTAGTACATACTAATAAATACTTTTTTTTTGAGATGGTGGGTTTATTGGTCCAATAAAATCTAAACCCCATTTCTCAAATGGTTCTAAAACTATTTGAGTATGGAGAGGCATTTATTATGATAGACTAGGCTAACCCATCCTTTGGAAAGGATTACATTGCCATATGACCCTTTTTACAGTCTTACAAAAAAATTACCAATCATAACTTGCACCAAAAATATTATAAATGGTTATTTTTGTTGAATAATGTCCTCCTCCTTGTTCACTATGGCATGATCTTATTATTTCAAATAATTCATCATCTCTGGCACACATGTGCAGTACATGATTACTTATAGTTTTAAATAACATGTCTTTAAACCATTTAAAATGAGAACTAACTCTAATCAAACATTTTATTTCTCTAAAAGTAAAAGAATAATGAAACTTACCTATTTCCAAATAATATTCCATGTCTACAAACCATGGGGAGTATGTATATACCAAAAAAAGTTGTTCATCAAGAAAAAAATCTTCCATAGGTTCATCTACACATGTAGTGATCAATCTAGATAAAAATTTAGCAACAACATTATACTTTCTAGTTTTATCTATAACTATAATGCCAAATTCTAGCAATAGAAGTATCTATCTAATAATTCTCCTACCTACTACTGGTTTATTCATTAAGTACTTAATAGCTAAATGATATGTATAAATAAATACCTACTAACTAGTAATGTAATGCCTAAACTTGTTTATGGCATTAACAACAGCAAGAAATCTTTTTTGTGGTATTGTATTTTTTATTTATGGGAGTAAATTTCTTATTGATATAATAAATGGCATACAATTTTCCTTCCTTATCTCTTTATATTCAAACTAACCCTAGTGCATTATAAGAATCATAAATATAGATATGAAAAAGTTATTCCCAATTAGGTCCTTTAAAAACTATAGAAGTCACAAGTTTATTGTTTTAATGTTTCAAAGGATTTTTGACCATTATCATTCCATATAAATTCATTTAATTTTGTTAGCAATAAAAACATAGGTTCATCTATTTTTCTAAATTCTTCAATAAATCTTCCGTAATATCATACATGATCAAGAAAAAAATTGACATCTATTTGTGTTTGAGAAATGGGGAGACTAGAAATTACCTCAATCTTATTAGGATCCACTTTTATTCTTTGAGAAGAGATATGATGTTCTAATATTATCCCTTTATCATCCATTATTATACACTTCTCATGACTCAAATATACTTTATGTTTTTCACATTTGGTGAGCACTTTATCCAAGTTGATCAAGGATTCATCAAATGTGTTTCTATAGATAAAGAAATCATCCATGTATACTTCCACACAATCATTTGTAAGATCAAAAAATATGGACAACATTACTCTCTAAAAGGTAGCATGTGCATTACACAATTCAAAAGTAAGGATTGTATAAGAAAATATTCCCTAGGGGAAGGTAAATGTAATTTTATCTTGACCTTCAGGGGTTATCCTGATTTGATTAGATCCACTAAACTCATTTAAGAAATAAAATTACTGCTACTCTAAGACTTCATCAATAAAAGGTAAAGGAAAGTAATCTATCATAATGGATTTATTTAGTTCTCTATAGTCTACAAAAACTCTCCATTTTCCATTCTTCTTAGGTATAATGGCTAGATGTGAAACCCATTGACTATCATATACGGGGTAAATAAAACCAACTGCCAATAGTTTTTTATCTTTATCTTTACAATTTCTTTCAAGGATGGGTTAATTCTCCATTGTGGTTGTCTAACTAGTCTAACATATTTGGTGTAGATGTCATGGGTAAAAACAATGGGATGTATTACTTTCATATCATTATAATCCCAAGTGAAGGATTTTTTTGTGTCATACCAATACATCAAACACTTTAATTTATTGCTAGTCAATTAACTAGTTGTTGATATTTAATAATTTACTAGGATAGATTATAATTTGTTTAGTACTAGAACAGTGGAATTTTTTTTTTGTATTCACTCACCAAAGCATTAAATTGAAATATATGTTGTATTATCATGTGAAATGTGGCTACATCCTTGTAAAAGTTTTCATTTTTGGAGATCATATTGGTCAATCGATAATGAAAATCATTTAAAAATGAATTCTACCCATTTTGAGCCCAGTCAACTATGGCTTGATAGATATCTTACAGACCAAATAACATGTTTTGGGAATTTATGACATTATATAGGTTCTTAGTAGTGGAATTAAATTATTCCCATTCATGATTTTTCATATTTGTAACTAATCTATTACTCTTCATAGATAATTTATTAGTATTTGAAACTAAGCTATTGGTCTTTAGATCTAGGCTTTCAGACTTTAGGGACATGCTATCAAACCTTAGAGCTATGTTATCTTCATCTAAATATTCTATAATCTATTCCTAAAACTCATGTAAATGTTATTTTATGGTAACCATCACTAAGAAAGACACATTATTCTAATTTTTTTTAGGTTGATCCACCTATATCTACTCAAAAAGATTCATTGAAGGTCTATCAGGAAGATAAAGGGATATTTGTTTGGCATGAATTCCATTGGAAATGGTCATATTTATAGATATAGAGTCAATTCATGATGTGACTATAACTAACCAAGGTCTTAAAATAATAATGGGATATCTTACCCTCTTGGGTTTAAGTTGAAGGATCATAAAATCTACAAGATATTCCCAAAATTCTATGGTAACTATAATTTTTCTATGGTTCTTTTAGGTGAAACAATCGATTTATATTGCATTTTCAAGATTATAATGGTAGTTTGAAGCCCTTTGAGGGATAAATATTCTAATATTTTTAAATTCATTATGTTTATGTTATCACCCAAATCTATAATCATATTTAGTATGGACTTATTCACAATTGTCATAATTATCATAGGAATACTAGGATATTCATATTTTAGAGCAAGTATGTTTCCTACTAGTAAATAATTTTTTTTTTTAGTTACCTAAATTATTGTAGGGTATTATTTATTTATTCTTGGTGATTTGATGCAAAATCCTTTAATTATTTGATTCAATTCAGGAATATCCTTAATGGATCATAATAATGGAATTTCTATCTTCATTTCTTTTAATCCTTGCATTAATTAAGAATCTTCCCTAAGTTTTTATTCCTTAAGTCTCTCAAGAAATTGAACAATAGAGGGATATTTAATTATGTTTCATGTAATTAGAGTTTTGGTGGATTATACCTTGTCTTCATTTTGTTTTTAGACTACAGGTGATTCAAGAGTGTTTTCATCATTAGCAATTTTAGTTATGGTAATGTTTGAATCTACTAATAACTTTCCTAACCTAAGTTAAACATTATTACACTCATTTTAACCATTTTCAACACTACTTTATTGATCAACTCTATAAATAAGAGTATTTTTCCTTTTCATAGGATTTATTATTAGTTGGGTAGGTAACTGTGGTTGGTTAACCTACTACTAAATTGGTGGTAGCTAAGGTTGTGAAGGCATCAAATCCTACTATAGATGAAACCTTCTCTACATTTGATATTATTGATTTGCCCATTGAGGTGGTGACTATTGTATCCAGTGTGGTTGTTTTTTTTATTAATGTGCCTAGAGTTATGAAGGATTTTGAGGTATCCCCCCAATATATGGTATCCATTCTTGAGTACCCTATGATTGTGGTCATTGAGGTAATCCCCATATTTGTAGTGTGACTTGTCCAACCCATGGTGTCTTCCATGGACTAGGGGGAAATCTTGAATTGAATTGATTTTGAGGTTAAGAGTACTACTTTCCTTAATTTTGGATAAATTTTACTTCCTCAACTTCATGTACTACCTATTTTACCTAGTTTCTCATGGTAGGAAGATGATTGAAATTCATGGTGTCATGCCTTAAATCACAAATACCACATACCTCTATATTATTTAAAGGATAATATTTTATTGCATGTTTAAGCCTACATCGAGGATAAAGTATTAACAATTATTTAGTGTTCTTAGAATTGAATTTTTCATTAAGACCATCTAATGTGGATTTAAATTTTACTATAATAGATATTTTTAAATTAGGAAATTATTCCGTTAATTGGCCAAATTTAGGTGATTTTCCTAATTATGATTTCCTTATGCCAGGCCTTGTCCTTAAATAATTAGTACATAATGCTAAAATATAATGAAAAGTTAATTTTTCAATGTCACCCTTTCCCATTACATTTAAAGCATCATGTGCATCATCATCTAGGCCTTTCAGAAAGATTATCTTGATGACCTCATTTTTGAGTTGGTAACCACTTTGTTTATTGGCAAATATAAACCTATCAAGGTAATCTTCTAAAGTTTCATCTTCATTTTGTTTGATCTTGAAAAAATATTATATTCATTATCTAACTCTATAATAATCCTAATATTTATCAAGAAATATAGTTTTCATTTCTTCCCAAGTACTTATAGAATTACCCTCAACACCCATGAACCATCTCATAATTGTGTCCTTAAGTTTAGATGGAAATAAATTCAACTTTTGATTGTCAATGACATAGTCATATGTTTCAAAGAGAACCTAAAATTCAAAGAGGAACTAATCTTGATCCTTTGAGGATTTACCTATAACAATAGGTAAAATATATGGAAATATATTTTTCATGGAGGTTTTGTGATCAGGACCAATGCTGATTGGATAGGAAAAAGTTTTGTCTTGTTGAGGTTGTGGATCAAGGTTTTCTACATGTACATGTCCATCACCCATATTTTCTTCCCAACTTTGGTTATCAATACAATCCAAGTTATATTCTTGGGTTATCAACCTATGGTCTACCTAAAGAGAATAATCTTTGTTGGTGATTATATCTTCTTCTTGTAGATATCATGGATCAAATCCAAGTATTCCATAAATGGGATTCTCATGATCAATTCTCCCTATAGGTAAAGATTACTTGAATATAATTATTCTTTTAGGATCTATTTGTGAGGATGAACCCTTTCCAAGAGAAGAATTATAAAAATTTTGTATATGGATTTTAATTTCCTTTATTTTACTTGTTGATCTTTCCCATAAAGATGCAATCCTTTCTTCTTCTTGTGTTACTTGGGAATATTTAGAGATAAATCATCCTTGAGAATCTCTGGGTTGTTCATAAATCTAAGGATTCCTTGGTTGTTTTTATATTTTTATGGTATATGAATTTTTTTGAATTTTCCCTATACAACTCTAATATAGGATCTCTCTAATACTTACTGATGAATATTCCTTGATAATGGTGCCAAAAATGATAGTATATCTTTATACCTTTCATTTAACCAATCAATGGATTGGTGTTAATTTTTGCTAGGTCTAGTGTCCATGGCTAAATGCAATGAGATGTTGCATATTTGAGTTAACAATTCATTATTTGGGGGTTATTTACTATGTTCTTGATGTCTAAATCCTAAGAATAACAAATAAGATTCTAATTCTATGTTTTAGGAAAGTAAATCTACAAATTTTTGCTAACTAAATATCTCATATGGTATTCCTTGTTAAAATTATTCTTCATTTTATACCATTAACGTCAAAAATTTAAACATTTGGCATAAGACACTACAGTTTCCTCACTCAACTTTTCTAATTATGTAGAACAATGTTATATTTCAGAATGTGAGAATGTTGATTACCTATTGTCACCTAGACTACTTACTGATAAATTATGAATATGGAGATGAGTTAACAAACTTTACCTTTTATGAGAATTGAAAGACACACTTTTCATAAAAAAACTCACTTGAATTGATCTAAAATAAACATTTCATTTAATGAAAACACATTTGGATTAAAAGAAAACACACTTGTGTTAAAAGGTAAATCACACTTTACATTGAAATGGAAATTACACTTGCAATAAAATGAAATATACGTGTATCAAAATAAATATACTTTTAAACTAGAAAATAGAAATACCAATTATCCTGATCTTCAGAGAGAAATGGGGCCTTACTCCTTCGTCAGAAAAGGATAAACTATTACTCAATAATGAAATGGAATGATAAAATTTATTAACACTTCATTATCAAAATGAACATATATATATGAATGAATTTTATGAAATTACACTTGAATGATTTTTATCTCTATTCTATTCTCTATTTTTGATTATCCTGGAATGAGGAGACATGTACTTAAAGCACATCTCAACGACTATTCTTAGAATATAAATATGGAAATCTAAATAACTAAATATACTTATTCAAAATAAAATATCTATGAATCATATCCCATACTTATAGGGAAGCATTGGAATTGATTCAACTAAAAATAGAGAGAGAATAACTAACATCAATTTGAAGAGATTGTGTCTTGATTTATGAAATAGAAATACATTTATATCCAGATCATTTTAGACCATTACTATGAATAATAATGTCTAAAAAAATATATCTAAAAAGGGAAAACCTATATATTTATAGTATCTATATTTTGAGTTTCTATATTGATCTTCGGAGCATTGTTGGATAGGTCTTTAGAGCATCTTTGAAGTTCAGTGTGTTCTATGTTGAGTCTTCAAAACTATTTCTAAAAAGGTATTACCAAAACTATTGATGACTTCTCAAAACAATCCCTCCATAGGTATTTATCTCAAAATTCAAAATTGTGCTTATTTCATCCATGTTAGACACAATAATAAGTTAGAGAATCAACAATGTATCATATATGAACTAAAGACAATTGTAATCATTTCCTACTTAGATGAGTTCTTAAATATTAAATATAATGCAATATATAAACAAGAGGCAACACTTATGGATAGTTTATATGAGATATAATGAGATATATATATAATTCTCATCAAGATAAATAATATAAACTCCTTGAACATGTGTCATCTTTTCCTAATAATTATTTTCAAGAGAGTTGGCATAGGAGACTTAATTTATTCAATGGTTCATCATGTATTAAAAAATTTCCATCTTAGCTTGTGAGGAATGAAAAATTTCATTCTTGGTTTCACTTTCCTTGAACTTCCCTCTACCTTCCTCTTTGACACCTTACATACCTTTGATATGTCTCTTATATTGACTTACAATTATGATCACACCTTCTTATATGTCTTAAAACCCAATTGGTCTTATGAAGCCTATCTCAATAAAAATCCTTAAATATTGATTTTATCCTTATGAATGTAGTTATTCTCCATGAAATACATCTTTACATCTTGGTAAACTTGAATCAACTCCTTTGGATGTGTGATCATAGAAATCCAATAAGGGAGGTTAGTATGGTGTTAGTTGAAACAATAAAACTCAAATAAATGAATTGATAGTTACACTCCTAAATTAGATACTAGGAAGAGTTTAATAACAAAAACTAAATGAAATAACAAATAAAACATAAAATATAATAACTCTTTCACCTTCCTTGGGAGATCTAAATTGATTTATTGAGTGGATCATTTAGCTTATGCATCAATAAGTATTTGGCAAATAAAGCTTGTTCACTCCTTCTCTCCTTAGAATTAACACTATTTCAAATATTTTCTATCTTCAAATTATCACTATAAATTTAGGTTATGATATCTTATAAATGAATAGGCATGGTCTTGTATTTATAGCCTTAAGAATTACCTCTCACCCAAGGTGAGTCAAGCTTGAGTTTAGGTTCAGAATGGGTTCAAAATAAACCTAGGTGAGTTAAAATTTACTCCAATAAAACTAATATCTATCATGTAATTATGATTTTAAATTACTAGTCATGAATCTCAAATTAGATGTTTTAGGATATTCTCAAATATCTTGACAAATCATAAAAGCAATGATGAAAGGCTAGGATATTTTGATTTTTTAATTTCCTTTTTTAAATATTCATTAATTTTAAATGGATAATTTAACTAGGAATTTAATCTATTTTAGCTTATTAAATAATATATATTATATTTTTATCTCTTTAAATATTTAATCAAGTGTAGAAGTTCCCCACTTAATAGGTCCATAGTTCAAATTGACAGTTGTGATGCCGTAAGGTGATTAGTGATGAATCCTTAAGAGGTTATTGTTGAATAAGATAGGATACCCTAATTAGGAATGTCTCAACATGATTCTAAGATTTGATGAATGAAATGTAATTAAATTTGTGACATTTAGTGATTCTTAGGCTTAATTTGTAATGGTTAGTAGGAATTAGTCTAAAGTTTTATCGAAAGCTAATTATGGCCATTTTAAGGTATCTACAGTTTTCCCCTAGTTTGGAAGATGTTACAAGATATAGGAATATTAACATCTCAAATAATAAAATGGACTACTCATAAAAAAAGAATATAATGATTGAAGAAGATCTCCAAACAATGTTTGAAATCCAATAATGATGCCCTCTTGAGGGAGTGTCCAACACATATGGTTGATGGATGGTCCCTAAAAAACAAATAAGGAGAAGAAAAAATTTAACCCATGGGTGAGATTAATCCAATCAATATAATGATTGCATCTATTGATTTAAAAAGAAGTACTTATTTATGCAATCATGTTTATAATTACTAAAAAAGGTTGATATGCTAATTTGCTTAAAGGTGGTTATAATCAGTGGTACAGACATATGATTATCCGCTAATAGCATATATGAGTTGAAATAATTATTTGCCCATAGGTGGTTATAATCATTCAAAGGGCCTAGATTGGATCAAGATTTTTTTTATGATGTTCCATTGTGGTAGATTGGCAAACATAATGCAAGGATATAATCTACTACATAAATTAAAGATGAGAAAGTGAAAACATAGATGCAGTGGTCTAATTAATAAAAAAGACATAAATAACCAAACATATGATGATGTACAAAGTGATAAAAGAGATGATCTAAAAAATAAAAAATTGATCAATGTTAGTGATTCAGTTATACCTACCAATGTGGAGATACTTGCCCTTATTAACATTAATACAATGGGAATTTTCAATGGATTTATTTGATCAAGAAGGGTGGGAGGATTTACCAAGGTTTCAAAGGAGAAGTTTTTGTGGATCCATTGCTTGTAAGATTTATTGAGATAATTTTTTCTTTAGCATGTGATAAAAAACACCATGAGAACTTAGCCAGAATATGTATAAGGACTGACTCTAGGTCCCACAAATAATTAAAAATAACACATCAATAATAAAAACCCTAATGATAATGTTGACTTATGAATATGGATGGACTCAATAATAATGCACAAGGAATCACCCAATTAATGTATATAGACTAAGTCAAGGCACAACAACAAAAACAATCAAACATGCAAATAAATAAACAATAAATAATAAATAACTAAGCAAACAAACACATAAAATGTGTGAAAGTAAAATCAATATAAAGCATCATGTCATCAACCAAATCAAAACCTACATGTGAAGTCTAAATGGAATAATAAATAAGTGGTGCCCCTAAGCAAGGATACATGAAAAGAGAAGGTCACACCCCCAATGGCTTTAGAATGGATTATAACAAACAGTGGATTTTACCCAATAGGGAGGATCAAGGATGATCGACTAGGGTTAAATAAGATAAATTTTTATATATTTTTAGATGTTTTGAATGTTTTTTGGAATTTTGAGGCTATATGTCTCTTTAGGAGACAGTAAGCCATTTTTTAGTATTTTTAAGATTTTTAAAATGCTCTAAATGTTCTCAAAATTTTGAGGTATATTAAATCATTAGAGATTGATAAGATACCACTTGAAAAATGGTGAGAGCATTGGCTTAAGTTTCTTGAAAAATGGTGAGAGCATATGGAAAAGGGGAACTAAGTTGACCATAACATGAATCAAGTACATCATACATAATCCCATTAGGACCTCAAGTCACAATAGTTATACCAACACAAAATCTAGGGGATCCAAAAAGGTAACAAATATTTTGTAAATATAGGCCAAGTGACAAGTAAAATGAAAATAATAATGGTAAGATGATGTGGTAGTGCATGGTAAAAGCTGTTGTTCTTAATTTTCCCATAGGTAGTTATAATTAGGGAATAATTGCATAGGTATTTGATAATAATTTTCCCATAGTTGGTTATAATTAGTAACATAAGGTGGGATATTGATTTTCCTAAAGGTAGTATAATCAGTGGTACCAGTCAAACATAAATGAAAGATAACTTGCTAGATCCACTATCACGCTACTTTCATAAACTATCATTTAAACATGGAATTTTAAAACTACTATAACTGGATCAAAATATCCTCATGGAAGGTGGGGGAATAACTAAAGGAATAAAGATCAAAAGGGGTTAGGTAGGGAGGTCAAAACAAGAATTGGTCAAATAGTAGAGGCATGGTAGAATAGTATAGGGTATGGCATTGTTCAAGGATGGTGATGTTATAATGGTAATAGGGTTTCCCCCAAGTCATAAAGTAGGGTAAATGACTAGGTATGAAACAAAAATAAGAGGAATGGAAAATGAAAATGATAAGATAAATGGAAAATAAAATGGTAAGGTAAATAACTCTAGTAAGGTAAGTGTTTCAATTATTCCTGTTGATGTAGAGATTCACGTCCTGGTCAACATATGATACAACTAAAATAATCAATCATGTAAATCACTAATTCACACATTTATTTGAATAGATTCTCTATCAAGAACTGGTTGTAGATTTGGACTCCAATAATGTTGTTGTGATCTTTCTTGGTCATTGATTTTATTTCCTTAAAACATTTAGGCAATATGTCTTTATAGCCTATACAAAGGAATGTGTGGCCATGTATGGTAAATATGGGTAAAAATAGATTATAGGTATGATTTGGAAATGTATACATGGATGATAATGGATTGTATAATGGTTGGGTAAAAAATAAAGATCAAGATTTTCAAGCACACATAATGTTGTTGATTTTAGATTTGACATAATTTTAGTTATTGTAGGGCTAAAGGCTTCTAAATATGATATTTATAGGACCACCAATTTTTTCTATTATTTGGGTCTATGATTAGTTACCATCTATTTATGTTTTATATTGGAAGTTTTACTAATTTTATCTTTTAGAACATCTTCATTAAATAATGAGGAACTATTGTTCTTAGTAATTACATCCTTGAATAGGTTTTCACTAATTAAGTTGTCTTGATTGTTCCATAATGGATCAAAGAAGGATTCACTAAGGAACATTGACTTTTGACTTTGATTGTATTTTAGTGCCTTCCATAAGGTTTCACTATAATATGCTGAGTTTTAACTTTGATTGTCTCCTAGTGCCTTTAAAAAGGTTTCTCTAGGAGAGTGTTCCTATTCTCCATGAAAGTGGTCTTGGCCTCCTTGATATTTTTCAATTGATATGTCTCCATGATGTAGTTTAACAAGTTATTTTTCTATCAATCCATATCAACACTTATGGGAGGTGGAAGGTCAATATAATGGCTAGGTTGATTGGTGGTAATGGTAAGTGGAATAGTAATGGAATGGGTGGAGGAAATACAATCCTCATATAAGATCATAAGAGAAATTATGTTGAATCTAAAGCAATCATCCTCAAAAACTACGTAAGGATCATAACTATATTCAAATTGACTTGCAAGGCATGTGTAACCAATATTGTAACAGCCATGAATGTATTTTGATTCCAAGTTGATTCTGACTCAAGGGACTCTAAATCTGATATTGAGACTAACCTTGATTCTAATTCTAATGATAAATACGATGTTGGTTCAAGAGTAAAACCTAAATTTAATGTTGATTATTCATATAGTGTGGGTGTTGTTATAAATATGTCTTATTGAATGTTTGGTTTTAGATAAGTAATGGCATGTGATGGAATAATGGAATCCATAAAGACTATTTTGTTAAAGTAAGACTCCTCGATGAGGGGGAAAAGGTCAAGATATAAATACATAAAGATTGGCTTATCAAAGGGAGGCTCTTTAAAAAAATGACAATGGTCGAGATAATGATTTGCCCAAAGGCAATTGTAATCATTAAGAAGTGACTCAACAAATACTAACTTGTAAAAGTGAGACTCCTTGACAATAGGTATACTAATAAAAGGCGATTCATCATAGGTTAACTTGTCATTAATTGGTGCTTCAAAAACAACATTGTGGATTGGTTGGTTTTATTGGCCCTAGTTTACAAGTAGTTGTAAAATACTAGTTTTGAACACATCTTGGTCTTTGAATGATTAGCTTAGTTTGATAGGTATTGATTGGCTTGATTATGGATCAAATAATGGCATGAGTTTTATATATTATGATATATTATAAAATTAATGAATAATGGTCAGTAGTTGGATAATGATAGGCTTAACAAAGACTAGTTTTTGGCCTACGATAGTAAGTGTGACCTATCTAGTTATATTTTCAAAACTTTATTAGGATAATAATATACCATACATGGAAATTCTTGGAATGGTAATGGTACGGCATACTAGATATTTCTTACTCTCATAAGCTAAAGGATGAGGTCCTAGAATGGTAATGGTAGGTCATGGTGGAACTTGGTTTCTCTAACAAGCCAAAGGATGAGGTCTTGATATGTTAATGATAGGGTATTATGGAGCTTGGTTGCTCATACAAGCCAAAGGATGAGGTCCTATAATGGTAATGCTAGGGAATTTTAAATCTTGTTTACTTTCATAAGTCAAAGGAGAAGGTCTTAGAATGATAGTCATTGAATGTTGTAGAGCTTGGTTGCTCACACAATCCAAAGGAGGGTTAATGGTATAGGTGGGGGATCAGATACCATAAGAGATAAGAGGGTGAAGTTGGTATGTTAACTGGCCCAAAGAAGGTATCCTCTTGAGGATCCTAGCTTTGTTCCCTAGATTGATTACTATAAGGAGGATATGGATCTGTTTAAGAAATAACATCGTCTTAGTAGGGGTCTTAAAAAAATTCATCATATGTGACCATATTGTCATATATTGAATTTTACATGTCTCTACTATGAGTGTAACATGGCATATCCATGTTAATGATGAAAATTTCACAAAAATACCTAGATTTTTACAAACTTTGAGAAACAATGTCCAAAGGACAAATGGTCCAAACATAGTCTAAATTGGTCTAAAAAGTGGAGTTATATCTTAAAAATTGTTCATACTATAAATTGGTATAAAATAGTCTAACATAAAATGTCTTAAAAAAATAGTCAAGTGGATGAATAAAAATTAGAATTCCAAATTTTAGGTATAAAGTGTTTCAAACAAGTCTATTCTAAGAAAACAAAAGTTGCTAGGCATTTTGGAAAGGCATAAATTCTAGGCTCAAAGTAGGCATATGCTAGGTCTTTTGTAAAAGGCACAAAAGATATAATATTAAACAAAACAAGGGTATGAATTAATCTAACAAATTTGAAACAATTTTGCATAGACTAGGCACTTGGATTTAAACATGAACTTGGTCAATTGGAATAAATCATGAAATAAAAGGCATATGCAAGATAGGTTTTTTCTCCCAAATAAAGTCACAAACAATAGATTTCAAATTAAATAAATAATTAACCTAAGTTACACAATCCAAAAGAGAAAGGTTGATTCTATGCCAAAATTAAATAGGTCATAGGTAAAAATCAATTAATGTTTTGATTTAAACTTGTCAAGGATAATTTTAAACTCAATGTAGAAAACTAGGTTTCTTAAAACAAACAACAAGTTTTACACATACAAATGACATAACGACATTAGGTGTAGATCTAAAAGGTACATGTGGCTTGGTTTCAAAAAAAGGAACTTGGACACAAGGCAAATAAGTCTTTTGAAACAAATTTTTAGAAACATAAAAACATTATCATGATGTAAAGACATGATCAATTATTTATTTCAAGACTCAAAGACACAAAGTTAATGAATTGGGTAGTGTAACAACACCCTTTTCAATCAAATGACACACACAAACAAGATTTGTCAAAAAGACTAAGGAACATGTACAATGTCAAATGGGAAGAATAACACCTCCTAAAACAAAGGATTAATATATAAACAAGACTCATCTTGACATGTTAAGATATAAAAAGTAGATAGTTTGAATAAAAACCATGCAAGAAAGGATAAACAAGAAACAAAAACATAAGTGTAATAGCCTAAATCCTAAATCTAATAAAGTTTCATAATACTATACAATTCCATAAATATACTCACTCTTGAAAGGATTTAAATTGTTAATCTAAAAATAAAAATGCATGAAAATTAGGCTTTTATACCCCCTCTTCTCTCAATAGTTTGTACTACAACACAGAACTTTGGTCTACTCACCTTCCTACATCAATAATATTTCCATAGTAAGTGGGGTTATTTTAAACTATCAATTTTCACATTCTTCTATATGGTCCCAAGTGTGGCTAACACAAGAGATGCTAACATCAATTATATCCATGTCAAACAACTTATTGTGAAAATATTTTATCATTTTCACAACAACTACGTCTGTCACTTTCTTAGTTAAGTGCATCTTAGTACCACTAATGGAGCTTATTTAACCACTTAAACAAGCATCCCAATAGGTCACCCTCAATTTATATACCCCACCATAAAGTAGGGTTGAAATTATTCTAGGATATGAATTCTTAAGTCAAATCTTCCTTAAAAAACCCATGAGGAGGCAATGAACTCCCACTCAAAAGATAAAATGCATGAAAAAAATAAAGACAAGAGAAAATACATTATGGTCTTATTCGGATCACCCAAGCCATATGGATTTAAGGAGGGCCTTAATGAAATTATTTTCATGCTTCTAGATGGAATTGACTTAGGCAAATAATGAGCACTTTTGTTCACTGAGTTCCCTAAAGGGGATGGGGGAGAGCATACATGCATCAATGTTTTTTTTCTAAAAACAACTAACTTTCAAAAAACAAGAATAAAATGAACACTCTTAGAAGTATGTAAATAAGAGTGAAATTTGATTTTAATGGACTAAAATGAGACGTGTTTTTGAAATTTTAGCCCCTTTGCATTATATTATTTGAAAAACTTGTAAGAACATCAAAAACAACTAAGGCACAAAAATAACTAAATTCATTTTAAACACCAAAGATAAACTATACAAGATTAAAACATGTTTAAATTTGGATTTTTCCACCTTAGGACCTATCATTGTTAGAGGGTTTGCCTGCTCGGAATCCTAAATGTGAATGATAAAATAGGATTTTGTGTTTAACTCTTCGGTTCCTATTTTTGTTGTCTCAAAGATTGACGTCGATCCATACAAGGATTGATGTTGGTTCATAGAAATCAACATCATTTGGTACATATATGGATCAAAATTCATTGATAAAGATCAATGTTGGTTTTGAAAAAAAATAAAGGGAAATAGAATATGGTTTTTCACAAAAAATATTGTTATACAAATGAACCCAAAACCAATAAATAACAATAAATCCTATAGGAAAATAGTTGGTCAAAAACTATTTAGGATCTTAGACACAAAAAAAACTAGAAAAATCAATAAAAACTTGTTAATCATGTTTTCATCATTATTTTTTCTTCAAATACGGGTCAATGTTGGTTTTGTACAAGTCAATGTCGGTCTTGGATAATCGACGTCAGTTTGTGTGTAACCTATGTGTTGTTAGAAAATATAATTACATGAAAAAAAAGTCAAAACTCAAAATTTGAAGATTCTTAGGCATTAATTATCAAAACTTATAGCTTCATATTAATCTAATTGATTGTATGGGATACTTAGACACACCAAACATGCCATTTGTAATCATATGAATCTAATAAGGGAGGTTAGTATAGTGTTAGTTCAATCAATAAAACTAAAAAAAAACACTAACACTTACACTCCTAGCCTAAATACTATGGAGAGATTAGTAACAAAGAATAAATGAAATCACAACTAAAACATAAAAGACAATAACTCTTCAACCTTCTTTGGGAGATCTAAATGGCTTTGTTGAGTGGCTTTTTCAGCTTGTGCATCAAGAACTATTTGGAAAATGAAGCTTGTTGGCTCCTTCTCTCCTTAGCACCATGGATTATGATTTTTAATGGCTTAATATTTTGGCATTATAACACTATTTCAAAACTTCTCTCTCTCCAAATTAGCATTATAACTTTGGCTTATGAGATCTTATAAATGAATAGGCATGGTATTGTATTTATAACCTTAGGAATTAACTTTCACCCAAAGTGAGTCAAGGTTGAATTTAAGATTGGAATGGAATAAAATTAAACCAAGGTGAGTTAAAACTAACTCCAATAGATTTAATAGTTTTCATGTAATTATGATTTGTAATTACTAAGCATAGCTCTCAAATTATATATTTTAGGATATTTTTTAAGAGCTTGACAACTCATAAAAGCAATGATGAAAGGCTAGGATATTTTGATTTTTGAATTTCTTTTTTTTTAGATATTCATTAATTTCAAATAGATAATTCAACTATGCATGAATTTTTTTTTATCTTTTTAATTAATTTAGATTGGCATTTTATGTCTTTTAATATTTAATTAAGTGTGAAAGTGCCCCACTTAATAGGTTGATAGGCTAAAATGATAGTTGTGATGCCATAATGTGATTAGGGATGAATATTTAATAGGTTATTATTACATATGATAGTATACCCCAATTAGATATGTCTCAACATGATTCTAAGCTTTGAGAAATGATTTTCAAGAATATTTGGGATGTTCAATTATTCTTAGGCTTAATTCTCAATGCTTGGTAGGAATTGATCTGAAGTCTAGTTAGAATCTAGATGAGGCCATTTTTATGTGTCTACAAGATGCATCAAGCACTTTATAATACCTCATTTTTCACTTAAATCCTATACTTGTTCTCAATTCCTTATATCCCTCAAAGCAAACAAAGCTCTTTCCATAGAACAATTTACATATGATCCTAGAAAACTAGGCATAGTTTTTAGTACTTAGTATGGTATTACATCTCTATGAAAAATAAAATGACCAAATATTCAATGAAAGTACAGTTTATTTTCTTCTCTCTTTAATTATCTCTTAATTATTCCTTTAGGCATATAAGCTAATATTTAGATCCATACCTATCTCACACATGTGAAAATAAAAGTTCTTGATTCTATTTTAGGACCTTCCAATCATACTCCATGTCAAATTTGAGGGTCTACAACCTTGTGTAGGTCAATATACCAAGAAATGGTCAAAATACTAGTCTTACACAAGGATTTTGACCTTAGGAGATATAATACACCTTAATCCACTTATCCAATAATCTACATCTATCTAAGAAGTCAAATACCTTATTTTATTCTAAAACCTTACAAAAACACAACATTTATTGCATATATATAGGTGAAAGTATAATAAAATATCATGGTAAGGGTCTTCCTATAGTGAGGAATGATAATTAGATGTTTTCAAGGGAAATTAAAAGCATTAGAAGGCATTTACTTCACTTTCTTCTCCATCAAGCTCTTAAAATAGATTTAGGAGTGTTTAGACATGATTTGATTCTTAATGATAGTTTATTAAGGTTAGGTACTTAGCCTCTAAAATAATTCCACTAGATTTGAGTAAAAAAGGGTCCTTAACTATCCCTAAGAGTTTGGAATCCCATGCAACTTGTCTTTATTGTTTTGAGCTTAAGAAGATCCTTCTCAAGATAGTAAGCCTACAATTGTGAGGTCAAGAGAAAGATTTATGATTCAACAATTATCTTGGAGTTTGGTTTTAAAAACATGAAATTTCTCCACACAGTCAAGTATAGGTTTGTGAGTGTTTCTTTTAGGCCTTCATAAAGCCGTGACTAAATTTGGATGCCAAAGGACATTTTTAGGTGCTCTTAGCAGATAAAGTTCCCATTTTATCATTATTGAAATAGTTCAAAACCTCATAAATTTTGTATTTAATTTCTCATCACCTTTTTATAACCTTTATTTTTCCATATCACTTCAACAAATAGACCTTGTCTATGCACAGGTCTATAGGTGTAGGTTTAGGCCTACTGGATTATAACCTATAGATTTGAGGTTCTTCATTAGAGTTTTAATGTTTTGATAATCCTTGGAGAATGTTAGGTATATTTTTTGTGTTCCTTATCAATTATATAATATTTATTCTCACTACAATAACCCACACTATCTTCCAGTCTTAGAGGTAGATTTAGAACTTTCATTAGGTATGACCAAGTTTCTATGATTGCTAGAGTTCAAAATATATATTCAAACCATTGTTTATTTTCTATCTGAGTTGATCATACCTCCATATTGTTTGATCATAATTTCTAGCCCTCTTTTGACCTTCAAGCCTCATCTCCTAAGCAATATTCATTTCATTTCATGTGAAAAGTAGACTTAAAGGTCTACATACATGTAGGTCTACATTTTTAATGCATGAAGCCTTCCATGATGGATATATTATTAATTTGAACCCTAAATAGAATCATCCACTATCCCATAACCTACCTCACTAGTTCATTACCATCAAGCAAAACTAGCAATGTATATTTATAACCCTTTTGACCACCTCTATGTGGGGAGGATTATAACATAGACTAAAGCCTAGAATAACAACATGCTTATTTTGATTTATTAGTGATGAGAGGGCCAACATGGTAGAGATATTTTTTAGGTCTATTTTATCACTTTATTCCATATTAAAAAATTTACATATTCGTATTCTTTAGGATTCAAATAAATATCCATGTTGATCTCCCATTTGCATGCTACATAGTATTTTTGATGAAAACATGAATGATACTTGGAGGAACTCATATGGAGTGACCATTCATATTGGAGAAATTTCAATGAAGTGAAAACATTATGAAAATATTAGATAATCAATTTTATTCATTGAACCTTATAATAACTTCAAAACCTCAAGTCTAAATGTTTAACTTCACCTATGAAGTTTGTTTTCACTCTCTAATGCCACACATTCCAAAAGTATGGAAGGTAGAAGTGTGACAAGGTTTCTTAGGCCTTGAGGAGTCTTTTTGAGTACTGACCTTGCCTCAAATATCTCATACATGCTTCAACCATTTACAAAACAAAGGCATTAGGGTTTTTATTTGGTTTAGACCTCCTTAGAGTCTTAGTGGTTTTTCATAAAGGAGAGGACACCAATCTCATAACTAATGCCAAAAATCTAAAGGCCATTATACCTGTTTCCTTTATCCATAATCTCATGTCATCACTCTCTCCTCTATCTGTACTAAGTACATGAAGTTGACCATTGCTACTTTTTGATGCATTTATGTGTACCACAGATGTCATTAGTGTTCAATAAAACTTCTCATTTTATAATTCAAGGATTTTAGAGCATGAGTAGCAGGTTGTGGAAACTTGATATTACCTATGGTGAAATAATGATAAAGCAATGTTTAACTATCCCCATTAATTTATATTAATTAATCATTGGGAGCTATCATTGTCTAATGCTCTATGAAATACTATTATATATGTTAATACTTAGTTAATTATGATCAAAACATAAGATACAAAATAATCTAGATGGATATTTATAATGAAATCTAAGATACAATGATGTGGTTAAAAAAGAGAACAAATGAGAAAAGTAGAGTAGAAAAAAAAATAATTACTTATCTTAGCCTCAAAAATTATGACAAAGCTTCAATTACAACTAAGTATGCATTCAAAATAATATAAAGTTAATAATGTCCTAAGCTTATATTTCATTATACACCAATAAAACTTTGAAGGATGATATAAATAATCATTAGTAAGAACTAGGTTTACTTTAAAGATTTACTTCTATAATAAAATATCATTTGCACATCTGAATACAGAGAAAAATGAAGTAAAACAAATCCAAGATCCTTCAAATAATCTAGAATATCCACAAATTAGAAACCCTATGATTAAATATGTAACCCAAAATTCAAAGAAACTATTCAAATTTAATACACAAAACTAGTAATTGAAAAAAAAATCTATATTAACAATTGACACATCAAATATATACAATTTTGTCAAATTAATTGATTGTATTAATTTCTCCAAGTATACAAATTTTATCAAAACTTTCTCCTTTAAAAGATGGTAATACATTAATTTTATAGAAAGATAAGGCATTACACTAGTAAGTTAACAAATACAACTATACAAAAGATAAGGATGACTGTCCTTCTTTAGAAATCTCTAGAATACAATTGTTTCCCAAAATTGGATTGGCATAGAGGAAATATGCTAACAAACTACAATATTCCTTACAAAATAATATTCCCTATTTCAAATATTACAATGCCTTTATAAAAAGGAATATTAATTAATTGGTGATCCCATTGCCAAAGGTTCTACTTATTTCTCTTGCAAAAATTCCATGGCCCTCTGATGTTATTCTTTGACAAGATCTAGATCCAAAACTAGTTTTAGGAGGTAGACCTCTTCTTGATCAGCTTAGTCATCGAAGTCCCTATCATCCCTAGCCATTGCTTCTTTAATGCTCCTAGATTCTGCAATATTTTTTTAACTATGAAGATCATGCCCAAAATCCTACCATTTTCACTACCTAATTTGACATAGCTTTTACCCTTTACCTCCTGCATTACCAAGGTAACTCTATGATTATAATCTACATCATCAATAATCCCTAGGTCCATAGTCTTGGAGGGATTTTTCACCATGGTGCTAAGGAGCTGTTGAATTCTAGTGATTAATTTATTATCATCATCCATGAGTTTGTCCACACACTTAGAATATGTATCTTATCTACCACTATCCCAAATATATCACTCATGTGGGCCAAGCTAATGGTTTTTAATTTATGGATTCTATCCCTAATCAAAATTATAATGAGATATATTATCTTGGTCTCTACCTCCTACCACTCTATTACTAATCCCTTAGCCAACTCACTTTATTAGATTAATGCATCTTGCCTTAGCTTTATTGATTTCAACTAATCAAACATATCAAACATTAATGCTTCAAACATGTTTATTATGTTATTAATCACTAATAAAATGGCTTGTGTCTCTAAGATTTCATTTTCCTTTTCTAAATTTTGAATAATTTGTTTCATTCCTCTAATCCTAGCTTTGGCTTGAACTGCATGAGCCTCAAGTAGGCTCTCAACATCTTCCTCATGGATAGGAACCTCACCAAGTTATTTTCCTCCAACTAGGGTTAATCCTATAAATGGTTTAACCTTCTAGAAAGTGAACTCCTTAGTTTCCACCATGACTTTCCTTGTAGTCACCCTTTCCAATCTAGTTATTTCAAGATTGAATTGTACAATAGTAATTGGCTTTGTTTATTTTGAAGGCTCTGGGACCTCAACTCTAGTGCTAATAAATGTTATTAGAGCATCTACTTTCTTGCTTTCTAGCCCTTTAGTGGCCACTATCCTTATTTATTCTTATTATTTTATAAATTTTTCAATCCATGTCTTAGTATAATCATGCACCTCAATGCCAATAGTTGTTGTTAGTTCCCATGAGTGGAATAAAGAGGGTATCTTCTAAAATTTCCCATAAAAAAATTAATCAAGGATGATTGGTCTATAAATGGGGTGATCATCAATAAAAATGTGGACTTCACTCATAGGATGAGTGAGATTCAACCTTGGCTTCTTTGATGCCATAAGGACCAATGCTAACTATGTCTTTCTCTTCTCTTTGGGTGCCACTAAGACTATGTCAAGAGCCACATCCTTTCCTTTATTTTCTTACTCAACTTCATCTACTTGATCCTGTGTTTCCTCATCATGCTCTTCTTCCTCACTAAATCCATATGCCTTGACAAGATCTCTGAGGGCATATTCAACTATCTCATTTGGATCCAAAGAAATCATGTCTAAGTGCTCAACTAAATGTGTTAGCCTTTGGGGTAGGGCTGAGGATGAGAGACCCTCTCCAGGTCTCTCTCTTCTAGATTTTCCTTACCATGTCCCTGTACAATTTTCCCTTGGGGTTTTGGCTATTCCAACTGAGGTTATTCTTGAGATGGCCTATAAGGTTAAAGTATAAATGATACTAACAAGGATGTATTTACCATATATCCCATACTAGTTTCACATCACTTTTAAAACTATGCTCAAGTTTAATGTTGTATCCCTTGAGTCTAGTCAACACTTCCTCAAAATAGCTTACCGTGATGTAGATGGTGTCATGGACACCAAGTTAATGCACATACACTAGTTTGGGTAACTACTTGTTCTTTAGTTATGGTTCCACTACATTATTTGGATCAGATTATTTGAGATCATCTAATTGGAACCAAAACGATTCCCTATGCCTCGATATGGTGTGCACTTACTTCTAATCTTGTAACACTATCCTTCTAATTATTATAAGAAAGGAATAAAGGAGGCCCTTCCTCTTCTCTTTGCAAAATCAATCAACACCATTGATGATTTGAGAGGTAATTTCCTACTCTACCAACTTTCTAGGTACATAAATAGGTAATCTATATGGTTGATTTAGAATTCTCTCAATTTGAATCACTATGAAATCTAGGTAAAACTAGATATCTCTCATCAGCTCTACATATTTATATATCAATGGGTGAACCCTAAGAATGGGAAACCCTATAATAGCCTCCATCAAGGCAAGGTATACATAGTCATAGATGAATTTCATGTGGTTCGTATATTTGAAGATATGCAACTTCAAGTAGTGGTTGGAAATTATGGTTATACCCCTAGAGATGAGTTCTTGATGTCTGGGATCCTGGTGGAAGCAAGCAGGGCATCTAGTAGATAAGACATCATGAGGAACTAATTTATTGTCTTATTATTAATGGTAGTAAATTATTTCCCTAAGAAGACACTAATAATATCCCCTACTATAGGAATAAGCTCTTTCTCTACCATTAAATACACAAAAGAGACCTAGATCTTATTGACATAGGTAGTTATAGGGGCTCCAAATATTATGTTCAATAGGGTCACAAATACCCTAATCCCTTCACTAAACTAGATAATTGGTATCCTACCATCAAAGTCTTAGAATACATCATTTCCTTAGAGCAACCATGGTCTGAGGATGGTTTACAAGTCATTATGGTTGGTCCATTCCTTTATTGTGGTAAGGTCCACATGGGGTTTTTGGTATCTTATAATATGTTTTAGAGGCCAATGGGGAAATATAAGAAATTATCCTAGAGCTACCCTCATGAATGATCCAATTATTATCAATTCTAAAATCAATAAAAATTGAAGCAAATACATTGATACAGTGAAGTACGTCTAGTTTGGCAACAACATGGTGGAGGTTAGCCATTTAAACTGTGACTAGGTCATTGTACCTCATGTTAACCATAACAATCCTCTACTCCTCTTTGGTTATGAGATTCATATTTTATATGATTTAGAAGAGCTCAAACCAGTTCTTGTTACCATTATTTAGGGTTGGGATGTCCAATTTAGTATCCTTAAAGGCTCTTCATTCATTTTTCATGTAGAGATAGAGTTTTGTTTCCTCTTTCAATTGTTATTTGTGAGCTATCATGACTTCTAATTCTACAAATTATTCAGTAGTAGACTACTATTGGTTTTTGTGCTAACTATTTTATGCTTAAATCATAATTAAGTTATTCTCAAATTGAATTTTGATTAATTGAGTTCACTTAGGGTCTATTTTATGTAGGGTTTAGGGTTATGAAGATTTAATGGTGAGGATGTATATGGGATTTGGCTCATATGTGGCTTAGATTTGATTTGGATTTTTGCCTTTATACTTTTACATTTTTGAGAACATAAGATCTTAGTTTTTTCTCATTTTGTGCTTATGTGGCACTTATTTTGTATTTAGCTAGCATTTTTCATTGAATTTTCATAAATGACTTTTGATCACTATTTGTTGGCATTTAAAAATGCCCCATTTTATTCACACCATCAGATACAGATCCTATGAGTGACTGAAGACCTTTGATTGTGATATGGGACCTCATTCATTATTATCTCTTTTTGGTCTTGAGTCTTGTGGTTATGCCACTTGACATCTCTATAGGCCTTTAAATCTCTATTACCTTTATTAGTAACACTTTGAATATGTGTTTTCCATTAATCAATCTCATGGGCTTTTGGAGCTCCATTAAGAAGTCATCGATGTCTTCATGCCATTGGATTATCCTTTAGTGACAAAGCATGATTTGTAGGATCTGCAAAGATGTATGATATTTAAGTTAGCATATAGGCATAAAATAACTTAGGCTAAACTGAATTTTCCTAAGTCTATTTCATATTAGTAAACAAAAATATAATTATGTTAAAGCATTTTACACTATGTTTTAAGTATGAAATAGACTCATGTTTAATTTTACATTGTGTTTAATAAACACAATGCATACTTTGGGATAAAATACTTATGCTAGACTATTTGAATATGCCCAAAGGGGATCAAAATGGCTTAAGAATAAAATTCTAAATTTTTACATAGGAATTTATTTTAATAAAAAAAATAATAAAAACCTTTGGTTAAAATAATTTGTTTCATGTTGTAAAGGCCTTTTTAAAACAATATTTAGTATGATTCTCTAGCCTAAGGTTCACAACATTCAAAAAAATGAAATGGGGACCTTAAGATATATACTTAAAATAAGTTTATTTTGAATTTATTTAGAATATGATGCTATTTCAACATTTATAGTTCAAACATTTTAAGAATATGAACATCTTTTGAAGGTTTCTAGCTATTTGCACAACAATTTATAGGCCTTTTAGCAACATTTTGGAGTATATCTTAATCTTATGAAAAATAACTCATTATCTTAAATTTGATGGTCTATTAGACATAAAATACATCTTCATGGATTTCAAATGACAGTCTCATAAACATAAAATTTAGTCTCATGAAGTTATTAGTTTTGATGGGATTAAAGTTGATGATCATGCAGAGATAAAATATGTCCTTGCAAGAATCAAATGATAGTCATGTGGACATCAAATTTAATCTCATCAAAATCCTATATCTCAATGTGATAGTGCCACATGGTACCTCCACAGGGTCTCCTAAGATATAAAACTTAATTCACTCCATTGGATCAAGGATCATGCTGAATCAAGAGCCATCTAATCAAGATCTAGGAACTCACTCATGATTGGTCTCTTCTAACATAAGGGCCCCTTTTCTTTTAACCTTCAAATGTGGGAGTGCCACATGGTGACTCCACATAACTCTTTGGATTTTTTACTTTTTAATGATGTCTTTTCTTTATTTTATATTTAACCTGTAATGAAGAAATAACCATTGATCATGATTTAGGATCTCAAACATGATTGGTCCAAAGGTCTAAGTGCTCAACTTTGTTAGGTTTTATTATCATCAACTAATCAAGAGGATAGGAAGAAGCGTGGATCATTAGATCCTATGAGTTACATTTTTTTTAAGTTAAGACTTGGGCCTTCCTCATTCCATTAGATCAAGATCTTATGATGAAGTGAGAGCCATTGGATCTACAAGATGTGATGAAATTAAACTAGAACTTGGGAATAAATATAAACTTAGGCTAAAGTTTTTATAATAAGGTCCTATTCATGTTAAAAAATATGACAAGGCCTTAATATTACAACTTTAGGCTAATATGTTAACAAAGGGACCAAGCTATCATAAAATTAGATTTTGTTAGGAACATATAAAAATGATGCTACAAAACCAAACATTAGACTTGGTTGGAAACATAAGGAACTAAGGGGAAACTAATAAATGGGCCAAACATATTTTAATATAAGTTTTAGTAAGGTTATAAAACATGACCAAGATTTAAACACAAAACTTGTACTCAAGTCAAAAATAAGTTTAAAATGTTCTCATTAATTAGTTCCTACTAAATTCAAATTTGAATCAAGAGTTTGTGTCAAGTTTTTAAAACATGAGTCTATGAGTAAGGACAAAATTAAACTTGTAACTTAAGACATGAATACCAATTATTAGGAATTTTAGGCAAGTTTAAATAAAATCATAACTTATTAAACTAATCTTATCAAAAGTGGATGATATTCAAATTTTAATAATGTTTAGAATAGGCCATGCCCTTAGGGATAGGCTTCAAAATATCTCAAGGGTCCAAATTTTTGATAATGGGGATATGTTGACCTCAACAAATGGTGACTTCTAGGGGAAAATATAAATAGGTTTGATCTTAGAGACTTTGGTTTAGACAAATAACTAAGTCATCCACTCCAATTGATCCATGCCATTATCTAGATAAATTTATGGTTGAAAAAAACATTATACTTGTAGAATTGGGATCAAATATTAAGGCATAGCCATGTTGTGTGTGTGATTTGATTACACTTGTTATTTTCTATGGGATTCAAGAGAAAACTTCCAAGTTTCATATCTTTATTCATTAGGACTAAATTAAAGCATACTTATTTATTCATTAAGATCCATACTTCTAGTTTAAGGAAGACTTGGGCATTACTCTGTTGCCAACCAAGTGTCTATAACCCCAAAAAAGATACATTTGGCTTCTCTTAAGGCCTTACTCCACTTACAGCTAGGCATCCATATCCCTGGTGGAGATTACCAGAATCACCTACGCTTTAGAGATTTTACTTTTGCATTTCATCCTTTTTTTTGTATTTTTAGAACTTTTATGCTTTTAACAAGGTTGGGAACTAGGGTAGCCAAGTTTAAGGAATTGGCCAAGTGTTTTATATTAAAATAATCACTTATGGATGCAAACATTATCCCAGACAAAGATGTTGGTTAAGTGAAAGCATGACTATGCTTAAATAAATTAAGCTTTCATCCTACAAGTGTAAAGCTTATTAAAACCAATTTTTAGGTTAAGATAATGCTTATGTTCTCATGTAATAGTTGGCTTCTTTTATTAGTCTTTAATAGTTTATGAAAATAATAACATGAGGCTCACATTTTAAAACCATGGTCAGCATATGTATTAGGTTTATACCCTATTTTTTAATCTATGGGACTTCAAGAAACTAAACAAATTTTGAGCTCAAGGTTGTCCAAAAGGTCTTATTAGAATCAAGGAACAAGGAAACAAAAACAAACACACAATAGAAATTATCAAAGCAAGACACAAAAGAAAATAAACTAATATACATGTGATTATATACAAATAAGGGATAGGAAGGAAAGAACTAAAATAAACTAACTTGCCTACCTATATTAAGCCTAACCATCTTATAGGTTTACTCCATAAAGACTTCAGGTAGAGTAGTTGAGAAGTAATGCTTGAGGTATTTCCCATTGGTAGGAAGTGTGAACTCTACTTCTTGTAAGTCCTTAAACTTAAAGGTGTTGTCTCTTAGTGTGTTCACAATCTAATAGGGTGAAATCCATAGAGGTGGGAACTTGCCATGCTTTCCCTTAGGCTTAGATACTTTGTCCCAAAGGAGAAATAGGTCCCCTTATCTGAATACCTTGATCTTTGATCTTTTATAAAACCACCTTTTCACTATGGCCTGATGCCTAATAAAATTAGAAAAGGCTTTTTCCTTTGCATATTCTATTTAATGATGTCCAAAAATCTTCAATTTACAAGCTCCTAACCCTATTCCATGTACTCATGCATGAATTTGTATATGGGAAACTTAAGAGTGATAGGAAAGATGGGTTATCATCCATACACCAATAGAAAAGGTGATGCCTTTAAGGCTTGTTTAATACTTATCCTATCTATCCATAAGGTATATTTGAGTAGTTTATGCCAAGCCCTGGGCTTATCTAGAATATAATTTTTGATTGCCTTTATTAGGTTCTTGTTGGTAGACTCAAACACTCCATTTCCATGGGGATAATGATTGGATGAGAACTTGAGATAAATGGTATTGTCATATGTCCATTCTTTCATCTCAATGGATATAAATGTAGATCTATTATCATACACTGGAGAGACTATAATTCCAAATCTAGTACATATGTTTTCCTCTAAGAAATTAATCACTTCTATAGTTTTGCATTGTTTGGTGGCTACAACTTTAGTCTACCTGGTGTAATAATCTATGGTATTTAAGACAACTTATGACATTTAGATTAATTAGGGTTGATCACCCCAACAAAATCCAATCACCATTAGGAAAAGGGTTTGTTAACCATAACTGGTTGTAAAGGCATTACTGCATTTGGTTCTTTTATGCTAAAAATATGACATGAGTGATATTCCCTTACATGATTGTGGTCATCTTAGAAAATTTCTTGCCAATAGTAGCTAGCTCAAGGATATTGTGGGCTATGGTTCTCCTAGATGGATGTCCACTACCTATCTTTTCATCGAAGGTTCTCATTATCTAGGTGGCTACTTCTTTTGAGACACATCTCAAGTAGATTCCTTCAAAGTTCCTTCTATACAAGATCCCATATTTGATTAGATAATGGGTTACCTTCAGCCTTAGTGCCCACTTGTACTCCCTAGATAATCCTACAAGACAAGTACCATTGATAATTAAATGTATGATGGAATCATACCATTCATTTTATTGAAAGTTTTTTTGATCAACTTGTATAATACTTAGATTGGGAATGGTATTATAAATCATTTGGATCAAGCCTCGGTACCTTACTAGCTTTGTTGTCTTCATTTCTATATCATATTCCTACAAAATGGACATTCATTCACTTATGTATTCTCTGAGATCATTCTATCTCAACATAAGCTTTGTGGCAAGGTCAATCAATTAAAATAGCATGCACATTATTTCTAAGGATATAGTGCCTAAATTTCTTTACTACCCTAACTAATGCATATGCTTGTTTATCAAACAATGAATAGTTCAATTAAACATTTTTGAAGATAGTACTCATAAAAGCTCTTAGGTGATCACATCTATCAAATTTATGAGTTAAAACTACATCCATAGCTTTGTCAGATGTAAAGGAAAAGAGGTATACATATTTTTTAAAGTTAGGACTTATCAGGATTGGAGCCTAACTAATTGCTTCTTTTATGCCACTCAATGCCTTTATAGATTCTTCATTCAATTAGACCTTATCATCCTTCTTCAGCATGTCATTTAATGGCTTGAAAATATCTAAAAATATATAAATGAATTTTATTATAAATTTTATCTTACCAAATAATTATTTAAGCTCTTTTCTACTATTTGGAGGCTTTATCCTAGATATAGCTTCCACTCTTTTAGGATCTACAGATATCCCATATTTAGTTATGATATGACCCAATAATTTGCCTTTATTAATATAAAAGATACTCTTCTTGGGGTTCAAGGAAATTTCATACCTTTTACAAATCTTAAACACCTATTATAAACTCATAAACTGGTCTTCCCTATTTTTATAAAAAACTATTAGATCATCCATATATATATATATATATATATATATATATAATGATGCATTTACCTTTTAGACCTTGGAAGGCATGATCCATGGCCCTTTGAAATGTAGCTCCTACATTTATTATCCCAAAATACATTCTCTTGTATGCAAAGGTCCCCCACATGGTGTTGAAAGTTATCTTCATCTTATCTTCTTTATCCACCAATACTTGGTTATACCTTGAAAAGCCATCAAGAAAAGACATCATGGCTAAACCTAAAACAACTTGTATAACCTAGTCAAGAGAAGAAAGATGATAGTTATCCTTCTTAGATGATTTTTATAATTTTCTAAAGTCAATACAAAGCCTAATCTCACCATTCTTCTTCTTGACTAGCACCAAATTAGCCACCCAAGTAAAATGCTTGATGGGGAAGATTATCCTAAAATCTAGTAGTCTATTGACTTCCTTGAATGTCATTGGTTATAAGGTAGGGTTTATAGGCCTATATTCTTGCCTAAAAGGTTTACACTTTTCTTTAAGAGATATATTTTGAGTAATGACCCTTAGATCAAAGATATTTAAGTCATAATAATACCATGCTATGACATCCCTATATTAGATTAACAACTCCTTGGCCTTCTTGTTCTCAATGTTTGTGTAGGATTTTCAAACATTTACTAGTTGGGGTTGATCCTAGAGGCTAAGATAAACAACATTATAGTCATTCCCATTTAATTTTAAAATATTAGAAACCTCAGTTAATTTATCCTGATCAAATAGTATATCTACAATAATCATCACCTTAGGGATCTTGTTTTCATTCAACTAAATGACTTTACTATAAAATTTGTCCTCTCTAAATGTATTTTCATCAGTCTCATGAATAATATGAGCATAGAATGATCCATAATTGGTCATGAAATCCAATATATATTTATTATCATTTAAGACTTGAGAATGATTAACATTATTAGGTATCAAAGGGCAAGGGTTCAACTCAATGCTGAAGTTAAGGGAATCTTGGTTGGGCATGAAGTTGGCTATAGTATATGCCAAATCATTAGTAGCTTGGTTCTCCTCTCTTGGGATGGAGATAATGATTTTATCAATTATATCCCATACCTTGAATTTGTACCTTTTAAGGTATGAGAGCTTGCATTGATATTTTCTCCTTACTTGGTTGTGCACTAGTTCTGAATCCCTATAGACTAGCAATTATTTGACCTTATTTTTAATAACAAATTACAAACCCAGATAAGGGCTTAATATTCAATAATATTGTTATTAAAATGGAAATGGATCTTATAGGATGCATGATATTTCCTACCAATAAGGTCAGTAAGGACAATGACTATTTTAGATCCATCTTTACATGTAGTACCATCAAAATGTAATTTCCATAGCCCATTGATAAAATTAGTACTTTTGGGATCACATACCTTTATAGTCTATATGGTGAAAACCCCTAAGTCTAAGTCAATTATGTTAACCCTTTCATTCATATCATTGTACTTAGTGATCATGTGTTTCATCCTTGACTCTCTCTCAACCCTGATCTGATTAGGAACTCCCTTCCAAGGTAGCCACAAATGTTAGAAATTTATGGACATATAGCCATTTAGAGCCTTGGTCCATTCCTTACTTAACAAGATCCCATAAACATCAATTAATCAACAACTTGAATATAAATAAACTACTACACTCTAGGATTAGAAGCTAACTACATATAAACATTTAATAATTCTCTAATAACCTTAACTCTAGATTTGTCTAATTGTGTGACAACCCTATCATACTTAATTGGTTTTAAGCCAAGTTTTTTGAATATACATATAGGCATGATATTGGTGGATGAACAAGAATACAATAAATAATTTTTCAAATTCTTACCAAACATCTTGATAGTGAGTAGGAAAGGAGGAGACTCTACCTTAGCTTTGTGTATACTCAGTCACATTAGCATGGTCAACCTTCGGTGGCTTGTTGGACTTCCTTAATAGTGATTCTAGCAAGAGGTCCCTTTGTTATTTAATCTACATTAGTTCATGAAAAGTGATGTTAGAGTTTATCTTATTAATATCCTCAAAAATATTATATCTAGTTTTATAAGAACTAGGACTATCAATGTTGGGTTTAGAGTTACTCCCTTTAGGTGGCTCTAGATTATTGCTTGAAGAACTGTCTAGAGGAGTTCCAAAGTTATTTGGAAGAATTAATGTAGTCAAGGGCTGCCTCTACTCTCTATTCCTTAAGGGATACATCTTATTTAATAATTTTTGGAAGGCTTATGCATCCTTAGTGATCTCATCAATTTCATTCTCCTCTTGAAAGGGGAAATCAAAGGTCTCCACCATAAAGGCTAGATCTAATGATTTAGATCCAGAAGTACCTATACAACTATCCTTATTAGGGAACACTTCAAATGTGTCCAAATTTTCTTGGAAGGATTCAAAATCTTTTCAAAACTCTATGCAATCAATCTCTATATTCTTGGCTCTATAATGCACTATATAATAATCAGACAATGCTATATTAGTGAGATTAATGTCCGTAGTATTCTTTTTAGAAGATGGTTCATTATACCTATTATTATGAAAACTAGCATTCTAAAATCTATTGTTTGGCCTATTAATCCTTTGAAATTATAAGTTCTTACTAGAATTTTCTCTAAAATTGTGTACTTTTTTCTATAATAGAAGGAAATCAACACTTAATTTTTGGACCATTTTCAAGATAAAATAATTCTCATTATTAGGAGTGTTAGAATTGTGCACCTATTTATTATTAGTATATGGTATTAAATATATTTGATAATTTTCATTGAAGCTATTAGTAGGATGATTCAAGAATCCTAAGTTTTGATTGGGGGAAACATGACTCAAGGGTAGTAGATTAGATTTTAAAGTTGGTTCATAGCTAGAATATTATGGTGTTGTTAGGTAAGATGTTCAGAATGGGCATATATGGGTTGATGTTTGGAACAAAATAGGCCATTTGTCCTTGGGGTTACATTTAATCATTGATGACCACTAACTCAGAATAGGTCCTAGCCAATGAAGTTATAGATGGAATAGATCTCTTCAAAAATAAAAAGATCATGGGATCCATTACATCTTTGTAGATTTATAGAGCTAAAAAATCATCAGGTTTATAAGGTTCTATGGTCTTACTATACATTTTCTAATATTTGGCATTAAATTACCTTATGGTCTCACTTGCATCCCTCCTGATGGTGGTGAACTAATGGTAGATGACACATGGACTAACAATTTCACCAAACTAGTCTATGAAAACATTAGTAAAACCATCTTAGCCAGTGATATAATTTTTAGGTAAATTTAAAAACCATTCCTAAGTAACATATTTAAAAATAAAGGGAAACATCCTAAATGTTACATCCTCATGCACAACATTTATCAGCCTTAAGGTAGCTTTAAAAGACTTAATGTTCTCTTTATCAGTCATTATACCAGTTGGACTAAACATAGGTAAATACTTTTTAGGGTTACATGGTAAATCATGTATCAAACATGGTACATTGATTGAAGAGTCTCCTAATCAATCCATACGTAGATGAATTTTGAAGGCAAAGGTACCTTAAAGAGGTGAAGTTGGAAAATATTTGTATCTCTTGCATCTACCTTTATCATGCCTAGCTCTTTTATGAACCTCAATTTCAAGAAAATGTTCCCTTGTCTCTGAGTGTGATCTAGTTTGAATCCTTGGCATTTACATCTTAAATATTGAAGATCTTATTTTAAATACAATATATCAGGCTAATCTTTATAAAGAACAAGGATTAAACCTACACATTAAGCTCATTTTTAAAATATTATATAAAGAACATTAAAGGATATTATTTTTTCCTAATATAGCTCAAATATGTGTCTAATTATGTAAATATGATATATCTTTATAAGTTTAAGCTTAAATAAGCCTATATCTATGAAAGATATGACAACCTTCGGTCAAAACAAGACATCCTAACTTGAAATACTATGGATTTCAAAAGTTTAAGCTAAATTTTACCAAACCAAGCATCAATACTCAAATAACTTTGATCTATATCTAAGTAAGCACAAAGATAAATTAGATACCTCAAATACCTATGATCTTTACACTTGTAATCAAAGGATTACTCAAAAATGTAAAGGTGACATCAATCTTAGATCAAAATAGACTAAGATAAGCAAAGATCCAACTAATTCATGAATATGGTCCTCCTTCTAGTGTCAGCAAGACATGTTGATGCCTTTATGTTACCATAGATTTCCTTATTGTTCAAGTTCACTTCTCATTTTAGAATTTGAGGGATTCAGAGCATGAGTAGTAGGTTGTGCCAACTTGATGATACCTATGGTGAAATAGTAGTAAAACAATGTTTAACTATCTCCACAAATTTATATTAATTGATGGTTGGGAGCCATCATGGTCCAATTCTCTATGAAATTCTATTATCTATGCTAAAACTTAGTGAATTATGATAAAAATTAAGCTATAAACTAATCTAGATGGATATTTATAATGAGATCTAAGCTACACTAATCCGGTTAAAAAATGAAAAAAAGTAGGGAAAAAATAAAACAATTGATTGATTATTTTAGCCTCAAACATTATGAAAAATCTTCAATTGCAACTGAGTATGCATTCAATATAGTGAAAAATAACCTAAGCTCATATTTCACTATACACCAAGAAAACTTTAAATTATGATGTAAAGAATCACATGTAAGAACCAGGTTTACTTAAAAAAATTACTAGTTGCATATATAAATACAGAGTAAAATGAAGTGAATAAAATACAATATCCTTCAACTAATCTATCATATGCACAAACTAGAAACCATGCGATTAAAGATGCAATCTAGAATTCAAAGAAACTATTCAAATTTAAGACACTAAACTAGCAATTGAGAGAAAATATGTATTAACAATTGATGCATCAAATATGGACAATCTTTACAAAATTCCTTGATTGTATTAATTCTCCAAGTATGCAAATTTTTCTCAAAATTCTCTCCTTTACAAGATGGTAATACATACCTTTTATAGAAATATATGGTAGTAAACTAATCAGTTACAAGATAGAATTATACAAAAGATAAGGACAAATATCCTTATTTAAAAAGATCTATAATACATTTTTTTCTCAAAATTAGATTGAAATAGAGGAAATATGATAACAAACTAGCATATGCCTTACAAAATAATATTCCCTATTTCAAATATTATAATGCCTTTATAAAAAGGAACATTAATTAACTGGTGGGCTCATTGCTAAAGGGTGTGTTTGTTGCTCTTGTAGAACTTCCATGGCCCTCTAATGTTGTTCTTGGACAAGCTCTAGATCCATAGTTAGGTTCAAAAGGTAGACCTCTTTTTTATAAGCTAATTCAACCAAGTCCCTATCATCTTTGGTCATGGCTTCTATGATGCTCCTAACTTTTGGAATCTTTTCTTCCATTGTGAAGATCATGCCCAAAATCTTACCATTGTAATTATTTGATTTTCCTTAGATTTTTCCCTATCCTCCTACATTACTAAGGTAAATCTATGCTTATACTCGAAATCATTAATAATCCCTAGATTTGTAGGCTTGGTAGGATTTGACAACATGGTGCCAAGGATTTTTTCAATTATAGCGATCAATTCCTTATCATCAGCTAGAATTCTATCCAAAATATTTATCTACACACTTAGACTTTATATCTTATCTACCATTATCCCTAGTATAGCACTTAGGTGGGCCATGTTAATGGTTTTAAATTTAGGGATTCTATTCTTGATTAAAATGCTAATCAGATCCCTTATCTTGGTCTCTACCTCCTACCACTATGTTATTAATCCCTTAGCCACCTCACTTTTTTGGCTTAATGCATCTAGACTCTACTTTATTTATTTTAAAGAATAAAACATATCAAATAATGATGCTTCAAATATGTTTATTATGGCATTAAACACTTATAAATGGCCTGCATCTCTAAGTTTTCCTTTTCCTTTTATAAAATTAAATCCTTTATTTCCTTCCTCTAATCCCATCTTTGGCTTGAGATGAATGAGCCTTAAGTAGGCTCTCAACATCTTCCTCATAGATAAGAACCTCACTAATTTGTTTCCCTCCAACTAGGGTTATGCTTGTAAAGGGTTCAACCTTCAAGAAAGTGAACTCCTTAGTTTCCACCATGGATTTCCTTATAGTCACCCTTTCTAATATAGCTATTATAGATTGAATTGCACTATAGTAATTGGATTGTGTATTTTGGATGCTCTTGGACCTTAACTATAGTGCTACTAGATGCTCTTTGAGCATCTACTTTCTTGCATTCTAGCCCCATAATGGCCAATATCCTTCTTTTTTCTTCTTATTTCATCAAGGCCTTGATCCTATATCATCATGAACCTCAATTTTAACAACCTTTATTAGTGCCCATGAGTGGGGAAAATAGGGGATCTTCTACAATTTCCCATAAATGAACCAATTAGGGATCACTGGTCCATGGATGGGGTGCTCATCACTAAAACGTTTACTTCACTCATAAGATGAGTGAAACTCAACCTTGGCTTCTTTTATCCCACATGGACCAATGACAACTCTACCTCTCTCTTATCTTTGGGTTCCACTAGGACTATGTCAAGAGCCACTTCCTTTATTTTATTTTCTTGATTAGCTTCTTTTACATGATCTTGTGTTTCCTCAGCCAACTTTTCTTTCTCTCAAGATCCATATGCCTTGGAAAGAACTCTAAGGGCATCTTCAATTGTCTCATCTAGCTCCAAAGTAATCATGTATAAGTGTTCAACTAGATATTATTTCCTTTGGGGTAAGGCCGAGGATGAGGGTCCCTCTCTAAGTCTCTCTTCAATCTTTTCCTTATCATGTCCAAGTATAATTTGTATTTGGGGTTGTGGCTACTCCTACTAAGGTTCTTATTGACATGGCCTAGAAGGTCTAAGTAGTAAATGATACTAGAAAGGATGTATTTTCCATATATTCCCTACTATTTTCTCATCACTTATCAATCTATTTTTAATTTTATTATTGTATCCCTTCATTCTAATCAACACTTCTTCAAAATTACTTGCACTGATGTAGATGGTGTCATAGACACCAAGTTGTTACATATACATAGGTTTGGGAAATTTCTTATTCTTTAAATGTGGGCCCACTACATTCTTGGGATCCCACTATTTGAGATCATCTAATTGGAACCCAAAGGAGTCCCTATGCCTAGGCATAGTGTCCACTTACTTATAATCCTATAACATTATCCTTCCAATTATTAGGTGAAAGGGATGGAGGAGGACCTTCCTCTTCTCTTTGAAAACTCCATCAACATCATTTATGAGTTTATAAGCAATTTAATATTCTACCAACTTGTTAGGTACATATACATGTAATCTATATGGTTGAGTCAGAATTTACTCAATTTGGATCATTGTGCACTCTATAAAAAACTAGATATCTCCATTAGATCTACATATTTATTTGTCAATAGGTGAACCCTAGGCATGGGAAACCCTATAATATCCTCCACCAAGGCAGGGTATGCATTACCACAAATGAATTTCATGTGGTTCCTATACTTGAAGATGTGCAACTTTGAGTAGTGTTGGGAAATTATGGTTCTATCCTCTAGAGACCAATTCTTGATGTCTAAAATCTTGGTTGAAATAAATAGGGCATCTAGTAGATAAGACATCATGAAGAATCACTTTCTTGTCTTCTTCTTGATGGTAGTAAATTTTTTCCCTAGGAGGACACTAATTGTATTCCCTAATGGAGGAACAAACTCTTTCTCTACCATGAAATACATAAAGGAGACCTAGATGTTATTGATAAAGGTAGTTATAAGGGCTCCAGATATTATATTCAATAGGGTCATGATTACCCTAATTCCTTCCTTAAACTAGCCAATTGGGATCCTACCCTCAAATTCCCAAAATACATGTTTCCTTGGAGCAACCATGGTCTGAGGATGGTATCTAGGTCATTATGGTTGGTCTATTTCTTTATTATGGGTAGGTCAACATCGGGTTTTGTAAGCTTATAATATGTTCCAAAGGCCAATGTAAAAATACAGGGAACTCTCCTAAATCTACCCTCATGAATGATATAATCATTATTCATTCTATAATCAATAAAAAATAAAGCAAACACATTGATACAATGAAGTGCCTCTAGTTTGGCAGCAACAAGTGGAGACCGGCCATTTGTATTATGACCAGGTCATAATACCTCTTATTAACCATACAAATCCTCTACTCCTCTTTGATTATGGGCTTCATCTCTTATATTGTCCAAAATAGCTCAGACCAATTCTTGTTACCATTATATAGGGCTACAGTGTCTAATTTAGTATCCCTAAAGACGCTTCCTTCATTGTTCATGGAGAGATAGAGTTATGTTTCCTCTTTCAATTGCTGCCTATGAGATACCATGACTTTTAATTCTACAAACTATTCACTAAATGATTGGAACTGGTCTATATGCTAACTCTTCTATTCTTAAATCACAACTAAGATCTTCTCAAATTGAATTATGATTAATTGAGTTCACTTAGGGTCTCTTTTATGTAAGGTTTAGGGTTCCAAAGATTTAAAGGTGAGGGTGTATCTAATATTTGGCTCATACGTGACTTGGATTTGAATTATATTTTTGCCTTTATACTTTTGCATTTTTTAGCACACAATATCTTAGTTTTTATCATTTTGTGCTTGCATGGTGCTTATTTGACATCTATCTATCACCTTTTTTTTTGGCATTTTTCATAAATGACTTTTGAGCACTAGCCATTGGCATTTAAAGATGACCCATTTTATTTTCACCATCAGATCAAGATCCTACAAGTGACCATAGACAATTGATTATGATAGAGAAAATAATTCACTATTATATCTTTTTACTTTTGAGTCCCATGTTTGTGCCACTTGGTACCTCTATGAGCCTTCTAAGCTCTGGTACCTTTGTTAATCACACTTTGAATTTGCATTCACAATGTGTTTATACTATGGGCTCTCAGAGGTCCATTGAAAAGTCATTAGCATCTTTGCATCTTTTCATCATTCGATCATCCTCCGATAATGAAGTGTAAGCCATAGGATCTATAAAGACACATGAGCTTTAGGTTAGCACATAAGTATAAAATAAATTAGGTTAAAATGTTCTTACCTAAGTCTATTTTTTATTAGTACACATAAATAGACTTATGTTAAATCATTTTATGCTAATTTTTAAATGAAATAATTTAGGTGAGGACTTATGTTTAAATACCTTAGGCTAAGGTTCATTTTGTGTTTATTAAACATGAAATGAAATTTAGAATAAAATTTTTATACCTAAGTCTCCTAGATTTATACAAAGGGGACCATGGGTAAATATTTTAAGCCAAAGTTTACATTGTGTTTAATAAACACAACGCATACTTTGCATTTAAACACTTATGCTAAACTATTTGTATATGCCTAAAGAGGATCAAAATGGCCTAAGGATAAAATGCTATTTTTACATAGCGATTTATTGTATTAAAAAACATAATAATAAATCTTCAGTTAAAAGCATTTATTTCATGCTTCAAAGACATTTTTAAAATAACATTTAGTATGGTTCTCTAGCCTAAGGTTCATGGAATTCAAACAAATACAATGGGGACCTTAAGATATAGACTTAGACCAACTTCATTTTACATATATTTAGACTATGAGACTATTTCAACATTTATAGTTCAAATATTTCAAGAGTTTGAACATCTTTCAAAGATTTCTAGTTATCTACATAGAAATTTATAAGCCTTTTAGCAACATTTTGGAGTTTATCTTAGTCATGAGCAAAATAACTCATTATCTTAAATTTGATGGTCTCAAAAATGTCAAATACATCATCACAAATGTCAAATGATGGTTGTATGAATTTCAAATTTAGGATCATGAAGTTATTAGTTTTAATGGTCTTAAAGTTGTCGATCACACAAACATCAAGTACATTCTCATGGATCTCAAATAATGATCACATGAACATCAAATTTAAACTCATCAAACTCATATGTCCTAATGTGGGAGTGCCACTTGGCACCTCCATTGGGTCTCCCAAGATCTTGGACTTAATTTTCTCCATTGGATCAAGGATCATGATGAAGTGAGAGCTATCTGATCAAGATCCAAGAGCTTGCTCATGATTGGTCACTTCTAACATGAGGGCCCCTTTACTTTTAACCTTTGAATGAAGGAGTGCCATGTGGTAACTCTAAAGATCTCTTGGGAACTTTTAATCTTCAATGATGTCTTTAATCCATATGATATTTGGCCCATGACGAAGTGAGAACCATTGACCATGATCCAAGCACTCAAACATGATAGGTCTAAAGGACTAAGTGCTAAACTTTGTTAAGATTTCTTTGCATTATATGATAGAGAGGATGCAAAGAAGTGTGAGTCATTAGATCCTATGAGTTACATGTTTTTTAAGTTAAGACCCAAGCCTTCCCTACTCCATTATATCAAGATCCTATGATGAAGTGAGATGCATTAGATCGTGAAGATGTGAGGAAGTTAAGTTATAACTCAGGACTGAATTCAAAATTAGGATAAAGTGTTTATACTAAGGTCTTGTTCATGTTAATAAATATGATGAGGACTTACTAATTGAAATTTAGGATAAGATGTTAACAAAGGGTCAAGCTATCATAAAATTGGACTTGGTTAGGAATATATAAAATTAACCCTAAAAAAACTAAACATTTGACTTGGTTAGAAACATAAGGGACTAAAGGGAAAATAATAAAGGGGCTAAGCATATTTTAAGCTAAGGTTTAGTCATGTTAAAAAACATGACTAAGAGTTAAACATGAAACTTGTGCTGAAGTCCAAAATAATTTTAAAATTCTCCCACTAATTAGTTCTTATCAAATTCAAATTTGAACCAAGGGTTTGTGTTAGGGTTTTAGAACATGAATCCATGAGCAAGGACACAATGAAACCTATAATTTAAAGACATGAAGACCAATTATTAGCAATGTTAGGCAAGTTTAAACTAAAGCAAAACTTATTAAACTAATCTTATCAAAAGTATATGATCTAAAAATTCTAATTATTTTTAGAATAGGCCATGCTTTTAGGGATAGGATTCAAAATATCTCAAGGGTCCCAAATTTTGAAATGGGGGTTTTTTGACCTCAACACTACTCTACCAAGAAGTTGATGAAGGATCTGATGTAAATTTAGTTTTCTTAAGACATGTACAATATTTTTATTTAGGTAAATTACCTTAGTAATGTGAAAACACACTCTAAAGATGTTTTCACCTAAATATGTATTCTCAAATTACATATAAGTGCTTGAAACTACCTATCAAAGAGTGATTTTCTCTCTTATACATTGAGCCTACAAAACTAACTATGACTTGATGTTCTTGACATATATAAAATTTAGATAACTCCTTCAAAATATTTTACAATTATGTTTTTTATGTATATTTAATCTTTTCTAACTTTGATATGTGTTGGACTTGGCCACATGAATCTTTCTCTTGCATGACACTTAACTTAAACTTTACAAAATAACCTTAACTTTTCTAAGCATGTATAAAATGTTCATGTAAGGTAATTAAAGGGAAAAATAAAAACATAAGTCATTACCTTAATCTTATCAAAATAACCTTAAATTTTCCTAATAAGACCTCAACAAGACTGTTTGAATACCTCACAATGCATGTAATGGGTATGAACAAGGTTTAGTATGGTCTATAGAGAAATTATTTTGTGAACCTATCCTATGGTATCTAAAACTTGGATAACATATTTGGCAGTCTCTTAGGGATTCTTAATTGATAAGCATATTAAACTAGCTACCTACTTCATCCATTAGGTAATGGAGTCACTTACACTCTACTATGGACCTAATATATGACCTTGATAAAGATAATATAATTGACTTGACCTCCAAACACAAACAAGATAATAACAAAACACAAATCAAATAAACTATACTAAATAAGATACACACCTATGATAATTAATCACTCAAGTAAAATATAGCATAAAAAAAAACACAACTGACCTCAACATATCTTTATCCTCCACAATCAAATCAGAGTCTCTTGAGATAACTATTACACCATTAAATTATATTATCACATGATAAATAGAGTCTAATAAGGCATTTTTCATGGAATGAGAGCTTCCTCCTACTTTTGGATATGTTAACATGCTCATGGTCTCTTTTACTATAAAATGGACCTTTTTGCTTCATTCCCTTGTCCACGAGTAAACTATGTGATTTAAGGACAAATTCATACTTATCCCAAGATTGGATATTGGAATAAAAGATACTATCTCTACTTCATAAAAATGTTACTTCTGATTTCCTATGACTTCTTCATGTCTATGAGTTGTTGCATTGATATCTTTATCTTATTGTTTGAAATTTCATGGCCTACTATCTCACCAGGAAGAGGAACAACTTTAAAATCATTTTCATTTTATTTAATAGAATTATACAAACCCTTAAAGAGTTTCAAAACAATTTCATATGTTTAGATATTGCTACCAGATGTCCTTATCATTCTCTCAACATCCCTCTTGAAGAGATACAATCTAAAACACATCTTGTTGATTTGAGAAAGAATATAACATATTATCATGAACTTCATGTGATCACTTGGAAGATCACCCATCATTAACATAGCTTGGCCTTGCTCTCCAAAATTTTTATCCTCATTTTTAGACTTCCCTTTATGCTCAATAGGAGTAATCTCAACTTCATGATAGACTCTTTCATGTTTATCAATTGTTACCTCAATAAGTTTATATCCCATTAGATATTTATTTTATTACATATCATCAATATCATATTCTAGTGATTCTTCTACTATTTTAATCTAATGTTCATTAGAAATATTTTCTTGGTAACAAGGAGTGAATATCTCATTTTTAGTGAAACTAGGAATCGCAAAACCAAAACATACCTCTTTTGAGGCTCTTGAAACTTATCGAAGGTTGTCCAATTATTTTGAAACTACTATAACATGGTTAAGGACCCCCTTTCCATATTATTTAGGACTATCATTCTGAAGGAGAATGATCTTTATGTCATTAAATAAATCTTCAAGATAATTTCCCTCTTGTCTAACTATTGTGTCTTCCTCTTGGAGCTCAGCTTTATCATATTTGGGAAAACAATATTTAAATTCATTTTCAAAGGGTGATATGCTTATTTATTCACCTAAAGGTGTTCCAATGGTGATTTTTTCCACATATTCACTTAAAGTACCCATTTTATAGCCTTATTTAGAATGAGATACAATTGTAATATGACTATTTTCCTCAAGGAGAGGTTGTTCATCCTCACAAACCAATTTTGAGCTCCTATTACCAATGTGATTTTCTCTCTCTTCCTTCCATTCACCATTGAATATTTCAATCCTTAGAATATTTTATCTTTCAATTTTCTCCACAAGGACTTCTTTTTTCATTTGAATGCTTTTTTATTTGACTTCCAAGATTTTAAAGTCTTAGATTTTTAATATTTTTAACAAAGATTTCTCATTTACCTTGGATTCATTATTGAATTGATTTATAAGATGGGAAGGCTTTAGGATCTTGAGGAGGGGAAATAGGTTTAGGTTCTTCCTTGATGTCAACTCCCCAATCGAGGCTTGTTCTACTATGTTTATCCCATGACTTTGCCACTTTATTCTAACTTGGAATCTTAAAGGAGTTATTTGGGGTTCTTGAGGAAGGGGAGTGGATTTTTATGACAAGATAACTTCATTATATTCCCTCTAAGTATTAATCAAACTCTTCAATCCTAATTTATTTTGATCCTCAATAATAGGTTGATAAAATATAACCCCTTTCTTCTTTTCGATGTTCTCTTGCATTGATTTCCATGATGGGAAGGTGTAGACACTAGAATTATGCACCATAAGTCTTTTATGACATGTGCATTGTGGCTGAGTATGACATCTTAAAACCCTAAAATAGGTTAAGTCTAAAATGTGGTAGAATCCTCCAAAACCTATAATTTTCATATTAACTTCTAGAGGTCTGAAACCCCTTTTAGACATCCTAAGAGTCTATACACAAAATATAAATTAAAGTATAAGGAATTAAATTTCCATATGTAAATGTCAACATGTATAAAAATGTTTATTTTATGTATATACTACCTAATTCACCCATGATAATTAATTTTATTAATTGACACTGTAATTCTCTTAACCACCCATAAGCCTAAAATATCTAAACAAAATCCATTATAACTAAACTAATATCCTTAACAACTTACCCATAAGCAAAACACATGTAAATAAATTAGCTTTCTATTTATCTAGTTTATTTCATAGTTAAAACCAATTTAGATCAGACTTTGGTAAGAATTACTAGAATTAACACTAATTCTTGTGATTAACATTGATCTGGTATGATCGATGCTCATTATATATAACTTATTTTTTATCATTGCATGAGATGGTAAATTTTCTCCTAAACACTATAAGAATTATCCCAGATAATTATAAGATGTTACTATACTCTTTATTATCAAGTTAACTTGCAGTAATCATGTTTCAAAATCCCTCAATAAGCCCAAAATTCGAATCATGTATTCAAATAATTGAAAGTGTGTTTAAGGTAAGCTTGTTTTTTTATTTAAATATAATTTACATCTTTATGTTCTATTATGTATCTATGTTAAGAATCATTTAATCATTAGAATATCCTAAACCATATTTAAACCACATTTTAATCTTTATTTCTTAAATAGTGATTATTTTGTTAGGATCAATGTCGATTCATATAATGGAAATCAATCCTTCATGATTCGACCATGATCCCTATCAAAAACTTATCTATCAAAATCCAAATCAATATTAGCAGAATATTAGATAGGCAAATCAAATATCTGATTTGATTTTATCATTTGTTTTTTGAAGAATGATATCTTATCTTTGAAGAGATACATTTTATCTTTTTAAAATCCATATCAATTTATCATAAATAATTTTTATTCATTTATCTTATCAATTTATCTTTTTCATAATATGTATATTTTAAATAGCATTTCATAAAAAATTCATCATTATTATTCATCCCTTAATTGGTAATAAAGTGGGCTAACATCCTTGCAAGGAAGTGTACCACTTCTTGGGATTGGTCTCATACTAAGCTACTCACTCATTTATCTTATTAATTCATCTTTTGTTTGAGTCGTTTATCTTATGCAAGTAATCCTTCCTAGACAAAAAGGAGTTCTTACTTTAGTGGATTAATGGTGCATAACCTCCATCATAGGTATCCCTTAAACAAAACCCTATATCATAATTTACATTTTTAGTAAGTTTATTTATTAATAAAAATGAAAAAAAATTAAAATAGAAGGATTGAGGGTTATGTGAAAGACTTGAGAGACTATGAAGCTCACTCAACTTGATTTTTTGAGGAAGAATGGGTGGCACAAAAGAGGGTTGAGGTGGTATAAGAGAAGACACATATGGCTAATGACATTAAAATTTATTCCCTTTTTGAACTATTAGTTTGTCTTCTATACATTTAATTAGGCCACATATGTCCATGATGTCACTTGTGACCCTTTACCATTTTGCTCTCTCAATAAGTGCCCACTCTCTTTATTGGATGCAAAGAGTCTCTCACATGCTGAATGAGATGATTAGGAATGTTTTGACCATAATACATTTATGTGTTAATCCCTAACATATACAAATGACTAAGATAATTTAATTTAAACTTGAGATAGACTGATTTGAAATATGGTAATGTTGACTATGGGTAACATGGTCTTGACAAGGCTGATTAGAGGGATGAACGATGTACCAAAGAGGTGAAATATCTTGGTATGATTGTGGAGAAAAATAAGGAGAGAAATAATATTAATACTAAGGCTAATAAGAATCAATAAATCACTAATAAGGGTCAACAAGCTACTAACGAGGATCAATATGAGTTTGATATAGTTTATCAACTTGTGTAAAATAAACTCAACATCAAACTCAGCCATGAAACCTCATGAGAAAGATATAAATGAAATAATTCTTGATTAAAATGGTAATTAGGTTTCTATAACCAATATAATATATTCAGACTCACCATTTTTGTCTCATGATTCTTTTTATATTTCATTATGAAATTGTTTGGTAGTGGCATTTTATTGATTGTGTGTTTGCATTCAATAAAAAGAGAGAAAATAAAAAATTATCTCTTTCCTTTTTAAAGTATAAAAAAAGAATCTTATTCATCTCCCTAATTTTTTAAATAATCCACATAAATTAATTTAGGTGGATTAATACATCATGATAGTCACACACTCTCACACACAACCAAACCGTGGTAATCTTAAAAAAAAAGCATCATAACATTTCCTACATAGGTGGACCTAGTTTTATTTCATCACCAAGGGGAAAAATGACTTGGTGCATAGGTTGAGTATAAAAATAATGGCAAAGAAGTATAAAATCTAAGTACTTGACACCCTTGTCATTGTGGTGTGTGAAATGAGGGGTAGGCCCTAATAAAAACCAACATAATGTTAGAGTAATTAGAGTAATTAGACTACTAAGTCTAACTTGAGTCTTAACCAATGGAAGATTAACCTTAGTTATAATAACCCATGTGGGATTTAATTTTACACACACACATGTTAAAATAAGAGGTCAACATGGTTGTTGGGATGTTAACATTAAGTGGCATAACTATTCATTTGGAAACTGACCCTCTTTCACATTGCCAAATGATCCTCCTCACCTTCCCTCAAAATTGATATAAGTAAAGGGAAAGGATTGAGTGTTGTAAGTAATAAAGTAAGGAAAAATATTCATAACTCTACTTATATTTAATTAATTTCTTCATTAGTAGAAGGTTTTCTTAGTTATGGGCGATCTTGGGTAAATTATTTACAATCTGCATATAATATTTTCATGGTATCAAAGCACACCTTGTTACCCTCCTTCTCTAAAGACCTTCATCTTGTAATATTGCCAAAATTTGTGTATTAGTGTCGAAAGGAGGCTTTTTTTAAGTCCTCAAGATCAATTATGGAAAAATATTCATTTTGAAGTTGCTTCTAGTTTTTTAGAGAATCTGTACATTTTAAGTTAGATCTAACATTACGAATGTGTCTACAATATTTGAATTAGTTGGGAAGATTTTAGTATCATCCAAATTAGATACCGAATGCTCCCAATACATCCAAATTACTTGGTCATTTGTAGCCATCCATTGGGTAAGAGTATTTGAAAAAATTTATAATTTTTGGGAGCTTAGTTATTTTTTTGGTATATAATAAAAACATTTTTTCTAGGTTTTTTTTTTGGTGGGGGGGGGGGGGTTTAATATATATACATCACCCAAAAAATTAATATTTTTTGTTTATAAATTTGAAAAATTATATTTCAAAAAAAAAATGTTTTGTTAAAGAAAAAATAACATATTTTTTTAGAGTGGCCAAGCCACATGCTCAACCACCATCTGACCCCTAACCCTTATTGTCTCCTCTTTTCCTCCTATTGGCCTCATCCACTACCTTCACCACCATCTATCCTCATGTCCCAACCTTCCTCCACCCTTCACCACCCAATCCCAGCCTTCAAAAGCCACACCCTATCTCACTCTCCTCACCAACATTCCCCTATCACTACTTTCATCCTGCTACCTCCACACCACCCTTCCAACACCCTTAGGTCAGCCACCTTCTGTGCCTAGAATATGTAAACCTCTAGCATGCTTGTAATTCTAGCCCAACCTACATACCTACCAACAATAAAACATAAACGCTAAAAAAAAATTATTTTTCCCATTCCAATGTTGTAAAATTGACTTCAAATTGGCATTGGTTAGGCATATTTTGCATTGAAATTGGCATTATTTGACCATAATTGGGATTTTTTTAACAAATAAACTATTATGTTTTGAATTTTCACCTTTGAGTCCACATACATAATATTTTGAGATTTGGCATTCTCGTACTCACTTAGGGCATCATTTTAAAACTTTATGAAGTTTTTTAAATGAATATTTATTTCTTTTTGACCTAGTTAACTATTGGTTTGGGTGAAATATTTGTTATATATGAGGTTCAAGGATCATGATCACCAAGTTTCTATTTTGGCACTCCAACCTTTTGATAAGGCATTTTTTGGCAATTTGAAGAATGGAGGGTAGGGCTTGGTTTGATAGGTAGTCAAACACCCCACAAAAAAACTTTGTTTTTTTCCAAAATTATTATTTATCCTCTATTTAATTATCTTAGTTGAGTTTTTTGAGGTTTTTCTTGTTGATTCTCTTTTATAGGCCCCCTGCATTGCAAGTTTTTTTTATACCCTTGCACTATTTTGCTTATATCTTGAGCATTATTTAGTGTTTGGAGATAATTCTTATTGTGTTGGAAACTTGGATTCAATTATTCCATGTATTATATTGATTTCTCTACTAATATAGATGAAAGTGTGAATATTTTTCATATTTATAGAGTCCTTCTCGACATGTAAACATCACCGATATTTTTAGGCACTTTTCTCCACACTCTAGGAACTTTTTTAGGTGTTTTTTGAAAGTGCATGTTTTTTCACAAGGAATCCATATTTGTAATTAAATATGAGTCATATTATATAGAAATGGATATCTTTTCTATTTTCTATTTTACCTCAAAATTTTAATTCAATGATCAATTTTGTAAAATTGTATAATTATAATTAATTGGGGGTTCCAAAGCACTAGTTTGTGCCTAATATAATTAAGGGTAGTTAATTGACACCATTTTATATTCCCAAGTGTTATTTTGTTTGAGTTTGTCATTTTATATGCACTTATTTTTTCTTGGTTTCCACTATTTTAAGTTTCTCACATTTACTTGTAACCACAACACTTGAAATCTAATATAATTTGCCAAGATCTTCATATCGATGAATAGTCATGGTGAAGTGATCATGTGAGAAAAGTAAACACACATCACACAATTGAAAAGAAATTAAAATCATCAAGAAAGAATATTACACAAAGAGATTACCTTAGTACTATATTAACTAAATTAGACTACATTTAGAACACAAAGGGAGAGAGGTGTATAAATAGATTAGAGAGAAAAAAATACCACACATTCTAATGAATTTGGGACTAATCCTCTCAATCAACCCAAATGACCTTTAGAACCATAAGCAAGCTAATACAACCATGTAGGCAAAACACAGTGGGAAAAAGGCCTACAGCAACACCCGCCATAAGCATAACGTAGGTGGGAATTGATACAAAAAATGGGTCCTAACAACAAGGCTTGATGAGATAACCATGTATAATGCAATTCTGCCATATATAGAAAATAAAAAACTTGGTGGGAAAAACTCCCCCCAAAATAGAGAAAAGAAGAAGAGTAGACTGAAAGACCCCCAAATGATGATGTTGAAGTAATCAGTACTCCAAGTATAACTCAAACCTGAAGAATATAATTTCCATCCACATTGAATAATGTTTATTCCCTTTTGCAAAGGAAAAACCCAATGTGTGTACTAAAATTCTACCCATTCCATAATGGAAAATGAAGGTAGTAGTATGAAGATATCTGAATGTGGTCCAAATCATATCTATGGCATAGGTCTAGTAAGAATGTGGAAAAAATATGAAAGTAATACTACTAAAGTGAATCAATTAGAAGAATGACATGGAACATTCACTGAAAGAATGTCTATGGGAAGAGTAGATCATGACTCACCAATTGAAGAAAGAAAGTACACATGAAGAGATGAGTCTTTGATGATCATAATAGGTGTACTCATACTATAAATAGTGGAGTCCTCCAAAGTGAAAGGCTATGAAGGCTCTAGAAGAGAAATAATTAGCACATGAATGGAAGTATAATTTATAATGAGATAACTAGGGTCTGGTAGAATCATGTCTTATAGTAGGGGCTTGACAAAAGGAAGAACACTATCAACCATGGATGTATCATCACTAGAAATAAAAGTAAGAGGTGAGAGTACCATTATATCTAAAGATAGAATAAGAAGAGGAGGAAGAGGTGTGACATAAATTTTGGCATGATCTTCAAAAAGAGACTCTAAGATACTCAAAATAGTACATAGACACTCTGTATATTCCACATGGAAATGAAGATCCATGGAAACATGTAGTAATAGAGTGGAAAAAACCTTATCATAAGTATTTTCCCACTTATCAAACTAAATAGGATTAGTGGGTTCAAGAATCTATCCATATAGAAGTGGAATATGATTTTTGAATCTAAGTGTTCTCTATAAGCATGCCAAAATGCATAGTTGTCCTTCCCAATAAGGATCATTGGAGATGAAACAATTCTCCTCGTGTAGAATAATAGTGCACACTCTAGACACAAAATTTAGAATATTCCAAAAATGAGTCCAATCAAGTGATGAAAATCTGTACACAAGTGACAATGCACAGTTAAATGCATGTAAGGCTATGCTGACAATGCATCTAGGAATAAAACATTAATCTATGTATGTGGTCACTAAATGGGCATAGGTAACATTTAAAGAAACTAAATATGCACAAGAAAGAGTGCAGGGCCCAAGATAATCAATAGTGACCCCTATGTTTGTAATTACAAAGCACACTCAAGGAATGATTATGTACTTATGATTAGGTAGTAGTACACACTCTATGTATGGATGTCAAAATTAACCAAAATGGGTCCACACAAGTAAAAGAAATCAGTGCAAGATTGAAAAAACATGTCACAATAAATGGACATTAGAGTCAACATAAAATACATCCATAAATGTGAGAAATTAGTGTAATATCCACTAAATTGGCACAAATAAAAACTACAAATAGGGAAATAAAATTTCTATAGAATGGATGTCTGATCAACCCCCCCCCCCCCCCATATTTTGGGACTTTATAAAGTAGTGTGTTTTACAAGGAAAATTTTCCAGGTGTGTGGAAACTAAAAAATAAACACTTTTTGAAAATATAGTACTCAATTTTGAGTTATCATTTACAACATATTAATAATTCAATTCCCTATAAATAGGCCAATTGAAGAAAATTTTTGACTAAAACTTTAAAAATACTGAGCAAACAAAAGGGAAGGTAGTCTTCCAGCTACTCATTAGAACCAACATGGAATGATGGACCTCTACAAATAATTAAATGTCATAAATAACCTTGCCCATAAACCCCTATGTGCATTTTACAAGAAAAGGCTTATATGAAGGTGTTTCACTAAAAGTTAAATAATAAAAAACCTTTTTTAAATAAAATTAAAACATGATTGAAATTTTAATTTTTTAAGGGTATTATTAGTTTTATGTCTTCTGCATAGATAAGAGAAAGGAGAACCCCCAAGAGGCACCACCAAGTCAGAATACACAAGAAATTTGACCAACAAAGGCTAAGGTTACCACCAAGGGAAATACAAATCTAGAAGATTAGACCCAATCCACTATGATAAGAATAGGCCAAAAGCTCAATGTTCACATTTGAAAGTTCAAATGCTTCTAGGTGATGAAAACAAGAGATTGGGAGTCAAATCTATCCCATGTCACTGCTTTCACATGTTACTTGCTGGAAAAATATGCTTAGCGCTTTGGAATTTTTTTGTCCTTCTAATGCCATTCAAAAAATTCATATCTTGACACCACTTGTAGTTGTTAAGCAAATGAAAAAAAAGGTTATGCTAAGTTTTTCTAATGTGAGAGCTTTATCTTCAACACTAAGCATATTCCCTTCTAATGCTTCCTCTATACTCAAATTTTCCAATGCCATATCTTCTAATCTTCCATGTAGCAGTCACAACATTTCTTCCACATAATAAGAAGATCTCTATTTCTAATGTAGATATACAAGGCTATAAAATGCATCATAGGCTTGCCATGGGAGGATTTTGGAATGGTTTTGACTAATATAATGAAGCTTAGAACATGGTATTCTAAATATAAATGCTTAGCTTTATAACTTCCTATTATGAATAGAAAACATAAGTGTGAAACGAAATGCTTGTATAGTAATAGATCCAACATAGAATAAGAGCCTCTCTAAAAATCAAATATAGATCTAGATGGAATAAAGATGCCTTCTTTACTGAGATAAAATTTTCAGTGCTAAGCTAAAAATTACAAAATTCTACCACAAAGTGCTAATGAAAATTAAGAGAGGAGATATTGGTCCAAGAGTAGGTCATGTGCAAGACAAAAAAGTTTAAAATAACAATTGTAATAAAAAACTAGGATTATGAAGAAAACAACTAGGCCTTCCTCTTAACCTGTCAACAAGATTTGAAACCAAATTCATATAACTAATGTAAAAAGCCGACATACCAATAATACCTTAGATTTTCTAGAAAAATTACTCCTACAATTTTTTCTGGTTTCTTTAGGTGACCAAAGAATTTTAAAAAATATTTATGTTTTTGAGATTTCAAAAAATTACCCAACAAAATTTTGTAAACACTCTAAAAAATTACCTCCAAAATATGTAAATAAACTCTAGATTTCAAAACTAAGCTTACATCATAACAAATCTAAAAATCAAGAACATGGATTGCCACTTTGATGCCATACAATAATTTTATAGGGTCTCTATATCAGTGAATAGTCATGGTGAAGTGATCATGTGAGTCAAGCAAGCACACATCACATAGTTGAAAAGCAATTAGAATCATTGAGAGAGTATTGCATAATGGAATTACCTTAATACTCCATTATCAAAATTAGTCTGCATTTATAATACAAAGAGAGAGAGGTGTATAAATAGGTCAGACAGAGAAAGATACCACACATTTCAATGAAAGTGGGACTAATCTTTTCAAGTAACCCAAATAACCTCTAGATCCCTAAGTAATCTAATACAACCATGTAGGCAAAACCTAGTGAGAAAAATGCCTACACCAACACAATCATGTCAGACTTTAAATTACCAGCATTTTTAACTTCAAAAAACTATTACAAATAGAAATATTCCATGATTGAATTATTACATAGTAAAGGTCTTTATGAGGTTACAATGCGCATAAAACTTGATCCAAAAAAGCAAATGGACATGATTTTATGGATGAATCAGTCTGATCAAACATTAGGAGTCATAAGTATGAGTATTTTAGATGCTCTCAAATTTCATGTTCAAAATGAAACATCTCCTCACATAGTATTGGGTAAAATTTAAAATATTTATGGTAGAAATAATGTCATTAAGATTATTCAAATGGAAACTAAACTATCTTCATTAAATCTTAGTGATTTTGAAATCATTATAGACTATTTGTCCAAAGTCATGATTCTAAAATCCTAGTTACTAGGCTATGGCCATCCAAACCCTGATAAATTCTTGATCATGACCATTCTATCGAAGTTGAAAGGCCCATTTTAGATCTCTACTGCCTCTTTTTTCTTCACCATGGATAATTTTAGAGATAAGTTTGAAATTCCTTCACTTGAATAGTTTTTTCAACATATTATGAAAGAGCATGATTGATCACCCTCACAGGAGTTATTTCCTCTAGGCACTCCAATATTCGAGCATTGGTGACTAATTATCCTATAGGGATAAATAAGATAAATCCACCACCATCATTATCCCAAGGTCCCAAGTCTATAAAATAGAGGCATTGATCTTCTTGATCAACACCTTTTTTTCAAGAAGCACACTATAAAGCATCATAATTTTTGTGATCAAGATGGCCATCTTGAATGTTAATGATGGAATAATATGTTTCTTCTAGAATCTATGATAAAGAAACACCAAATTCACACTCATATTCCATCTTCTTCTTCATCTTTTACTAACAAAAGCAAATGAAAAGACAAATCTCTTTCTACAAATGTTTATGCCTTCACTACAACTCATTCATATAGGGATTATTGGATCTTTGACCCAAGAGCTTCCCATCATATGGCAAATTCAAAAGATGGATTCAACTCTCTTATTGATAATGACACCTCTAAAATTTTGGTAGGTGATTCTACTCCTTTATCAGTCTTAGGATTTGGCATAATTGAATTACATGATGGAAAAGAGAAATATGTATTTTATGAACTTGATATTTCAATGAATATTCTCTCCATTTATCATATTTTTCATTCCTATAGAGGACACATAGTGAAATTTTCTCCACACAATGTTATTATCAGAGATCTGCATAATCTTGTGGTGGTTATTGTTTTTGGAAAGGCAAATTATGCATCTTGCCTATATTATTTTGATACATTTCATAACACCAAATCTCCTCATGCACTCATTGATCATGCTAATCCTTTGGGAAAACTATGGCATGAAAGGTTTGGTCATCCCAATTTTAGGTACTTATAGTAATTAGGTACTCACAACATGGTTAAAGGCCTTCCCAAAGTATTTTATAAAGATGGTTTATTTTGAGGTTATGTTCTTGGAAAGCATCATAGAGAAATGTTTAATAAAGGAAAGTCTTGGAATGTCAAAGCTCCTCTTCAGTTGGTTCATATTGATTTCATGTCATTCCCTAAGACATATTTTTTTAAAGCCAAGCATGTACTCAAATTCATTGATGATTTCTCTCAATACACTTGGGTGTACTTCTTAAAGTACAAAAGTCAAGTTTTTTTTATCACTTTATTGAATTCAAAGCATTTGTTGAGAATGAATTTGGGTTCTTGATTCATTAGCTTTAGATAGGCAACATAGGTGAATATGTGAACCATGCCTTCATTAATTTTTGTGTTACTCATTTCATTTAATTGCATCATATAATTCCTTACACCCCTCAAGAAAATGGTGTTATTGAGAGGAAAAATCATATATTGAAAGAATTGGTAAATTGCATGATTCAAGCCAAGAATATAACCCCATAGTTTTAGGTGGAAGCCATTAATTATGATAATTATATTTAGAATCAAACTCCTCAACATGTTATACAAAATTTGACACTAGAAGAGGCTTGGACCAAAGATAATCCCAATGTTTCTCACTTTTGTTTGTTTGGTAGTCAAGCTTGGGCCTTCATTATTGATGAAAAATATAAGGACATGGATAAGAAAAGCCAATATTGAATTTTTGTTAGCTATTATTAAGATGTAAAAGCTTATCATCTGTTTGATCCTCATAATCAAGAATTAATTTATAGGCATGATGTTCTTGTAGAGGAAGACTATTCAGCCTATAAGCCACCATATTCACCTTCTTCTTCTCTAATTATATCTACTTCACATTATTATTCATATGACACTGATGACTCTTTAGATGATCTATTGGATGAAGGACCTCTAGTTCCTTTCACTCCTCCTCCACCTCCTATTGTAAATATAGTTCCATGATGGGTGAAAAAGATAAAAGAATTAGCTAGCCCATTGGCAAGTGATCCCACTAACACTCATTGAACTAGATCTAAAAACACTATTGTGGCCTTATTTATCATGCTCCTAATTCTAAAGATCCTCAAACATTTCATGATGTAATTGGTAAACCTAAATGGGATGAAGTAATGGAAGCTTAATATCATTCCTTATTGAATAATGATACTTGGGAGTTAGTTCCTCTTCTAAAATGAATAGAATTGGTATGGTGCAAGTGGGTTTATCACACCAAGTATCTAGTAGATGGTTCAATTAAAAATTACAAGGCATGCCTCATAGTGAAAGGGTTCTCGAAATTTGAGGGAGTTGAATATTCAAAGACATTTTCCCCCTTGCAAAGATGAATTCTATTCACCTTGTTCTCTCACTTCCTGTATCACATAGTCAGAAAGTATATAAAATAGATCTTAAAAATGGATTTTTGCATGCATATTTATAGTAATAAATCGTATCTTCAATATTTTTCCCTTATCTACATACTTTGATGATCTCTCTATGGTCTTAAACAATCTCCTTGAGCTTAGTATGAGAAAATGAATCATTATCTAATTGCTAATTATTTCTTCATATTCCATTCAAACCCCATTGTATACACAAAGAGGATAAATGGTGAACTCTGTATACTTATTATTTATGTTGATGACTTGATCAACACTAGGAGTTCTTCCTCTTTGATTAAGGATGTCAGGTAAAACCTCATAAAATAGTTTGATATGTCTAACTTGGGACTTCTTCATTACTTCCTTGGTCTTCAACTTTCCCAATCTAAGATAAGGATCAACATTGATCAGCCTACATATGAATTGGAATGCTTTGCCATTTCAACATGATTCATGGAAATCTATCCTTGACTCCCTTTTAGTCTAGATTCACTTTGACTACTAATGTTCTACAACATCTGTTGATGCTACATTATATAGATAGTTGGTAGGGAAACTTCTTTATTTAAATCATAGCTAGATAGACATCTCATTTCCTATTATAATTCTACCTTGTTTCATGCAAGATCCCTAGAAGAGTCATTAGTAATATGGGAAGTGCATACTTCATTACATTTATGGCCCAATTAATTATGGCATTAAGTATACCTCTAGAGGCTTAGCTCAATTAGTGGGTTATACAGATTCTTATTGGGAAGGTGATGTTGATGATCACAATTACACTTCTTAATACATATTTCATCTTATCTCTAATACCATCACTTGGTTGAATAAGAAACAACATGATATTTCTCTCTTCGATTGAGGTTGAGTATCATGGAAATATTATTGCAAGCCAAGAGACTCTTTAGATCTGTCAGCTTTTGTTCAAGTTTGTATTTCCATCCAAATAACCCACTAAAGTTTTGTATGACAATAAAAGTGATATCCACATTTCTTGAAACATAGTGTAATACAAATTCACTAAACATATTAAGATTCACATGCACTTCATTCAAAAACTCATTCAGGATACGGTGGTCAATCTTCAGTACTATCACACAGAAGACTAGGTTGTTGACATCTTCAGAAAACCTCTATCCATATCCAAGTATGTGTCTCTTCAAGATATGTTAAGGGTAAAGGAATTTATCATTGAGGGGGGAATATCTATAGTTCTTCCTTCCTCTTGATTGTATATGGGTACCTTATCAGACATTATTTTTGGGACCCATTTTCATAGTTTTCTCTTCACCCCAAGTTAATCATAATGGGAGATGTTAGAGTAATTAGAGTAACTATAATGCTAAGATTAACTTGGATCGTAACCAATGGAATATTTACCTTAGTTATAATAACTCATGTGGGTTTTAATTTTTCACAGCCACATGTCAAAATAAGAGGTCAACATGGTTTTTGGGATATTGAAATTAAGTGACCTAACTATTCATTTGGTAACTAAACATCTTTCACATTTCCAAGTGATCCTCCTCACCTTCCCTCAAAATTTAAATAAATAGAGGTAAAGTATTGAGTGTTGTAAATAGGCAGGCAAGGATAAATATTTAGAACTCTAATCCTATTCAATTAATTCCTCATTAGTATAAGGTGTTTTTGGTTAGGGGTAATCTTGGGTAAATTGTATGACACCCACATATAATTCCTTCCAATATGGAGTTAGACCTCAATGTACCTTTGAATATATATAATTTCCCATCCTTAAAAAAAACATGAAACCATCCTTTGACTACAATTTATTAGTACCTTCATTAACCCATCTCCCCATCATATTCTAAATTTAGTTTATTAAAATGTAAAAATCTTTAAGTTTAATAGAGTGTGTGTTTTCTTTGACTAAAATGAGATAATAAATAAAAAATGTCTATGAATTTCATTATTTATTTTTACATGGTTGTAATGTAACAATATTCACTAAAATAAATAAAATCTCATACTTCATCCTCAAATATGGAGAACACACCAAGTCCTCCTACCTATCCTAAATCCATGGGGGAAGGCATTCCCAAATTTATACACAAATTGCTAGTTTATTGGATAGTAATCCAATTGGTCTCAACCATTATCTTAGTAATTGAGCCATAAAAACTCTTGTTTCCCATCTAACCCAATATTATAGGTTTTTGTATGGCATGAACCCAGAGGGACTTGAAGTACTTGATGTGACCATGTTTTCTTCTTCCATCATTCCACCTCTAATAAATTTTGATACCAATATAATACAACCCATATATAATCCACCACAATTATTATCTATTAACCCTTCTTTGATTGTTACCCAAACCTAAAATGTTACTACATCCAAACATATGCTTACTCCACCACCCACTACTTCACCCCAAAATTTAGTATTTTCAATCCCTATGAGTCTCCCACCCATCCAAACACACATAAATTCAAATTCTCAAACCCAACATTTACAACCTATACAATAGATTCCTAACCAATGGAATATTTACCTTAGTTATAATAACTCATGTGGGTTTTAATTTTTCACAGCCACATGTCAAAATAAGAGGTCAACATGGTTTTTGGGATATTGAAATTAAGTGACCTAACTATTCATTTGGTAACTAAACATCTTTCACATTTCCAAGTGATCCTCCTCACCTTCCCTCAAAATTTAAATAAATAGAGGTAAAGTATTGAGTGTTGTAAATAGGCAGGCAAGGATAAATATTTAGAACTCTAATCCTATTCAATTAATTCCTCATTAGTATAAGGTGTTTTTGGTTAGGGGTAATCTTGGGTAAATTGTATGACACCCACATATAATTCCTTCCAATATGGAGTTAGACCTCAATGTACCTTTGAATATATATAATTTCCCATCCTTAAAAAAAACATGAAACCATCCTTTGACTACAATTTATTAGTACCTTCATTAACCCATCTCCCCATCATATTCTAAATTTAGTTTATTAAAATGTAAAAATCTTTAAGTTTAATAGAGTGTGTGTTTTCTTTGACTAAAATGAGATAATAAATAAAAAATGTCTATGAATTTCATTATTTATTTTTACATGGTTGTAATGTAACAATATTCACTAAAATAAATAAAATCTCATACTTCATCCTCAAATATGGAGAACACACCAAGTCCTCCTACCTATCCTAAATCCATGGGGGAAGGCATTCCCAAATTTATACACAAATTGCTAGTTTATTGGATAGTAATCCAATTGGTCTCAACCATTATCTTAGTAATTGAGCCATAAAAACTCTTGTTTCCCATCTAACCCAATATTATAGGTTTTTGTATGGCATGAACCCAGAGGGACTTGAAGTACTTGATGTGACCATGTTTTCTTCTTCCATCATTCCACCTCTAATAAATTTTGATACCAATATAATACAACCCATATATAATCCACCACAATTATTATCTATTAACCCTTCTTTGATTGTTACCCAAACCTAAAATGTTACTACATCCAAACATATGCTTACTCCACCACCCACTACTTCACCCCAAAATTTAGTATTTTCAATCCCTATGAGTCTCCCACCCATCCAAACACACATAAATTCAAATTCTCAAACCCAACATTTACAACCTATACAATAGATTCCTATAAGTCAACCTCTTTAGTAATATGTCCTCTTTACTACTTAATACCTAGTTCCCTCATAATCCCTTGTGACCACTCACTTTCACTCATCCCCATAAAAACATACCCTTTCAAGTCCCAGAGTATATGGTTGCATCATAACCTATTATGACCATTTGTATTGGTTAACACCTTTCACAACCTTTTTTCAATTCATTCCCCACCTATCAACATTCACAACAAAACATCTTAGGGGGTATGCCTTAGTACAATACCAAAATTGACCTCATGAACATCCTTATGAATAGGATGGAAAATATAGAAGCTTATACCTTTGGGAAAAGAAATATACTCATGTACAAGAAATTTTTTAATGAACCTATCAATCTTTCCATCCCAATTAGGCCATATCCCTTGTATTGGAAACTTTTTAAATTTATGAAATTTAAAAATAAAGAAGATCCCCAAAAATACCTTATGACATTTACACATGTTTATTTCCTTATTGGTCACAATGATGCTCTCCATTTAAGTATGTTTCCCATGTCATTGGTTGGACCAAATTTATATTGGTATAACTCCATCCCTCAACACTCCATTTTTTCTTTTGGACAATTGGCTCAAATCTTCTTAGAACACTTGTCCATTAATATCTCAAGGAAAGTAACCATAACTAACTTGTATGCCATTAGATAATTTGATGATGAGTCCATTACCTACTTTGTAGCTAGATTTTGAGGCTTTATAAATCAATTAATTTTTTCCCTTCCTCAACTTGAATTAATTGAGTTGCTTACAGGATCATGCACTAAGCCTATCTCATCAACACTTCAAGTACAATCACTTATAACTTTTGATGAATCCTTTGCCATGGTTTATAGACTATAAGTTCAAGATTTAGAGGAAGGAAAATTTAAGCTATGTAATAAGAACTTCAAATCTAACCTCTCTAAGGGGACCAAAAATTCTAAAACTAAAGGCATAACAAAATGATGTTGTCTTAAAAGTGACATCTCTAAAAACAATGAACCAATCCAAACTTTTTAGCTCCCAAACACAACCAAAAAAAACCTTAACATAATTTCCCACTTAATAATACACACCCTTAGTTGATTAATATGCTTCCATTTTAGATAAACTCCTAAAATCTTCCATCCATTCAGACCCTTTGATGATTCACATCACAAATTTAGTTGGTATAGTAGAAGTGATTTATGTGTTTATCATTATGTACTGGTAATGGGGTGAATAAATATTGGTATTTACAAGGTTTGGTTTAGAACATTATCGACCAAGGGGAAATAAATTTTATAATCCTTATGTTCCTCCTAATCAATTGATTGATAACTTTAGGAAACCATTCTCTAACCATCCTTCTAAATCTAATTCTATACAATTAAATGTAGGAAGTATCTCAAATCATGAAACCCATGTAATAAACACAATATATGAACAACTTATACTTTTATAAGTTGATAATGATTTTGAATCAGCTTCCAAAGTAACAAAGATCCTATATCTCCTTATAGAAGATACTTTTGAACCATATGAATTGGATATATTTATTAATATTATCCACTAAAGTTTTCATGATCTAATTATTTGGCATCCTCCTGAATAAATAGTAAAAATAAAGGATGAAAAAAATATCAAGGGGGATACTTGTTAAAATATCCCATAAATACACACGTTACTCCTTTATTCACTACTGAACCTTTATGTAGCATGATCAATCCCTCTAAATTATTCCCCCTCGAGATGTATACTACATTACATCAACCAACTTTAAAACTATCTTCCCTTATAGCTTAGACCAGGCCAAATCTTATAATAGGGGGAAATTAGGGAAATGTTTCAAGAAGTGGAGATAAATGCCTAAAAGCACTAAGAGGTAAATCTTTAAAACATCCACCGATAAGAATTGAGCTCCCTAAAGAGGAAATCCCTACTACTTCTAACCAAGATCAAAAAGGGAAAATGGTTATGCTACCATCTTGAACTAAAACATCCATACTCTTACCTTATCCTTATATAAATCCAAAATATACCATTATGTAATCCTCCCCTAAGAAACATACACAAATTCAAAAGTATCTTCCCACAATTATAATTCTAATACACAATCCCTTACATATTTATTACCCTTAAAATTTTAGTATAAGGTTATATTACAAACATTAATTACCCTCTATTGGAAATATTCAAACAATCAATGTAATAAACCATGACATGGAAGTGAATGTAACCCCAAAAAATATTCCTCGAAATGAGAAAAAACCTAACCAAGAGCCATTATAGGGGTCTTATTCCATGACTATTGATCAACTCCTTTGAACCTTTTTTATCACACTACCACCTAGCCTATTAACCCCATACTCAAAAACTAACATGGTATCAAGAAAATAAAAAAATGACCTTACCATCAAAATCAAGGCACAATAATAATAGTTGTTACACTCTCAAATATATAATTTAAGATTTATTAATAGAGGATGATATTTTATAGGAATAGTTTGGTCCTAGTTACCATCATAATCAAACCACTAAAGTCATGACCTCCCCAAGAACTAGTAGATTATCGAAAGGGTTATAACAAACTTCAAAATAAAAAGATAGAACATTTGATGAAACTCATTATCAACCCATCATATACCCTCTAAAATTAGATGATTCTTAAAACACAATAAACCAATCATTATTTCAAATAGATGCAATACATATAACCACTCAATCTTAGACATAGGGTCATAAAAACCAAAATCTCAACAAAGCCAAGGTATCCATTACTAAAGCCCCTAATTTTATTACATGTAATCCTACATCACGTATCCCAAAACAAAAGATTTTTATTCTAAGAAAATAAAAAAATAACAATCCCTTAGATTTGATAAATATCGATTCTGAAACAAATCCACCAACTTACCATCAAAATGTACTTATATGAACTTATCCAAAAAAATTCACAAGATCATGAAGCTATGATAGAATCCTTACAAACCACACAATTATAATTATATTAACCTCATACTCTATCAACCTTCATTGGGTCCTTACAAAAGTTATCATTTATCACATTTCTTGATTCTAAAATATCCCCATTATAACTTTAAGACCACGACCCACCATTATTTATTACTACCCAAGTTAATCAAACATGAATAAAAAGAGTTATGATTGAAAATGGATCTCATATAGATATTATCTCCTCAAAATTTTTTAGGAAACTCTAGTTACCATAAACTATTGTGGCTGAATCTCCAACTGTCTTACAAGACTTTGATGATATTGTTGTCCCCACATTAGGTACAATCATTATCCTAATCTAAGTAGGTATATGTACTCTCTCAGAGCTATTTTAAATGATAGAGGTATAATTTAAATATAAAATCCTACTAATACATCTTTGGATACAAGTTATGTTTTGTGTCCCCTCTAATTTACATTAATGCCTTGAATATGAACATAAAGATAAGATCTATGTCATCCTAGTAGACCCATAATTGTTTAAGATGTTTAACTTGACTTATTAGACTAATGATGTCTTGATCCCCATAAATAACTTAATCCCATTATTATTTGGGAAAAAATTAGCTAGTTCCATGATACCTTCATTCTGTATCCCTAATAAAAATTCCATTGACTTGGCATTCGAACAACTCTTTGTAGGGGAGTATTAGTTATTAACTCTTAACACCTTATCAACCCCTCAAGAATATGGATGCCCTAACCAATAATATACTTACCAAACTAACCTAGGAGATATTATCCCCTTTGTCCCCCTTACCTCTGAATGCACTTAATTTATGGAGGAATCAATCATTCCCCTTTATACAGGAAAATTTGAACACGTATCAAACCATTCTTGTCTAACTTTTCCTTTCTCAATAAAATAGAATTAAAATAAACCTATTTTTAATGATGTGATTGGAAAGTATTTCTAATATGACATTATGAACAATTACCCCATGAATTTTTGATAAATGACCTTAGAAAACCACACAAAAAACATGGCCTCAGTTTCAATAAAACTCTTGAAGCCAATAATGATAGTGCTTTTCTATCTAGTATCTCTATAAATATGGATGATAAAGCACCCTCATCCCTGATTAGTTCTCATATAACAACTAATGACACCATTGTCATCCCACCTAAATTTTTTTGTTAGCAACATTCACTTATAACCACTAACTTATCAAAGTAACTTTTCTTGACCAAATATATGAAGATTCCTCCTCAATCCATGTCATTGAGTGTTAGGATATTGACTCTATTTTAACATATTTATGGTAATGAGATTCATATCTAAAGAATATAATACCATCTGATTATCTTAGTATATTAAATGAAGTTATAACTCATATTAACATAGGAACACTTAAGGTCCCACAAAACATCAAAGTTAGTCAATCCTTACATTCTCAAGAATAATAATATTTCACAACATTCCTTGCTAATCACATCCAATTATTTTATTGGTATTATAGTGATATGCCAAAAATAGATCCTTCTATAGTAGTCCATAACATCATCACCATTCCTAAAGCTAAATTAGTAAAGCAAAAACTTAAAAAAATACATCCTCACATAGCACTTCTTGTCAAATAATAATTATAGTGGTTGTTATGTATTAACTTTATCCAATCCATAATTATCCTAAATGGGTATCTAACATAGGACCCATAAGGGGACTAAGACTTTCTACTAACTTTCATGATCTTAACATTACATATCCAAAAGATGATTTTCCCCTTCTTAATATCAACTAACTTGTGGAACTCACAATAGGACATGAAATTTTGTCACTCATGGATAGATTTTTTTAGTAGAACTAAATCCTTATCTCCCCATAAGATCAACATGAAACCTCTTTTATTATTCCATTGGGGAATTTTAGTTATAGGTTCATGCCTATTAGTTTAAAAAACATAAGAGAAACTTACCAACATCCCATGACATATATTTTCCATGCATTTATTCACAAAATCATTTAAGATTATGTGGATAATCTCCTTGGTAAATCTAGGTATTGTAAAGATCATTTATCTATCCTTCAAAAAATATTTCCCCATTTAATCAAGTATCAAATTCATCCTAACCCAAAAAGGTGTGTATTTGGGGTTTTATCAGGAAACATTTTACGTTTTATCATTTCTCTTTAGTGAATTAAGGTTGATCCTACTACAATTAAATCCATTATCAATATGCCATCTCACTCCAACCTCAAGAATATTCATAGTTTACAAAGGAAACTAAAGTCTATTTACTTTTTTATCTCACAATTAACCAACTAATATCAATTGTTCCATCACATTCTTAGGAAAGACACCTAAATTATATGGGTTTCAAATTTTCAAGTGGCATTTGATACACTTAATAAATATCTCTTATCTCCCCATATCTTTATTTTTCTAAGAGAGGATAAATATTTTTACTTGTATATATCAACTACAAACCATGTTTTAGGTCCCATGATTACCCATCGAGATGAAAAACATAGAAATTAGTTTATTATATAATTCACACTTTGGTTTAGTACAAGACTCATTACATGTATATTAAAAATTTATTTTTGGCCTTAGTATTCATAGCTTCTAAACTTTTCCATTATTTTCTTGATCAAATAACTCATGTGAATACCAATATTGATCCTCTTCAGTTCATGCATTCAAAACCCTATCAAAATCAATGAATGGGAAGATGGTTTATGCTTATCATCAATTTTAATATTTAATTATTTCACCAAAATCAATTAAGGGGAAAATCATTGTTGATCAATTAGCTGAGGTACCCCTTGCTAATAATCTACCATCTAGTTATGAATTTATCAATAAATCTATAGCCTCCACATGCCAAGTTCATCTCAAATATAATATGCCATTATTCTTTGATGGATCTAAATGTAAATTTGGAGGGGGAGCATGGATTATTCTAATACTTATAGAAGGAATTATTATACCCCTATCTTTCAAACTTGATTTCTACTTTTCTAATAATATGGAAGAATATGAATCCCTAATTACCGATCTCCAAATAGTTTTGGCTCTAGGTATTAATTTACTTTGTATTTTTGGGGACTCCTAAATATTAGTGAATCAAAAAACTGCCATATATTGGTGCAATAATAACATCTTATAGAGGTATAAAATGTTATCATAATAATTATTTTCCACCTTCAACCACTATGTCATCTAGACCACTCAATCAACCAATAAGTTTGATAATACCATGGTATTCTTGGATTGCTTTATCCCATCTTGTTCTAAAAAATATAAACTATTTATCCTTATTCACAAATTCAATCAACCTTATTATACCAAAACTGATCTTCCTTATATCCATACTATAGAATAAAATCACTTAGATATGTGGTACACATAAATATACACTTATTTATCTAAAGGTATCATTCCTTTAGAGTTATCTAAAAATTCTAGGCATGATTTTTAGTAGAAAAATACTCAGTATATAATATTAGGGGTTGTGATTTATAATTGAGGTTTTGATGTTATATTGACTCCATATCCTTAAAGAGAATACTGTAATCAAAGAAACATATGATGGAATATGTGGCAGCCATTTTAGTGGTTTAGTTGTCACCAAGAAGATTGGTGAATAGGTTATTATTGGCCTACATTGAATTAGGACTATTGTGAATATGTCAAAAAGTGCAAGATGTTCCAACAACATGCCAAATTATTCCATGTACCTAGTCATGCATTACATGTAGCTAAAGACATTAGGTCATTCTCCCTATGGGTATTAGACCTTATAGGATAAATTTATCCTAAATATATGTAATGACATAATTTTATCAATACTACTATCAAATATTTCACTAAATAGGTAGAGGTTATTCCCCTTATTTTTACCAAGGTAGATACTATCATTAATTTCATTAATCATCACATCATATGTCACTTTCGTGTCCCACACAAAATCATTACAGATAATGGTAAATATTATAAAAATAAGCAAATCCAAAATTTATGTGATTCATTTAACATTAAACTAAGCTTCTCATTGCCTTATTATCCACAATCCAATGTATAAGCTGAGGCATCCAACAAAACCTTTATCAAGATATTAACCAAACTAGTCAATGAGGATGGAAATAATTGACATCTTCTCATACCTTTTTCTTTGTGAGCTTCTCAAACTAGTATTCAAATCCATACAAGCATTACTCCTTTTTATTTGGTCTATGGTACCGAAGTAGTTCTCCCCCTAGATTTCTAAATTACTTATCTTTAGATCTCTTAAAGACATAATTTTTAAATAATATTATCATCAAGAGTTTGATCAAGGAATCCAAGGAGGGTGGTTAGATCATATGTTAGATTCATTATGAAATCAACTCAAAATGAAATCAATAACACACTAACATGCATAAAACTAGCTTACCTATATCAAATGGAGGAGAATGGTGAAGAAACACAAATGAACAAAACATAACTAAAATGCAAGAAAACATACCTTTCTTACCTTCCTTGAATGGTCCAAGAGGCTTCTTCATTTGGCTTACTAGGATTTTGCTCAAAAGGTCTTCATAAATTGGCCTTGGCTATCTCTATCACCTCTTGGCATCATGCTCATGGTTTTTGGCTTGCTTGGCTTAAATTTTTTCCATTATAACACTATTTATTTGCTTCATGACTTAAATCCTACATTATAACTCTAATATGTTCCAAGCTCTCTAAATGAAGAGATCTAAGCTTATTTTTATAGGCTTTTAAATCAACTTGGAATGAGTTAAACCCTAAGCTTGGTTGTCTTATTTAACTCTAGTAGGGTTAAAAGGTGTCAAATGGTCATGATTAGGATGGAATAAGCATGGGTCAGATATTTGCCAAAAATGACAACTCACAAATGCTAATGATGAAAACCTAGGACATTCATTGATTTTTGAATTTCCCTTTTGATAATTCATTTAATTGCTCATGGATTGAATTCAATTAGGATTTTCATGTTAATTAATCTCTTTTAGGCATTTGAACATTTGACAAGATTTGAATTAATTGATGCGTGCATTTTCTCTATTTAATGGAATTTTAGACCAAATTGATTTAATTTCATATTATTAAGCCAAATTTGAGACATTTAAAAAATCTTAGCCTAGATGTTTAATTATTGATGATAATTGGTCAAAAGTTAGGTATAAATCCATTGGTGGCCAATTTTAGATGTCTACAAAGAGAGATTATCACAACTATAACTTTTAGATGAGCATCGATCCACAACTCTTGATCACCTTCGTGTATATCAATAATGGATAAAATGTGCATATAATAAAAATTTAAAAGAACAAGAATATAATATCAGTGACCTTGTCATTAAATAAAATAAACATGTCACAAATATGGAAAGAATTAAATGAGGAATTTTTTCCCTAAATTGGTTTGGACCTTATATTATCACCCATAAATATGGATCTGGGGCATAAAACTTGGCCTCTCTTGATGGGAAACTAGAATGTGAACCTCTTAATTATTTCCATCTCCATCCTTTCTACCATATATAATCCTATTAAAAATTATAGTCATCATAATTTTTCCTAAAAGTCTTACCCCATATCTCTAAACATACCCAATAATGATAGATAATCATGTGAATTAATGGTAGTATACCTATTTTATTCTTAGATATGGACACCCCAAATTTTTTCATATCATGTTCTCATGGATTATTTCCACTAAAAATAGGGTAGAGCTCCAAATCCATATATCCTAATATTCATTCACCTTAAAAGCTTGTTAAAAATGAATAGATTATTATCTTGTTTTGTGTGTCAGTATATGAAAATACCCTAGGTTGCTTTAATCTAATCCATGGCAAAAGATTAATTTTGGATATGAAATCAACAAAAAGATCAATGTTATAGATAATCCCTCAAATGATAACTATTATCAAAATCAAGAAAATATCAAATTTTTTTATTTACCCCTTGAAGGATAGATGCTAAATATATACATCTAAACATATAGACCACTCCCTTGAAGAATGGATATATGCCTATTTTTAAAGAAACTTCCCACATTGATTAGTTTCTTATTAAAAGTAGACCCTAAAAATATATATATATATATATATATATATATAAAATAAAAACTATGTCCCATGAAATCTTCCTGCATTGATCATCTTTCATACATCTGTAGACTTCCCACATTTATTACTTAACATATATACATGGAATAGCTTAAGGTTAATATAAAAATCTTGGGAACATAATACAAGATGTGTATTCTTAGAGAATTGATTTTTTCCTCATTCCTTACAAACATAAAAATCCCCTTTTAAACCCAAATAATTGTGAGTTTAGTTGACCTAAGATTTTTAAGGAATATCATTAACATTGGATAATAGGGCACATATGCAAAAGAAACATGAGGAATATATTTGATTAGGTTCCAATAAAATTATGATTCATACATCCTTGATAAGTTAATATAGAAACCAATTCATCATAAATTACCATTATTCACAAACATTTTCATAAAAACCATAGCATAATCTAAATCCATATTAAATCATGACATAAAACCCAATCCATGATGCCATACATAATCCAATTAGTATAATCAAGCACAAAAAAAAACATGTAAACACCATCCATTTAATGTCAAACCCATAGTCAAATACATCATAAATTCATAAGTTATAAAATTATCTCATGATTTAAAATCCATGATCCATCATAAATCCATTAAAACACATAAATATAAATCCATAATCAAGATAAAACTTTAAAGCTACATCACATGATATAAAAACCATAATCCATGTAAACACCATAGAAACAATTTAAACCATGATATAACACATAAATAGATTTAGATACCACATAAACATAATCTAAGTAACCTAAATCCATAATCAAATAGTGAAAGATCATGTAACAAATATGTGGCACATAAAACTCATGTTTATATATATATATATATATATATATATATATATATATAGTAAGAATGTCATGATATATAATATATAAAAAGCCAATCCATATAATAAGCCACATATATGGCTAATCTATAAATTGGATATGGCTTAGGTGGATACTCACTTCACCTCCTCCACTACCTCCATCCTCACCTCCATCTCCTTATTTATCCCTCCCATCTCTCCTTTGTGATACACTCCCCATGATAGATATAACAATTGGTCCCTATTGAGGAGTCTGACCCTATGTGGCTATATGGGTTTCATATCAAGGAACCTTTGATAGCTACTCTGTGATAATCTACTCATAGTACCAAATCTCTACCATAACATCCTATTGCCTATCCATAATAATAAAATTATATGGAACCATCCTCCTACCCTATATCCCTCCCCCTATGGTGGATCTTGATTCAACTCCTCTTACATCCCCTACTAATACCTAGAGTTTCTCATGTTGGTCATGATATCTATCTCAATACAAAAACATTTAATTATAAATCTAATATAATTAATCAAACCCCCCTTACAAATTAGTCAAGCTAGACTATAGGCAATCCCACTCAATCTCAACTCCAAATAGTTTCACTTATAAAACATGGAACTATGCTTGTAGACTATCCCTATCTACTATCACTACATATAAATCTAGCTCTCCCTTACCATATCCTCCTCTCTCCTCCACATCCACCATATTTACATAACATGACTCTAACTGAGGCCACACCACTCTCTCTTATCTACCTCCCAACTATTCCATCCACCATAAAAAATATGCCACTATAGTCCTGACATCATCAACATCTACCCCCTCTATATCCTCCTTTATTAAAAGCTTAAGATCTTTCACCTATGGCTCTGGTAAATCCCCTTTTGATTCATCTCTCATATATACCTATGGTGATTATGGCATATCCTAAATCAATCGAAATTGTTATCACATGCACCTAAACTAAAATGACTCTACATGCTCCACACACCACCCTCATAACCACCTCACTCATTTCCCCACCATCAACTCCCTATCCATCCCCAACCATGACATAAATCTAACATGTGGCCTCTATACCACCTCTTCCTTCTCTAAATCCTCTAAAATCCATTGATATTATTATAAATATAATACTCTCCCATCTCCATGTGGATGGGAAAATTCATGTGTTCATAATAGAAAGACCACATTTAATGTAAACTAGTGGCATCCCAGCCATGGTAGCCTTGGTGAATTAAATACTTGTATATACTCATACAACCAAAACTATATCACAAAGGTCACATCTAGACCAAAGTGTTGTTATTCCTCCATCCCCATAGCTCTCTATATATCTATGTTAAAAGTGTAAGATCCCATACAAAGACTATCTGATGATCACATATATCTACTAAAACCCCTATCAAGCTCCATGTGAATCTCCTACAACCTTAATAAGGAATTAATAATAGGAGATAACCAACATCATTATAGTAATCACTCATCTCTTTGATTAATATTAATGATATAACACCTTAAAACTAAACCTTCCCACTATGAAAATAATACCTACAACATCATCTCCATATAGACATGATAATGTTGTTATTAGTCCTCTCTAATCCATTGTAATAATAGTTTCCTCCTACATTAATAGTCATAATATATTATATATATCCTATAATGTCAAATTAATCTCCCTAGTAGGCATCCAAAACATCCCTATATCTATGTCCCATTATTCTAATAGTGCCATCAATAAAATCTAATATATATGTACTCGATGATAATGTCATAGTATATCTTATCCTATAGCCTCTATATGTTCCCAATCCACATTGTCCATTACCTCTTGAAGTGATTCCAATAATCATGGCACTTTATCCTACATGATAAGTAATATGCATACCTATAATCCCATGAAAACCCCTTGTTTCTTTATTTTCTTACACCACTAACTCTATATTCTAGGTTTTCTTTACTACCAAAAAGTTAGAACCAACCCTTACAAGATAGACATCGATTAGTACCCAATCATCATCGGTTGTCAAATCATTGATGATCCATAAATAATTTATAGTTGATCATCAAAATAATTGGTATCGATACACTATGGATTAATAATGACCCCTGATACCTCTATGTAATGCCACAATAATATAAAATACAAAAGAACATGTTAAAAGACCAAAAAATTAAAAACACAAAATAAATAATTACACCTTACCTCATCATCTGGTCATCGTCACCATCATTGATTACACCTACTAACCTCCATCTTATATACTTTTCTAAAACATGTAGATACATATAAAAAATTATCTATTATACATACATTATCAATTCATAAATGACCTTCCACAACATCCAAAATACTATATATATCCCTAATAAATTGATTGCAACTCTTTATGATCATTATCAATTATATGGTAATTAGCATCAATTTATAGTTAATCGATAGTGAATAGGGAAATCAAGATTTATCCATTTCTCTTTAGCACTATTTTATTCCTTTGCTATCACTATCCCCTTATTTTCCACCCTATATGCATGGTTAGTTGACATAGACCCTCTATTTGTCCCATAGCCTTCTTAAAAGGCCTACATTCCCTTTGGGAGATTTCCCTTATGAACTTGAGAATGTATTATATCTTATAAACAATGATATCTAATTTTCACTCATGAGCCACACACATCATATTATTTTTGTTGGCCCACCCTAGCCTTTGTTTTCTCAATCACCTTTTCTTTTGCATACTTGTTCATAGTTATAGCAATATGTTACTTGTTTACCTTTGGGCATTATGAACTATATCATCTTATGTCTTGACAATGTATAATTAGTTTTATTCTCACTTGTTTGGTTTCTCATCCCAATTTTTTTTCTATACCTATAATATCCATTATCATTTACTTTAGACACATCACCTCTTTATTATCCTACACTATCTCTTGATTTGAGGTGGAATACCTCCTCACATAAACCTAGGGAATTGGACCCATCCTAGTTTTTGTATCATGATAGGTTATTACAAATAACTCAAAAAAATTGGAAAATATAGACACTAAAAATTTACACTTTTATTAGTCTGAATATATGTGTCTTAGCACTTCTTCATACCTTTTTACATTAGTTAATTTAGTTTTACCAATTACTATCTTACTTCACGTAATTAGTCTTACTAATTACTCTCCACCTATCTAACTAATTAATCCTCCTTAAATATATTAAAATATCCCCAAATGTGTTAAAGGTGAGTTGTTTTTAACCTCTTAATAACTTCTCAGTAGTTAGACTTCATTACAACCTTGGGCCCTTGTTTTGCATTTGATTGCATGCTTCACAGCAGATAGTTTTGTATCTAAGCCAAGAAGATTATAGCCATTAAAATTATGAATATTTATACATATAACCTTAGGTTATTGGAGGATTACCCATTCCTATTCCCATAACCTATCTTATCCCACCCTTTATTAGGATCAAATCCCTAACAAATCCTAAAATATTATGTTTCACCTTGAGATAATAGTCTATATGTAGTTCCCTGACTCTTAGCATATCAGATGCTTTAGTTATAACTCCATATAATTTTTTTTCTTAGTAGACTAGTTATCTTTCCACTTGTTCATAATGGTGGTAATCAATTTTTTCTTGGGGGCATTTATTTATGTAATATCTTTATCCTTGTATGTGTAAACAAGTTATTTATTTGAAAATCTACATCATTTACATTCACTTTTATCACTTAGATCTTCATCTTATACTACCATCCACATAATTATAAAACCTTCACCACCTCTTCATCCATTTTTTCTCCCAATTTTATGGGGAATACCTCTTTCCATAAACCTAAGGCATCAAGACCCTCTTGGTTTTTGTCTTGAAACTCATTGCTACACATTGTTCAATAAAAAGGGTAAATATATACACTAGAATTATGCACCATAAGTATTTTATGACATGTATATTGTAGATGAGTTTGATATATTGAAACCCTAAAATAGGTTAAGTATAAAATGTCGTATAATCCTTTAAAACCTATAATATTTATTGTAACAGTTAAAGGTTTGAAACCCCTATCAAACATCCTAAAAGTATATACATAAAATATAACATAAATTATAAGGAATTAAATGTCTATATGTAAATGTCAACTTAAAATATTTATTTTATTTATATACTACTTGATTCACCCATGGTAGTTAATTTTATTAGTTACCATTATAATTCTCCTAACCACTCATAAACCTAAAATATCTAAACAAAATATATTATAACTTAATTAATATCCCTAATATCTTAATCGTAAGCAAAACCCATGTAAACAACTTAGCTTTCTATTTAGCTAGTTTTTTCATGGTTAAAGCCAACTTAGATAGGGATTTGGTAAAAATTAGTAGATTTGATAATGATTCCTATGATTAGCATCGATCCATTATAATAAATGCCAATTATATATACCTACATTTTCCTAATTTCATGGAATGGTGAATTTGTTCCTAAATGGTACAATATTTCTCCCAGACAATTATAAGATGTTACTCAACTCTCTATTAGTAGTCTATATTGAAGTAATCATCTTAAAAAATCCATCAAGACCAAAATTCAAGTCACGTATTCATAGAATTGAAAATTTTTTAAAGGTAACCATTGTAAACTAGTAATTTGACTCAAGATAGTTTATTAGTATTGTGTTAGTCCAAAAATACAAACATTTTGATCAAAAAAAACTTATTAGAATACATATCTAGGCCTAGTTACTAAAGTGAGCTTAATAAAAAAATGAAAATCAAAACTAAAAAGTAAATAAAAACAAGAATCCTTAACCTTCCATGGATGCTCCAAAAGCTTATTGTAGTGGCTTGCTCGACTTGTGCTCATGAAGTACTCATTAAAGGAGGCTTGGCTATCTCCTCTTCTCCTTGACACCTTGTGGCATTGGCTGGGCTTGGCAAAATATTTATCCATCATAACTTTCAAATGTGAGATCTCTTTTAATAAATTTGACATGGTAAATTTACACAAATTAATCTTAAAAATGACCTTCATGGCCTCTCTATTTATAAATTTTCAAGAATGACCAAAATCAACCATGACCATCCATCTCAAGATTGAGATGTGTTGTCATGGATTAATTGAATTATGTAATTAAAATACATAATTATCCTCATCATGAATTTGGAATAAGGGAAAATAATGAGGCATGGGAGGTATTAAAGAGGAATGAGAGAGCATAATCTTGATATTTGTGGCATTTATGGCCTAGGGATGTCTTCCTAAGAAATGAGGTCACCTAATGATGTAGATATTCAATATTCATTTCTAAAAAAAAAATTTCAACAAGTTTCCATGGAATTATTAATTAGTCATTATTTTTTTTTAATTATCCTAAAACATGATTAGTCAACTTTAGTGCAAGTTTTGGCTTTTGGTGTGCAAATTAATCAAATTAGTCAAAATGTCTTGTTATTGGTCGAAAATTTGATTGGATTGGAATTAGAAATCAATGTCAGATGCATTGGATCCATTATCTCATTCAAGATGCTACCAACACCAAATAATAAAGGCACATGTCTCATGTAAGATATTTTGATAGAAAAGAGCAATCTAGAGCACCTATGTGCAAAATTGGGATTTTAACTCAAAATGATCTGATCAAAGTTAACTAGCCCATAAATTACATTTCCCCATTTAGTGATACCATAGCCAAAATTGGCACTTGAATATGTCAATTTCAACTCATTTAATGTGCTCTAGTGTTTTTAGGCCAAATTGTACATTTTGGTGGAAATTGGTCAAAATCTTAGTTGGAGGTCATTAGTGGCCAGATTTAGGTGTCTACAAGCATGTTTTATTATTTAATCACAATTTATATCTTTATGTTCTATTATGTATCTATGTTAAGAATCACTTGATCCTTAGAATCTCATAAACCACCTTTATACCAATTTTATTCCTTATTTCCTAAGCAATGCTTATTCTACTAGAATTGATGTCGACTTATAGAATCAACATCAATCCTTCATGAATCTACCATTATCCCTGTTAATAATGTATGTATCAAAGTCTAAATCAATTTTAGAAAAATATTGGAAAGGTAGATCAAATATCTGATCTAGTATTATTATTTACTTTTTGACGCATGATATCTTATCTTTGAAAATATATATTTTATCTTTTTAAAATCCAATAAATTTATATTAAATAATATATATTCATTTATCTTATCAAGATATTTTTTTCATAACTTTTATCTTTTAAATAACATTTCATAAATCTCTTTTATCATTATTATTCATCCACTTAATTGGTAAGAAAGTGGGTTGACATCCTTACAAAGAAGTGTACCATTTCCTAGGATTGGTCTCATACAAATCAACTCACTCATTTATCCTATTAATCCATCTTTTGTTTGAGTTGTTTATCTTATGAAAGTAATCCGTCCTATCCAAAGAGGAGTTCCCAATTTTCTAGATCAATGGTGCACAACCTCCATCATAGGTATCCCTTAAAAACATGTATCATAATTTCCATTTTTAGTAAGTGTATTTATTAATAAAAATGAACAAAAAAATACTAAAATAGAAGGCTTGAGGATTATGTGAAGAAATTGGGAAACTTTGGAGCTCACTCAACTCAATATTTTGAGGAAGAATGGGTGGTACAAAAGAGGAATGAGGTGGTATATGAGAAGGTACATAGGGATGATGGCATTAAACTTGATGCCCTTTATGAACTATTAATTTGTCTTTTATGCATTTAATTAGGCCACATAATTCCATCATGTCACTTATGATCCTTTACCAATTTTCTCTCTCAATAGGTGCACACTCTCTCTTTATTAGCTACAATGAGTCTCTCAAAGGTTGAATGAGATGAATAGGAACACTTTGACCATAATCCCTTTGTGTGTTAAGCCCTAACATATACCTATAATATCCCAAGAGACTTTGCCTAAAATTGGAGATAGATTGATTCAAAATATGGAAATTTTGACTAGGGGTAATATGGTCTTGACAAGGCTGATCAGAGGGATGAAAGGTATTCCAAAGAGGTGAAATATCTTTGTATGACTATTGAGAAAAATAAGGAAAGTAATAATCTTGATAACAAGTCTGATAAGAATCATCATACCACTGATAAGGGTCAAAAAATTGCTAACAAGGATTGACATGAGTTTGATATAGCTCATCAACTTATGTAAAACAAAACTCAACATCAAACTAGACATAAAACCTCATGAGAAAAGTATAAATGAAATAATGTTTACTTAAAATGGTACTTAGTCTGTTGTAACTAGATGAATACAATTAGAGTTACCATTGACATTTTGTTGAAATGCCTCCAAAGGCTAGTGCATTGAATAAAAACACCAAATAATCTTCAATTGATTGTCAATCTTGTCCCAGTAGGTGTGCCATAATTCTTATATATCAAATTTGAACCCTTAAGAGGGTGATTCAAGCCCCCTCAACTTGAATTATGGAATGGTATTGGTTTTAGGGTGTGGGTGACATTTAGCTAGACCAAACCTCTAGATTATAGGGTTAGTTACCATTTATGTATCAATTAAGTTCCACTACACTAATAACTTGAAACTAAAAGAGAGAAGGATAACATGGAAGTAAACTAAGGGGGTGATTCACCAAATTAGTTGATCACTACTAAATGAATACATGGGCACATGTAGACCATGAGGCTAAACTTAACATACACTGCTACTAATATGAATCTCTCACATTAGTATTTGAATGTGAAGGTTTTGTTATATACTTAGGATATGAGGACTAATAAATAGGTATTATATGACACTAATGAATAGACAAACTCACTTAACCTTTTCACCACACTTGAACACTTCACCTAACCTACAAAATAAGATTTCAAACTATATATAGGTGTTATAAAAGGATAACATACCAAGGGATATAACCAAATCAATTGAAAAGAAGAAATATCCACACACACACACACTAAGTAAAGTCATATAAGGAGGTAAAACCAATAATATTTCATTGATAAAAGGAATACAAATGGGTATGGATTCCCCATATTGAGGTGGATTATTCTTACAAAGCCAAAAAAGGCTTAATTTATAGAGAAGGAAAGAAGGAGAGAGAGAGAAGGGGCATAGAAGAGAATATTTGACAAGTGTCAATCATGTCAAAATAAGTTAAAATCAAGGATTTGTTATAAATTAGTGCTTGAAACTTATTCAACATGTGTCATATTTGCTAATCATGATGTTAAAGAGAGTCGGCATAAGAGACTTCATTTCTTCAATGATTCATCATCCATTCAAAAAATACATAGATAGACATAATAGTTTCAAAATTTTATTGACTATTGACACTTTCTATCTTCCAGGAACCCATCGAGTCTCAATCTCTCTGAGTGCACACCTTAAGGGGTTCACTGATAAAGGGGTAGGTAGATGATTAGTGTTTCATAATATTTTTTTCCCTTATTACACTTTTCATATACATACTTGTCTCCTAAAACCAGTTACCCTAAGCTTATTCTTCTTAGTCTTACCCATTATATTCACTTGTCATGCTTTATCCTCCTTATTCTTTCCTTGACCCCTTTTACTAGTTGACTATACTAGGTCGACTGGGTTGACTTTACTAAATTGTCAGCCTCAAATTACTATACAAGGTCAAAATGGTCAACCTTTTAATATTTAGGTATATTTTTCACTTGGATTTTTGTTATCCCTTTGACCAACCTAGCTTGAGACCTAGTGATTTATCTCTTAAAAAAAAATAGGGTCGATTGGGTCAACCTTATATAGACAACATATTTGAAAGGATTTAGGGCAAGATCCACCTATATCTAAAAGTTCATTTCCAACCATTTGAGAATAGATAAGTTAAGAATAATACCTATGACTAAACATCTTCTTATTGACCATTCTACTTGAGGAATAAAGCTTAGGATTCCATATTTTCTTTGGAGATACAGATCTTATCTTATGGAGAAGACTTTTGGATCCATAGATAGGTTGTGTATCCTAAATATGATTTTTATTTGTTATCCTTACATACCACAATAATATCTTGTGAATAAATTTGGGCAAATGAGAGATTGAGGCTCAACGGGTTCATCTTTAAGGTAAGTATTCCTAACTTTATTTCTCCTTTGTAAGAGTAAATTGATAATGCAATTATGCTTTTCTCCCATGCATTAGGATTATATAAAAATTGATGTGAGTATATATCTTTTGAGAAAGTTTAGTTTAGTTTATTTTATTTTTAAACCCCACTTTTTGCCACAAGCTTTGGTGTGCACTTGATTAGATTTACTTTCTTGATTATTAGAATAGAGTAAACATTAAACCTATGACTCTTTTAGGGTTGTTACACGATTATGTTAGACTATAGGCTTTATAACCCTTCCTAGCATGGTTTATTTTGATAATTGATCCCCTAATGAGGTCTAGTTTATCCTCATATTGGTCATGACCCTACTTAACAAATGTATTCCCAATCAGATAGTGTAGGTATGATCTATCTTATCTTAGATAGGATTTATTTATAAACATGATGAATTTTTGATTAAATACATTCTATTGAACCCAATGTAAACTAACCCTTACAATATTTGTTTACCTTATTTAATTTCTTTCATTATTTTATCATATATTTGCCATATTGGATCAACTTTGTCAACCTAGTATCTAACTTTTATGCATAGGATTTTAGGTACAGGTTACTGGATCAACCCTATCAACCTGGTATAGGTTTTTATCTTTTTGGACATCTAGTCAACTACTAGGTTGACCCATTTGACCTTGTATATTTTTAGGCACTCAATATTACGTTTTTGCAAAACTTGATCGACCCAGTCGACCTAATTAGTAGAATTTGCAAGCATATATCAAGGTTCTTTAATAACAATCTTCATTATCTACATCTATGATCCACCAAGGTTCATTTATATCTGTCTATCTATTTATTTATAGTATTTCCTTTTATAGTGTATTTTCTTTAAAAAAACCCTTGTATAGTCAACTAGATTGACCCAATTGACCCAGTTTTTGTGTTTTATGTGATGTCTTGATAACTGGGTCAACTCTATCAACCTTGTTCATTTTAAAAATTTCCATAAAAAGTATAGGATCAACCTTCTATATTTTTTCATACACTATTCACTGTATCAATATTTCACCTTCTTTTAAAGTTATAATTAACCTCATGTACTAGTAATTAGTTCACACTTTATTTTCTTGTTGATTGCATGATTAGAATAGGTCACATAGATTAATTAGGTGGTTTTCAATTAATAATTTGGTTTCAATATTTTTATTTTATTCACACATGATCAAATAAAAAAATCAAAATAAGCATTTTAACATTTGTCTACCCAAATCCAACCTACTTCGATTTCACCACCAAGGGATAAGCTGACTTGATATTTTGGTCAAGCATACAACATGGTTAATGGTATATTATGGATAAGAACTCAACACCCTTATCATTACAATGTGTGAAGTGAGGGGTGGTATCCAATACCAATCCTTTATCATTACCACTACATATCCCTTTTAGTCTAAACTACCTAAAACCATCCTTAGATTGCCATTCTAGTTATTTGCTTATAGAAAACATCTCATCACATTTTTAAAAAAACATATCTTAATAAACATTAAGGTTGAACAATTAGTTATCTCTTTACTTTCCAAGTTTATTTCTTTCTCTTTTCTCAATTGTATTTTGTATTGAAAAAACTTACATTAGCCAATGTTGTTGCAAGGTTTTAAGTTATTTGCTTCAATTAGATTGGAAAACATTAATGCAATTGATTTTTTTCTTCCTTTTAACTATTTAATTTTCAAATTTCTTAAAAAATTTATCTTATTTCAATCCACAAATCTATTATAAGTTTATTAATTTTCCCTATTACTATATTGGATCGACCCAGTTGACCATGTACCTTTTTTTTTGCCTCTATTCATTATATTAGATCAACCTAGTTGACCTTATACTATTTTTAGAACCTATTTACTCTCTTTATATTCTATGTTCAATTTACTAGATTAAACTATTTGAAATTTTACTATTTTTACACCCTATTTTTATGCTAGGTTGACCCAATCGATCCTGCACTATTTTTGTCATTCCTTGTTTCCTTTCTTTCTCACCTTTATTTCTTTCCCTTCATCATGGAATTTATTCTTAATGACAATACTATGTTGCATTAAATATACATGATGAATTTTACCAACCCTCATAGGGTCTCCCATAGATAGAGTAGGGATCCTCTCTTGGATTCTAGTAATGTCCACATTTCCACTTGCCCAATGAACTATGGGACCCCTCCGAATACTTTTTCATAGCATAATACTCTCTTCTCATTAGAATACCAACCTCAATTATATTAAACCCCATAAATTCTCTTCTTTATCTCTAAATTTACTCAACATCAAGGAAAATATCCTTCTACTATTTATAATCTTATGATTAGTGGTTAAGTTTAAGAGCCTCATTCACCTAATTCTACATTCTCAACTAGATTTTGGGGTACCAATTTCTTTGATTCTTAGCCTCTTCCTTCGATTATGACCCCTTCTCATACCATGACCTCTTCTTCTCTAACTTCTTCTACGTCCATGCCTAGTAAATACACTAACATGGAAGGTTATACATCTAGTTGGCCTCTCATAATCCATTATCCTTAATCCTTCCACTAGTACATCATTTGCTACCCAAGGTAATCATGCTACTAGTGTTTATTATTTTTAACCATTCACTAGTCCATCATTTGCTACACAAGAAAATTTTGCCACTAGTGCCTAACATTTTCATAATTCCTCTCAAGTTCCTATCAACACCAATAGTTGTACCCAAGCCACTAATACTACCTCTAATGCTTTTAATAATTCCAATCAAACACATCAACTATTGCTACAAACACTCAATAAAATTAATACCTTTTAAACTCATAACACAAATCAAATGATGATAATGCAAAACCACCTTCTTCATCTTTAATCTCATCCTCAACTAATGGCTTGGGGCAAACATAGCCAAAATGTTCCACCTCCTCCTCTTTGAGATTCTCGAGACAATCACATTCCTCAACCTAATTTAGTAAACAAAACCACTATGCATCTTCAAAATTAACCTATCACTACTCAAATTAATAAAATATATATAAGAGGTATCACACCTATAATTATATATAATGGATCAACCGATCCCACCCTTCATCTTAAAACATTTGGAAATCTTTATAAGGATTGAGTATAATTGAACACCTTTTACACTACCAAAATTTTAGCTAAAAATATCATAGGTGGTACCTTGGATTGGTAAAACCAACTTAGAACTCATGTCATTACTAGTTTGTAGGATTTAGTGAATGCTTTAGATCAAGAATTCCAAACTAGAAATCTTCTTGAAAATACTTTGTCCCACTTCATAAATTGCAAACAATTTGAAAATGAAACTATTTAAGCCTTTGTTAAAAGGTGGAAAACTTTTTCAAAAAAATGTGAACATAACATGGATGATGATAATATTTTCCATCTCTTTACGAATTCCATTTTTCCTAAACTCTAATATTATGTGCACTGTCTCTCTCCATGTACATTGGAGGAGGCTATTAACCAAGCTAAATGGTAAGATTTCATTATGTATCAATTACAGCCACCCTAACCTTACATGGGTCCTCATCTCTTACTTAATAATGAAAATAATAAAGTTACCAATGATGGTGTTACATATTCTTATGAAACCATTCACAATGTTCAAGTTGTAATTCCTACCCCTTCATCAGAACCAACTCCCCCTTCTCAACAATATACTAATCCTTACTTATCTTCACTAAACAACATTAATTTTCATAAACCTATATCCTTATTTGAATTTATTAAGTTTTTACCTAGGATTATTCCATGATATCTTGACCCTACCCATCATATGAAATCCTGGTATGATCCTAACAAGTTTTGTTGGTTTCATGCTAGTTGGGGCCATTCTCATGAGACCTGTAGACAACTTCATAGTTTAGCTATGGAATTTCTTCTTGGTTTTAATTTTTATCATTACTCTATCACTAAAAAGTGTCAAAATATTATGAAACTACTTTTAAGGAATATAAATCACATGATAAAACTCAAGCCTTGAACCAAGCCAATGCTCATTTCACTATCTACAAAGACCCTCTTCCTAATCATCAACCTATTAAAGACAATCAAGACAAAGCCACCCCTTCCACCAAAGAGTTATAAAGTCTTATTGAAAACACTTTTGAATATAATGTGGTTAACATGACTAATATGTGAAGGGTGGTTACTTTTATCAATTCTCAACCTATCTACACTCCGTCTATAACATATCATGTTATCTAGGATTTTTATCCAAAATCATTTAAATGAGGTTAAGATGAACTTATTACATTTTATGATCTAATTCCTAATTGTCCCTTAGATAACATTTCATTTTCTATTTCTACCACTCTTCTATCATATTCTAACATTAACGATACTCAAATTTATACTAACACTTATTATACAAGTTCTCAAAATCAACTTAAATGAAATACTTAATCATCAAAACATGATTTACACCCTTGTTCTAAACCTTCTTCTTATCAACATAAATTCTAATTTACTTTGGCTCCCCCTTTTGAGGACATCCTTAATCATTATGCACATATATCTAACAGCCATTTTATGGGTTATGATGAGTGGGATCCCATCATGGAGCTCACTAATCTCCAATCCCAAATTTCATTCATTGAGCTTATGAGGACTTCTTCACATCATATAAACCATATTATGCAACTATTATTCAAGATTAATGTCACTCATCCTCCCTTAGGAAGATGGGAAGTAGACTTATCTATATTTGAGGATAGTCTATTAAAATAATGTGAAGATATGTCTATCAATGTTTATGAAACTATAGACAATTCTATTTATTTAAAATTTACCATAGCTTATATAATTCCTTATGATATTCTATTTCATGTGGATGATCCTCTCTTATTCATTAGTGTTCAAATAGGAAATATCCAAGTTAAGTGTGCATTTATTTATGAGGGTTCTAGAACCTGCATTACTTCCATCAACTTCATTAAACATGATGAGATTAACCTAAAGATTAAAGCCTCTAATCTATCACCTCACCTCTTATCATAGCTTCCTACTTCCTTGTAGCCTCATTTTTCATGCCTCCTTGTAATGATATTACTATAGTCTTTAATAATACATAGCATTCTATTAACCACACTTACTTGGATGACAAGGTCATCCCTACTTGTAAAACTAATCTTCACACCCGAGATTATAATGATGGTTATTCCCCAGATGATCCATTATTAGATGGTCTTGTTCAGGCCCATAATGCCAATATTGTCCATTATCATTCTTCTTTACTTGAGTCTTTATATTTATCTTCCCATTTTCTTTCATTTATAGTTCTTAATTTTAGTATTTTTCATCTTTATCATAGGGTAAAAATGGCACCAACACCTCTAGTTTCTAAGGATCCTCATAGAATTATGATCATGGATCATGTTATGACCATGCCTTACCACTTCTCTAGGTTCCTTGATCACCATAGTTGGTTTAATATTAAGATTAGTTTGACCCTTATTAGACCTTATATAGATTTTTCTCCTACCTCAATAGAGACCCTATCAGAGCCCATTCCTTTTCTCACTATAGTTTGTTAGGTTGTGGAGCTAAAAGCTTCACTGATACAGACATGGAGGAGGTTGTAGGAGAGTTGCAGAGTGTCACAGAGACTGGCGTTGGTCTGGCCAACTGACGTCAGAAGGATAAGACAGGAATGCAACCGACGTCGGTCATGTATCAGCTGGCATCGGTGACCCCCAAGCGGATAGGGACCGACATCGGTCACCTGTGTGGTTCAACTACGAGCTTATTATGGGCAGTTAGCTAACAAACCAAGTGTTTACATGATTAGAGCTATTTTTAGACTGAGAGCTGCAGATCTAATTATTGTAATTAGATGCCTAATCATTGTTTGGATGAGATCTATATAATAGACTCATGGTTGTATTGGAAAAGTGTTCTAGTTTGAGTTGAGCAAAGTTAGCTCCTTCTGTGTGTGAGGTGAGCAAGGGTGTTCCTCCTAGTTCCATAGCAGTACCTAGGTGGGTGCTGGTTTTGGAGAGTCAGCAAGATTCTTTAGGTGTGTAGGATCTTGGTCACAGGTGCATGGCTTATATAGGAGATCTACATGGTAAGTAAGATCGTTGATCTGTAGGTGTATGTGTGTGTAAGGTCAAGGTTCACAGGTGTGCAGAACTAGGTTGATTTACAGGTGTGCAAGATCAGATAGGACAGCAATAAAATAGGGAGTAAAATCAGGCAGGATCTACTTGGAGTACAGGCGTGTACTCGAATAGAGCAAAGAGGAAGGCAAGGGAGTTCCTTCCATAAGTATGGTCTGTTGAATTGCAGGTTGTTGCAGGTTCATGGGAAATCTACTTGAAGTACTTTGAGTACTTGTGGAGTGCATGGAGCACTTATGGAGTGCATGGAGAACTTGTGGTGTGTGTGGAGCATAGGAGGTGAACACCAACTCTGTGTTTGAGTTGTGTGTTGGGACCTAAGAGAGAGAGCTTTGAGGAGAGAATTACTGTTCACTTGAGGTGTGGCAAGCCTCTGAAGAGATGGTGGAGAAGAAGTGGCATCTTCTTTATTGTATTCTTTTCTGTATAAGTATTAATACAAGTTGTGTATTGTCTCTCATATCTGTGTTATTCTGAATTCTAGTTACTTGTGATTCTGGTTAATTTTCGCATATTAAGTTGCTTGGTTTGGTAATCAATTGTATGCTTCTAGTGTTTCGCATCCTGACAAGTGGTATCAGAGCTAAGGTTGCAGGGAGCAGGTTTTGTGTTTGGTTATAGGTCACTCTCAGGGGTTTCTGATTGAGTGGGAGTAGAGCAATGGTAGATGAAAGTAAGCTAAGAATGGAGGAGTTGAAAAGCACAGATGGTCACTTACGGTCCCATGGAAAGAAAGAGCAGGTAAAAGACTATTGTTGGTTGGCAGCAGATCAGCATGAAGGAACTAAAGATGTAGATGTTGCAGGTGTTATTACACAGGATGCTTTTGGAGGTTTCTTGGATAAAGCTAAATCTTGGATAAAAGATTCGGTTGCCTCTTTCCATGCAGCCCCAGGTAGAGGAGCTAGTGAGCCTTGCCAAAGAATTGGCAAAGGGGAAGTGAAGTTGAAATTGCAGGCAGCCAACACATAGCTGTTGACAAAGGTCATGCAGGGCCTAGGTTTGGAGATATGGCTAATTTCTTCAAAAAGGTTGGGTGATGAGAGATGCACAAGAACTCTCACAGCGGATGCACTTGAATTAGCTGGTGGTAAGAAAATAGGTACTCTTTATCTACTTGTTTATATTACTGATTCTTCTTTTGTTGTGGAGATGTGGCTTCGTAGGCTTGGTCACATGAGCAGGAAGGAGATGCATGTTCTTAAGTGGAAGACAGATATATTTGACAGGCTTAAGAACTGGAAAGCCTTGGTGTACTTGGAGGAGATGGCGGATAGAGACCAGTAGATGGTGCTGGATACTTTTGAGCAGAGTAGTTTGGACATGGGTTTTGATTCAAAGGAGCTCGCAGGTAAAAATTCATCACTCACAAGTGAACACAGGTACCGATGTCAGTCAGGAGGAACCGGTGTCAAACAGGTAGGTGCTGATGTCGGTCATGTGTAGACCGAAGCCGGTGATGTCGGGCAGGGTAAGACCGACGTCGGTCAAGATGACCGACGTCGGCAGTAGGTAAGACCGATGTTAGTTAGGAGGACCGACGTCGGCAACAGGGACACCGATGTCGATAGGGTCAGTATTCAGGGACAGACGCATGGGAACCGATGTCGGTCATATGCAGACTATGGAGTGACCGAGGTCGGTCATTGTAATAGATTTTGGGTGGACAGCATGCTGTCAAGGAGTCTCAAACACCCATACAGAGGATTGAAGACGTAAGTAGGCCCTCAAATTCATTGTTCCTCTTCTTTATACTCGTTGCTGATTGTAGAGCAGGAAGGATCCAGGAAATAGGTGTGAGCTTGGCATGGATGAGGATGTGATTCCTTGGAGGAGAACCAAATAGGTATTTTTGGTAGGATTGTCAGTGGGAAGAAAGCACAGAGACGAATGGATACCTTAGTTGAATAATAGAGAGAATGGACACATGAGATAGAAGACCAGGTATATGGTCTTGAGGAGCTACAGGATAGTGGTACAGGTTTTGACAGGTGGAGGACGAAGCATGGCTTCAGTCAATGTCAGGTAACTAATGTGGTTTGCCTTACCAGGTGGATGATGAGTCATGACATCATTTTGTTGCTGTATGTGGATGGTATGTTTTGCTAGCAAGATTGTACATACAGGGTTTTGCTGAGCTAAGGGTAAGATTAGTTCAGTGGCATGTCAGGAGGAGTTTGGAGCAGCAAAATTCTTTGACATGGGAGACATGGAGATCATAGGTTGATTTTGTCTCCAGTGGGAGCTGATGTGAATCAGGTGTTGGTGAGGTTCAGGATGCAGAGCCAGAGCACACTAAGGGCTGGACAGGTACAGTGTCCAAAATCACATGAGGTTTGGTATAGACCTAAGTATTCCCATGCAATGGGAGCTGTCAGAGAGTTAAGAGCCAATTCGAGGAAGTGGGTTCTTAGGTATTTGAGAGGGACCAACAACAAGGATTCATGATATGCAGGGTCAGGACTTCACTACATGTGTTTGTAGGTTTGGATATGGCAGGGTACTCAGATGACAGGAGGTACACCATGGGATGTGTGGTGGGTTGTCTTCAGGATTGATCTTGAAGAGGGATACAAACCAGGAAATAGATTAGATAGAGTATAGGTACAAGTACAGTGTAGCTATTTATCTCTAAGTGGGAGATTGTTAGGTTGTGGAGCTAAAAGCTTCACTGATGCAGACATGGAGGAGGTTGCAGGAGAGTTGCAGAGTGTCACAGAGACTGGTGTTGATCTGGCCAATCGATGTCAGTAGGATAAGACATGAATGCAACTGACATCGGTCATGTATCGGCTGGCGTCGACGACCCCTAGGTGGACAGGGACCGATGTCAGTCGCCTGTGTGGTTCGACTGTGAGCTTATTACGGGAAGTTAGCTAACGAACCAAGTGTTTGCATGATTAGAGCTATTTTTAGACTGAGAGCTGTGGATCTAATTATTGTAATTAAATGTCTAATCATTATTTGGATGAGATCTATATAATAGACTCATGGTTGTATTGGAAAAGTGTTCTAGTTTGAGTTGAGCAAAGTTAGCTCCTTCTATGTGTGAGGTGAGCAAGGGTGTTCCTCCTAGTTCCATAGTAGTACCTAGGTGGGTGCTAGTTTTAGAGAGTCAGCAGGATTCTTCAGGTGTGTAGGATCTTGGTCACAGGTGCATGGCCTATATAGGAGATCTACATGGTAAGTAAGATCATTAATCTGCAGGTGTATGTGTGTGCAAGGTCAAGGTTCACAAGTGTGCAGAACTAGGTTGATTTGCAGGTGTGAAAGATCAGATAGGACAGCAACACAATAGGGAGCAGAATCAGGCAGGATCTACTTGGAGTATAGGTGTGTACTCGGATAGAGCAAAGAGGAAGGCAAGGGAGTTCCTTCCATAAGTATGGTTTGTTGAATTGCAGGTTATTGCAGGTTCCTGGGGGATCTACTTGAAGTACTTTGAGTACTTTTGGAGTGTGTGGAGCAGTTGTGGAGTGCATGGAGCACAGGAGGTGAACACCAACTCTGTGTTTGAGTTGTGTGTTGGGACCTAAGAGAGAGAGCTTTGAGGAGAGAATTACTGTTCACTTGAGGTGTGGCAAGCCTCTGAAGAGGTGGTGGAGAAGAAGTGGCATCTTCTTTATTGTATTCTTTTCTGTATAAGTATTAATACAAGTTGTGTATTGTCTCTCATATCTATGTTATTTTGAATTCTAGTTACTTGTGATTCTGGTTAATTTCCACATATTAAGTTGCTTGGTTTGGTAATCACCTGTATGCTTCTGGTGTTTCACATCCTGACATAGTTGAGATAATTTTTTATCTTGATATAGTTGAGCCTATTCTCATTCCTAATAATTTTGAGTGTATCCATATTTCTCATCTCATCACTCCAATTAATCCTAGTTCCATTCCTCTTCCATCACCACCTTCCCTTGATGATGGTTTGCTTCCTTTGCCTCAGATGGCTCCATTACCCACCAAATGAGCTGACAATTCTTATCTAGCTTCTTCTACTCTTGTTACACCTCTTTTTATGAGTGCTTCTCTTAAGACCACTCAGAAGCATATATGTTGCTTCCATGTGATAGATAATCATTATTATCTTCATTGCCACAAGTTATGATAGTATATTTATACTTTGTATCTTTATTTCCTTTCCTTATAAAAAACCATGCCTCCCCTAAAGGTTCTACCTAAATATATACCTAAGTATGGTGAGGTGTATTATCTATGGCACCAATATGGCACCCATCACACTAATTAGTGCCACATACTTTAATAACACTTTAATGATCGCTTTATATCTTTTCTTAGACCTTATTTTATTCATCCCATAGGTCATCCCCATAAGAAGGCTTCTCCTTCTTCTCCCATGGCTCTAATTCTAGTGGTTTCATCCCCTCCTATGGTCCTTTCATCACCTTTTGTGCCTCCACCCATGATAGCTTCACTTGTGGACCTTCCCTCAGCTATGGATCCTTATCCACCAATGAGTTCTTCACCCATGGATCCTTCTCCATTGATGATTCTTGAATCTCCCATAGATCCCATTTCCATGCATTATCCCAAGCATTCATTTCCTGATTTCCCTCTTTTACATGATCCTTTGAGTATTCCTACATTTTTATTTGAGAAGATTAGAAGAGAAGTCTTTTCATAGTTTTCATTGAAGATTAATAAGACATTAGTAGTAGTTCATAAAAAACATCATACATATTTATACAATATATTGGATAATGTGTGTGGGAAGATTTATCACTATTTATGATCACATACATGGTACTTTTACATTTACATTCTGATTGAACATGTGATCTAATTTTATTTTTATCTATCTTTTTTTCCATTTGATGATGTTTCAAATCTATATTTTTCTTATATGGTGATTCTTTACTTTTTGTACTATATCTTACTTATATTTTCATTTATATTTTCATATGATTGTCTTTCTTTATCATTGTTATCTATTTATTTCTTAATTTTTTCTCAAAACTCTCTTCTTATGTCTTCATGATTGTTTTCTTTATTATCTCTATTTTTCACAAATAATTATCATTATAACTTGGTTATAAAAACCATGTTCCCTTTGGTTATTATCTTTTATTACCATGTGATTAGTTAGCAACCAATGCATCTCATTATAATCTCCTTTAATCAGTCCACCTTTGGATCTTCATTTTACATTCTTTTTTTTTCACAAACTAAGCATACACATGGTTGAGAATTGAGATCACATGCTAGTTCATTATTAAGCCTAAGTATCCTAGTCAGTCTTTGTATTTGGTTACTTAGATTCTTTTATCCTTATCTTATATCTCATTCATGTGTATCACTACATCTCTCATGATTGGTCATTCTAAATCTATATGGAGGAGGAATCTTAAAAATCCATACAAAGTTAAAAGCCATATTATTTTATAAAAGGTAATGATATAAAAGGAAAAAATATTCTTAAAGGTCAAATCACACTGAAAGACCTGATTCAAAGCACATTTCATTCTTCTAGTCAAACTCCACAATTGGCCTCATAATAGAGCCAAGGTCCTTTGGGGTGTGATAGGCTAGTAGATTAGAAAGGGAGAATAAAAAAATATTTTAGTGATAAGTAATTTCTCACATAAGTAACCAATATTCGTAGTAGACTAACAACTTTGTAAAGAGTCCTAAAGAATGGGGAACACAAAATGGGAAGGTAGGTCCATTTTACCTTTTGTTGTACCAATCTACCTTCATTAGTTGATCTTAGTAGAACACTTATTTTCATACAAATCTTTGTGTCTATAGAAAATAGGTTTCCTTTCTACATTGATGGTCACTAGTCACTTAGTGTCTTCTCATGTCCTTAGTATCACTCTTGCCTCCTAAGGTTTTCTCATACGATGCCTAAGTCTTTATTTTTACATTCCCTTTTTCATTCATATATCCCTCATATTTCTTATTGAGAAATATTATTTTTTCTACTAATCACTCCCCTTGGAATTTCATTTTTGAGTTGCTTTGTAAGACTATGGATAGGACCTGACATTCCTCACAAATTACCATTTTTTCTTCTTACTACCCACATGTCTTATTTACCTAATTTTTATTATTTATTCCATCCCAATGGTGTTATATTTATGCATTATAGTGTAATACTATGGATAGGATCTGATATTCCTCACAAAATTTTCCAATAATACAAGTCATAAAAAATTACATGTCTCAAATATGTGATAAGATGTGATAGATTATGCAGGTACACATTATTGACATGCTTCTTAATTTGATTTAGTGCGTTTTGTACTTAATTCATTTCTATTTTCATTTTATCTTCTTATTTTTTGAGTGTGTGTAAGAATACAACCATTTCTTGAATTTTTCATATTTCCCTTCTTGAATTAGTGTGATTAATTTAACACCAATATTTTGCCAATTTTTTATTTATTTTATATTTCCCAATGTGATATATTAAGATTTATTAACTTAATTTATTTATTTTAATACCAATTGTGCCTTTTTACATACCTTTTATTTTATTATATTATTTTCATAATTCACAACATGATTTAGTATGATTTTACTTGTTTTAATTTGGTGCAAAACTCTTTCAATTTGGTTTAAAAACAAATTGATTTTTACCATATTATTTAACCATACCTTGGTTCTTTATACTTATTCATTTTATTGTTATTACACATTTCCCAACTTGAAATAGTGTGTAGTACATTTTTTATTGATTATATTTTATCAAGTATTTTTTCCTATTTATTTTTTACCATGTATGTGTTCTACATATTGCTAGAAAAGAAACCACATCTCATATATTTCCTATAGCATATACAACAAATAGCTAAATGCATGTGATAGAAATAAATATATACAAATCATCCACAAACACAACTATAATGATGAAAAAATACACAATCAACATCAATATGCCAAAATGATACATCATATATACATCATATATATATATATATATATATATATATATATGTGTATGTATATATATATATATATGTATATATATATATATATATGTATATATATATATATATATGTATATATATATAAATATATATATATATATACATATATATATATATACATATATATATATATATACATATATATATATATATATATATATATCATGAGTTTTTGATACAACAAGAAAAACCATATACAATACTATAGCTCTATGGTTGGGCTCCAATGTGTCTATCTCATGGCCTAACCACACTACCTACTAAGGCCTCTATTTGACTCCTTTGAATAGTAAACTATAAATAGGATATAAAATATCTTAATCCATATACTTATCCCTCTATATGTGCCACCCATGCCTATACCTATGCCAAATGGGATAAGGTCACCATGTGTGTCACTCTCTCTTAGTCCTACACCTATGTCATATGGGTCAGGGTCATTATGTGTGCTTGTGTCATCTGCATAACTATATCTAGATTTATATATCTCTCTCCTCTATCGGGGCCTACCCTTCCTATATCTTATCTACACCCATATCTATTGGTGGGTGCATCCTCTCTCTCTTTATGCTTGTATCTACCCTGATACCTCCCTTGTTAATTTGAACTAGCTCACCTAAGCTATAGAAGATGGTACATTAGGGTCCTCTAATGTAGTAGGGTCATATTGATGTATAGTCTCATCTAGGATGTCATAGAGTACACCCCTCATAAAGGACACCCATCTATCCTCCTCATCATAAACTAAGCTTATAACATCACACCCAGATAGATATTAGATCACTATTATATCTTCTAATAGTTATCTACCTTTAGTCTCTATTTCTAAATAAAAACTTAAGAAATAATTTAATCATCTTTATTACTTATCTATGTCTCATTCACTATGGTCTCACCATCCATGCGACTACTTAACATAGTCTGTCCATCTATGCAACCTCCTAGCACCTCATTTTTAGGTTGCATCCTTAGGTCAAATCTGGCTATCATGGCTCTCATCCACCTCAGCCTATTCATGAGTGGCCTCTCTATCATCTATCTCTCCTTTGGATCACCTATTGGATCATTAATGATGGTGATAGTCTCTATTCTCTCCTCCTTCCTCCATTGATGCCATGTCCTTAGTCATCATTGTTCATCTTGTTATAGATATGTTGGTGGTATCTCTGGTACCACTACCTCCACACCCCTCTTCTCCTTCTCTGCTCCCTATCATGCTCACCCAGTCCATGGTTGCTCACAACATGGTTTAAGCATCAAACTCATCATTAGTGACCCTAGTTCCCTCCTTCCCCATAGCTCTCTCACATACCAAGCCCAATACTTGAGCATCAATATTGGAGCCTTTGGATGAGGTAAGCCCATATGTCTTGGTACCCATACCACCAAATGTGGCTCTCTCCACTAGGTGTAGTGTCTAATCACCTTTGTCCTTATTGTAGCTAGTGAAACTATGTCCTAGCTCAACTATGTAGTCATTATATGCCCATATGGACACCACACAATGTCTTCAAATCTCACTATCTATAGTGTTGGCATCTGGGTCATGAACCATGCTGATTTGTCTTATCTCCATATTCAAACTTGAGGATACCTATCATCAATTTTATGGGGTAACCCAAATGTCTAATACATGAGAAACCTCTCATATATCTAAGCCATCAATAATATGATTGGTCCTATCAATTTATACCCTCTAACCAACATCTCATATAGATCATGTATGAGGTAGATTGAGATGAAAGAACTAATATCATACAATACACCTTCCTATAGGATCACCCTACTCAAGGCTACCATGAATAGTGGTACCTTATTATCCAACTTGTGACATATCACTTACTATGTCATAAGTCCTATCATAGTCTTTTAGATATCTAAAATTTGTGATGCATATATGTCAAAAATACTAACTCTCTTACCTACCAATATCATGTTTGAGCCTTTAGCCCACATGGCTAAGGTTCTCCTCTCTTCCCGATTGTCAAGTATACCTATAGTCACCATTTATCCTACTACCAATAGCCCTAGGATGGAATGCACATCATCTAGAGTGATAGCTACCTCTACCATGTCCCCATCCACCTCTCATCTAAAGGTTTTAGTCAATCATTTCCAATATATAAAAAATATGACTAAGAGATTTATGCTAAAGGGAATCTTGCATATATCAACTATCCCTCTTAGGTCTACAACTACTAGCCTAGCTCTATCTCCTATCATCATACACTCCAATATATCTGGTAGCCATGACACATATACCAATTTCTAGAACTTGGGTTATCCCTGCAACTAAAAAATAATAAAAGATGTATAAGATCTTCCATGTCATGTATAATCATAATACATTCTTTTTACAATTTCAATCAAAAAAATACTAAACTACTTTAATTCATTTATTTTTACTTAATTTTAGCCTACTTGGTCTTTTCCCCTTATTTGGTCATTTCAAGCCATTCTAGCCTTCTTTTGGCCTTTTTCATGCTTTTTAAAACCATTTTGGTCCTTTGGTTAACCTAGTTTGACCAAAATTCCCCTATTTTTTCCCAAGTTGACTTAAAAATCTAAGTCAACCCTCTTCTTTTCTCATCCCTAGTATTGCATTATCATTCTAGAATTTTTAGATTATTTGGAAAAAACTATACTAGGTCAATAGTCTACAAAACATACATGATTGACAATGTGGATTTTGCTCCTTTTCAACCTACTGGGTCAAGAGGGATGACCAAGTTGTCTTTTACTATTGACCCCTTGCATTTTCCTCAAAAAGTGACTTTTTGCAATTTTATTCCTAATTCCTTCAACCACATTTTCCTAATTATTTTTTCCTACTTATATAATATAATCTAGCTTCATTTTGACATCTAAAAATGCTAAAAATTATTATTTTTTATAAAAATACACTTAATTAAAAAAAATACTCCAAAACTAGCTTAAGATTCATAATTGCATAGTTGTAGTGCCCCTGTTGCTACTCCAAGAGTTCCTACTTATCTAGCTTATCATCTCCACACCATCCTATCTCATTTGATCTATAGAGCTCTATTTTCTCTCTTTCACAAGTCAAAATAACCAAATGACTTCTCTTTCCTCTATTTAAAAACACTTTTCAAAAATTAAATTCTTCAATTATTTTTCTATAGATTCCTTAATTTACCTATATCTTTGTTTCTATTCATCCATTTTTAAAATAATTAAATGCATTGGATTTATGATGACATAGAGAATATTTTCCACTATCATATGCCTATATTTCAAAAAAAAAAAAAATTATCTATTTTTTACACTAACTTCTACAAGTTCACCTAGTGTTCTTCACATTGGACACCTTCACATATCTTATAGTATACTTTTCTATCTAAAACATTAAGGTAAGTAAATGAATGTATTTTTCAATTTTTTCCTTTCTTTTATCTTAATTTTTTCTTACTATACTTTACTTAGCATCAACATTATGTTATCATATTCTATTTCCTAAAGCACCATCCCTGTGTTGCACTTATGTGACATGTGATGAGATTCAATTGGGGGAATATGTATAAACATTATATTTTGAAACTTTTATCGATTACTGACACTTTTTATCTTTTAGGAACTCATTGGTTCTCAATCTCTTTAAGTGCATTCCTTAAGGGGTGCACCAAGAAAGGGGTGGGCAAACCATTGGTGCTTCATAAGATTGTTGTCCCTTTTACCACTTACCATCTACAAACTTGTATCCTAAAACCATTTAATATAAGCTTATTATTTTTGTTCTTACCTATTCCATTAATTTGTCATGATTTATCCTCCTTATTCTTGCCTTGACCACCTTTCATCATTTTACTATACTAGGTCAACTGGGTCGACCCTATATAGTTTTCAGCCTCTTATTACTATATAGAGTCAACAAGGATGACCCTATAATATTTAGGGATATTTTTCACTTATATTTTTGTTAGCGCTTTGGTTGACCTATCTTGGCACATAGTGATTTATCTCTCGAAAACATACAGGTTCGACTGGGTTAACCTTGTATAGTTGACATATTCAGAAGGATTTAGGGTAAGATCCACCTATATATAGAAGTTCATTTACAGCGATTTGAGAATAGAGAAGTGAATAAGAATAATAAAAAATTAAATTTTGTTTATTAACCATTCTACTTGAGGAATAAAGCTTAGGGTTCATACTTTCTTTGGAGATATGGATCTTATCTTATGGAGAAGTATTTTGGATGCATAGATAGGTTGTGTAGCCTAGATCTATTTTGTCTTTATTATCCTTACATACCATAATAATATCCTAGAAAATAACCTTGGCCAAGGGAGATATTGAGGCTCGATAGGTTCATATTCATGGTAAGTATTCCTAACTTTATTTCTCCTTTGTAAGAATTGATAGATAATGCACTCACGTTTCTCTCCTATGCATTAAGATTTTGTATACATTAACATGAGTATATATATTATATACATGCTTATTTTAGTTTTTTTTTCTAAAACCCCCACTTTGTGACACAAGATTTGGTGTTCAATAGATTATATTTACTTTCTTTTTTATTATAACATAGCGAACATTAAACCTAGGGCTCTTTTAGGGTTGTTACATGATTATGTTAGACTATAGAATTTGAAGCCCTTCCTAAAATGGTGTATTATGACAAGTGATCCCATAATCAGGTCTAGTGGATGCCCATATTGGTCATGCCCCTTCTTAACAAATGTATTCCCAATCAAAAGTGTAGGTATGCTCTATCTTCATTGAGCCAAGATTGATTTATATTTCTGATTTCATACACTACCCATCTTGGCTTGTGAGAAAATGACAAATGGCATTATTAGTTTCACTCTCATTGAATTACCTGATAACTTCATCCTTAACACATTTCATACCTTTTATATCTCTATTAAACCAGAATTACAATGATTATCACACCTTATTACGTGTCTTAAAACCTAGTTGGTCTTACTACACCTCTTTCACTCAAAATCCTTAAATTTTGATTCTATCCTTATCAATTAAATTATTATCCATGAAATAAATATTTTTGCCTTCAAAAACTTGAATCAACTCCCTTGGATGTATCAAACACTCTCCAGCACCTCATTTTGCACTTATACCCTATACTTATCCTAAATTCATTGTAACCCTCAAAACACACAAAAATACTTGTGTCAAATAATCTATAGGTGATCCTCAAAAAATAGGAATAATTTTGAGTACCTAGTATGCTCTTATATATTTTTAAAAATTTTCATTACTAGATATCCAATGGAAGTACACTTTATTTGCCTATTTCTCTCTCTAATTATCCTTCAATTAGCCTCTAGGCCTAAAAACTAAGATTTGTCTCCATACCTCTCTCACACATGAAAAAATACAAGTGTATTATTAAATTTTAGGACCTTCCAAGCATGATCCATGTATAATTTAAGGTTCTAGAACCTTGGGTATGTGGGTGAACTAATAAATGGTCAGAATCTTAATCTTTCACAAGAATTCTCACACTACATTCAAGAAACAAACCTATAGGACCACTTACAAGGTCAAATGTATGGATTTATGGACATGAGGAGATAAACCTTCTCTAATATTATACATCTCTCTAGGAGATTAAATACAATATTTTTATTCCAAAACATTATAAAAACATAGCATTTAATGCATCTATACATGTGCAAGTACAAGAAAATGTCATGGTAAGTATCTTCCTAGAGTTAGGAATGATAACTAAATGTTTTAAAGGGAAATAAAATGATTTAAGAGATATATCCTTCACTTTTTTCTCCACCAAGACCTTAAAAGGGTTTTAGGAGGGTTTATATATGTTTGGGTTCTTAATGATAGTTCATAAAGGTTAGGACCTTAACCTATGAACTAATGCAAGTAAATTTGAGTGGAAAAGGGTAGTTAAATATCCATAGGATATTTTTCTCCCATTCATTTCTTACACATATTTCTTATCTTAATAATATCCCTCTTGTGCTAGTAAACTTATAGTTGTGAGGCTAAGAGAGAGATTTATGCTTGAATAATTATCTTAAGAGTCTGGTTTTGATATTAAACATGTTAAGGAGGTATGTTATTTAAATTGACATATTATAATGATCTTATTTACCATTTATATTTATTATACCTCATACAACATCCTTTAGCTCATTCTAGGGTTTATAAGCCTTCTTACACTCTTGACCCTAACAAGTTATATAAACATTTCCTTTCTTACTCAGTGAGTTCAAGCTCCTAAAATAACCTTATAACATGTTTCTCATCTTACTAAGTATTTAAATCTTAAAACTCTTTTAAAAATATGAAATTTCTCCACATACTCATGCATAGGTGTGTGAGTGTTTCATTTAGGCTTGCATCAAGTCTTGACTAAGTCTGCATGTAAAAAGACATCTATAGGTGCTCTTAGAAAACAAAACGACCCTTTTATCATTATTAAAAGAGTAAAAAAACTCATAAATGTTCTTTTGAAGTATTTATCACCTTTTTATAACATTTATGTTTCCATCTCACTTCAATAAACAAACCTTATTTATCCATAGGCTTGTAGGTATAGGTTTAAACCTATTAGGCTATCACCTTTAGATTTGAGGTTATTTAATAGGTTTTTAATGTTTTGATAATCTTTGGATAATGTTATGTAATTTTTTGTGTTTTTTATTCATTATATAATATTTGTTATCACTATAATAACCCACACCAACTTCCACTCTTAAAGTCAAATTTGGAGTTTTCATTAGGTCTGTAAGGGTCTAGGATTAGTTAGATTTCAAAACATGTCTTCAAATCATAGTTTATTTTCTATGTGACTTGATCATACCTCCATAGTGTATAATCATGATTTCCACCCCTATTTTGACCTTAAATCCTCAACTCCTAAGTAAGATTCATTTCATTTCATGTGAAAAGGAAACCTAAAGGTCTACAGACCTATAGGTTTTCATTTTGAATGCATGAATCCTTACATGATGGATATATTATTCATCCTAACCCTAAGGAGACTCTTCACTACCCCATAACCTACCTCACTAGTTCATTACCCTCAAACCACACTGTAAATGTATATTTATGACCTTTTTGACTCACCTTTGTGTAGGATTATTTTGATGAATTGGTGATGTGAAGGCCAACCTATTAGAGTTATTTTATAGTTCCATTTTATCATTTTATTCCATATAAAAGCAATTTACATATTTATTTTCTTTGGGATTCAAACAAATAATCATGTTGATCTCCCATTTGTATGCTACACAGTCTTTTGGATGAAAACATGAATTCTACTTAGAGGAGATAGTATGGAGTGACTAGTCATATTGGAGAGATTTTAATGAAGTGAGAAGATTATGAAAAAATTATAATTTACTTTTATGTATTTAACCCTATATGAAGTTCAAAACTTCAAGTTAAAACTTGAAACTTCACCCTATGAAGGTATTTTATTCAATATCCAATGCCACATGTGCCAAAAGGATGGAAGGTAAAAGTGTGAAAAGGCTTATTAGGACCTGAGGAGTCTTTTCAAGTACACATTTTCCCTTCACTATCTCCTTCATGCATCAACTACACTTAAAAGCAAGACCTTAGGGTTTTTCTATAGTTTAAGACCACCCTGGAGTCTTAGTGATTATTCATAAAGGAGAGGGCACAAATCCTAGAACCAATGATAAAACTCTAAATGGAATTAGACCCACTTCATCTTCCCAAAATATTAGGCCATCACTCTCTCTCTCCTCTATCCATACCAAGTACATGAAGTTGACCATTACTAGTCTACCAAGAAGTAGATGAAGAATCGAGTGGAAATTTGGGTTTAGTAAGATCTAAACAAGATTTTTATTAATGTAAATGACCTAATGAAGGTTAAGAGACACTTTGAATATGTTTTCACCTGAATATGGATCCTTTAAATATGTATAAGTGCCTAAAATTTCCTATCAAAGAGTGGTTTTCTATCTTATATACATTGAACCTAAAAACTAATAATGATATAACATTCTTGACATATTAAAAATATATAACTACTTCAAAATCTTTTACAAGTGTATTTGTATGGATATTTCATCTTTTGTAGATTTAACATGTGTTTGACTTGGCCACATGCATCTTTCTTTTGCATGACACTTAAACTTTACAAAACAACCTTAACTTTTTCAAACATGTATAAAATGTTCATGAAAGGTAATTAAGGGGTGAAATCACTTTAGGAACAAATTATGAACCTTCAAACATTTTATATCAATTTTATCAGATTCACTTTATGAATATACTAGTATGAGACAAAAATAATTCATTACCTTAATCTTGTCAAAACAAACTAAATTTTTTCTAATAAGACCTCAAAAATACCATTTGAAGACCTTACAAGACATGGAATGGGTATCAAAAATATTTAGTATGGTATAGAGATCAAGTTTTTGGTGAACATATCCAATGGTATCTAAAATTTGGTTAATAATTAAAAAATATCAGGGCCCATAGTCATTTACCTTGGAGGCAAAATATTCTACAAATCTTACATCAACTACACCCAAAAAAATGATCTTAAATCTTACATTGTGTGTTAATCTCAGACAAATTGGCACAATGCAACAATATGTAAAGGTAACTTCTTATCTAACTTGTGATAGATCATATGAGTTGTCATAAGTACAATAATGGCCTTTGAGATATATGAAATAGACAAAATATATACATCAAATATATTCACTCATAAGTTTGATTACACATATCTATTAGAGATGGAATCCCATAAGGTTAACTTTCATCTCTCTACAAATTTATCTATTGTATCAAATGACACTAATAAACCTACAACTAAGAGTCCCAACAAATCATGGACATCCATAAGGGTGATTCCCACTTCAATGGTTTCCCTATCGACCACCCACCTAAAAATTTTAGTTAGTCACTCCCATGTTCATAATAACATGGAGATTATCTCCATTATAAGTTTAATCCACCACATCTCCATATTATCATAAAAACCTTAGGTAATCAATTGAGTTCAACTGTAGATAACCTCTCAAATAGATCTAGTAACCAAGTACATCTACTAGTCTCCAAAGTCTCTATCACCTCTAAAAAATATAAAATAGTAAATCATTGATCAAATATCCATCCAAAATAATAAACAATTATACTCTATAAGATATCAAAAATATAATTAATTAACAAAATGAACTAGTTCATCAACCTCTCTTACACTTTACTTACCTTTACAAACTATGTCAACCAACCTCTATACTAAGTCAGCCACCCATTTTTGCATATCCTATTAGATCATCCACTTTTATACTAAGTTAGCAACTTAATTTTTGTACATGATTGACCATGGCCTACAACATTGACTATGTTTCTATAAGATAACATCATCTAGGATAATTTCATCAACCATCATACATCCTTTAACTACTACATCCACCCTAAACATGGTAAGCCATTTTAAAATTCTACTAGATCAAACACCTAAGGTAGAATTGGCCACCTATTTAAAATCACCCAAACCAATAAGATTATCCATGCCAATCCCATTCAAATTATGTATAAATTTTTAACTATATTATAATTAATGCCCTAAACCTCATTCTTCACATTTTATTTCCTACCCACATACCCTCATAATTTATAATCTATTAAAAAAAATTATGGGGTAATTCTTATTACAAAATATTTACCTCAATGATAATTTTTCCTAAAATAATCCACTTTTATCCAAAAATACTAAAAAATTGATATTAAATTCATACCTAAACTATTTGTGTAGCAATCAAAATACATCCTCCCACCTGTCCTCTAATGCACCTACCTTTTCAAACTCAAACCATTGTCTCTCTCTCAACTCAATTATGACCCTTAGATCTATGATAATAAATAATCACAAATTCATAAATCAATAATAATTTATACCTATTATAATAAAATTTCAAAAATCCCAAGGCTTCAAAAAATTATCAAAAACTATTTTATTTTATATCATAAATTTACTTTTATAAAATATTTTGAAAATCTAAAATAAGTTATGAAATCATGATAACATAGATAATTTTTCAATACTAATGACATATTTGTACCTAAACTTCTATTTTTATCTTATTTTTTAAGTCTATATCTTATTATACACACTACATACCTCTAACATCTTCTTCTCATGTAGATTATTTAATAAACAACAAGGTAAGTGAAGGTGCATATTTATAAATTATTTACTTTGATTTACTTTCCTCTTTCTACTATAATTTATTAGCTCAACATTTTATGTTTCTATGTTCTTTCTCAAATAACTATCCATGTTGCAAATGTATGACACATGATGAGATTAGAGTGGGGCATGATTATACAAATAATATTTTTAAACATTATCATTTATTGAAAATTTATCTGTTGTAGGAACTTATCAATTTTTTATCTCTTTGAGTGCACACCTTTTAGGGTACACCAAGAAAGTGATGGGCAAACCAATGGTGCATTGTAAGATTTTTGGTCAACTTTATCATTACCTAAACCCATTATAAATCCTTATTAGGCCAATATGGACTAGTGTATGAAATTATTTAAAACCACTGAATAGAGAATCTAGTAAAGTAGCTCCTGAATGGGAAACTAATCCTCTCATGGGTACACCAATGGCTCTATTTGTAGTATTCTTATCTAAGTAATCCAAAACTTATTCATACATTTCCCTAATAATTTATCCTTTTAATATCCCCTAGATAATAAATTAATATGTTTTTATAGTAATTAAACCAATTTTATCTTGTTAGAAAGGATTAAGCACATGCTATGTAGCTATATTGACATGGTTGACTTATTTCAAGCCTTAATAATAACTTTTTCCATTTAATAGGATTTATCTGACTATTCTTATTAACTGAAATTATGGAAGGGTTATGTATCATTTCAATTTAATAGTCTAACATTCATTTTTTCATTATTACAATTCATAATTCTCCTAAATCTACATTTGAAAGAGTCATAGCTTATGTTTTTGCCTTGGATAAAAGATTACTTGTCTTGTGAGAAGTTTTAAATTAAAAGTAGGAGTCTTTTAGGTTATAGATAATTTATATAGTGTGATGGTTATAAGACATAAAAACCTCTTTCAAACCAATATTGGCCAAGGGATAGATTAAGACTCAAAAATTTCATCCAAGGTAAGTATTCCTAACTCTTGCTATTTGATCTGATAGATAGATATTGTATAAGTAATACTTGTTAAATGTATAACTCCTTTCTTAGATTAGCTCTATGTTTAAATTTAATATAGATATAGATTTTTATTTTATTTCCATCTTAAATTTTAGGTGGTTTATTCCCCCATTTACCTACCATGATCCCATGATATTTTTTTTATGTTTAACTAACCCTATTTGAGCCACAAGATTTGGCAAGCATTAGATTCATTTTAATTAGTGTACATATACCTAGATAGGGTTAGTGCATAGTTTTATTTTAATATAGGATTTATAACTCTCTCAATTATTATTGATTGGTAAAATATACCTTGGTTAGGTTTATAATATATAATTTGGTCATGCTCCTGATATAGACATATATTGTAATGGATATTAGTTGATTACCTTATATGATCTTGGATTTTACTAAGGCAGATAAGTTTTAGATCTATCTTATTTTGTTTCATGCATATTGTACTTATCAAACTCATCAATATCAATGAGAACACAAAAAAAATCACAAATAATATAACTTTTGACAAAGATGGGCCAAGGTCCAAAGTGAGGGCATGTTCATATGTCCCAAATCACACAAATAGACATGTTAATCTTCACAAACAAGAGACATACTCAAATGTTTCAAAAATAAATGGCCAAGTGAAAAATCAAGGACATTTTCCAATGTCATGCACCATAGATAGGTCCAAGGGAAAAAATAATGACATATGTAGCACACCATAAAAGATGCCATAGAGATGCAACAAGTCCAGCTTATTACATAAGGGCTAATGAAAACATAATATACAAGTAAAATTTTAATCTAATATGTATACATAAGTAGTATTGATTAAACATAAACTTATCAAAGATATCCTAAATTATGCATATGTCCTCTAATCATATCCTAGAAAATAACATGATCATATACACTATGTAAGATATAAATTTTATAAATATATTTGTATCAAATTTAAATCTAAATGATATAAGGTTACATAATGATAACACCTAGATACTATCACATGCAATTAAGATTCCCCCATCTTGGTAGTGCCAATGGGTAGAGGAGAGCCCAACATATTAATCTTTAGGAATGCTTGTATGTCCTAAAAAACACTTCATAGATATCATGAAATGCATGTGTGATATAAAAATAATATGTTATCTACTAATAATGAGATAAATAACATATTGCAAAGATGCAAACTAGATTGCAAATCATGTTTAGGCCCTGATTTTCTATTTTGTTATATTTTGAATGCATTTGTATTTTGTCAATTATATGAATGTTTAGGTTTTGACATTTATATGAATGTTTTTTATTTTCAAATTTTTATAAAGTAACAAGGATGAAACTTAAATGAATCAATATGTCAAACATAGAATAAAATTAAGGAGATATAAATAAATTGTAACATGTGCCCATGAAAACAATGTACATGAAGAAATTGACAAAGTGAAATAGGATCAATATGTCCCCATTTTTATATTTCAAAGTGTGTAAGAAAAATAAGAGTATGCAGGATGTTGAATATACCCTCTCATTTCATAAAATGTATAGTTTTCAAAATATGTCACATGTGCTAGTAATGTGACAAAAAAATAGGATATTTTACATGAACAATAGTGTTTTGTATATTGAAAGTAAATAAAATAATTGCAAATTAGTAGTATTAAGTCTTAAGATAATGAAAATGTAATAATGGGTATAATATAAAATTAAAGGTTCCTCCAATTAAGACATTAATGTTGTATAGTTCTATCTAACTCTAGTAGTTTTATCTACACTTAAATTAAGTTTATGTTATTGTAAACTATAATATTGAAGGAACAAGCAAACTGTCTAGAAACTATGTACAATCAAATTTTTATTATTTTTTAATACATTTGAATGAATTTATAATGTTTTTAAATTAAAACAAGCTACTTAATGATATCAATATGATCCCAACAATATTATATGAGTGGTAAGTGAATGACCTTTGATAAGTAACCATTGTTTGATCGAATATTATTTGAATATTATCTAAAGACATGGTTTTCCTTATTTTTCCTTTATTAATTATTTGTTCATATTTTTAAAGTATAATAATGGAATATTCATGATAAAATGTGATAAAATCATTATCCTTTCCAAATTTTTCTCTGATTTCCTTCATTCGTGGTCTTCCTATTTTTGCATTGCATTCATTCAATGCATGGTCAACATGAAATATTGCAAAACATGTTTATGATTTAAATATGATTGGTAGCTCAATGGATCCAATACAACATCAAATATTTTTAATATTAATAAAATGTTTATGATAATATATAATATATTTGATAAGTTTCATACTACATATATTAACTATGCAAAAGTATACAATCTTAACATTTAAATTTCTTTCCATCTATGAAAGGGCTAAGAAGCAAGGCTTTATATACAATGAAGGATTTTTAGTTAATTCCTTTGAGAGCTCACTTGTAACATTAGATTGGTTTTGAACCTAATTTGTTATAAATAATTTCTTAGGGTGATTTCTTATTTGATTTGAAGTTGTTTTTATAACTTCTCTTGTAATGATCTCTCCTTTTGTAACTTCTCTTGTTTTAACTTTTGTAACCTTGCTTGTTCCAATTTTTATTTGTACACTTGTTATTTATAAATTTTTATTTTAGTATTTTGTATCATTCTAATTATTCCCATTTCAATATTTTATTTTCAACATGTTGATTTTTTAACCTCAATTTTTCATCTTGATCTTGTGGATCATGATGCACATTTTGGAGTTTTAGAATAATTATATTTTATTAGGGGTGAGCTTAGCAAATTTATAATTTTGTACTTTGGTCTTATATTTTATACTTAGGCCCATTTCATATTTTTGGTCATGTTTTATCTTCTTTTAGCTTCTATTATGTGGTGTCTCAATGCTCATTTATCACCAAGAAGTTCTCAGTTTGACTAGGAGTAGCACCAACTCTGCACATAGAGATCAAGTACTCATTCAATGGAAGTTTATTTATGTCAAAATTTTGAGCACTACCATTGGTTGATAGAGTAATGAGTGGGGCCCACTATGTAGTTATAATATAAAAGAATCAGATCTCTCCACATGGCATCATGATTCTCTTTAGGAGTAAAGTTTTATTTGTTAGATCTTCGAATTGTTTCATTGGATGTTGAAGTTAGAGGAGGGTCCCATTGTGAATTTATAATGATGAGGGGATAAAATTTACTACATGGCAGCCCCATGCTCATTTTCTACAAAAATTTCTCAAATTTCCCAGGTGTAACATTGGCCCACCATGTGGCAGTACGATACTTGTTTAAAGCAAGTTTCTTTTGTCAGAACTAGGAGTTGTGCCATTAGTCAAAGAATGTGGGTCCCCATTTCTAACATCATTTTAGAGGTAGTTTAAAATATAGACATGTATCCACAATGTACTTATTTTAAGCATCATGGGCATAATAGAGCATTGCAGTCATGTCATATCTAGGATTATGAAGACCAATTACGCTCATGATCTATATCTCCTCATCTAATTGTAACAACCCCATCATGAGAGTGAGTGCCTAGTTCTAGGTGTCACTTCTTCATGAGGACTCTATGTCTATATAAGATGAGATATTTTCTTTTTTTAAAGGGTTGAAAATTTATAGATATTGTTACTACTAAAGCAGCCATTATAAGATTTAATTTAGGAATAGAAGTATTTATTGATAGTTTTGTTTTCATTCTAAGACCTTAGTAGGTACCCCTCATGGGAAGGATTGTACTGTATATTTTGCCTTCAACCTTTTGTATGGTGTTTTCCACCAAAAAATCAAGAGGATGTGGTGTTATATGTCAAACTAAGTGGAAATTTATTATTGTTTGTAATGTCTTCTCCAATTCTATAGTACTGATTCTTATTTATGTTATGAGCTTTCATTCATCCATATGCTATTTTAATAGTATGTGATGTTTAAAAGGGATCAAGTTATTTTATGTAAAAGTTGTTAGATGTATTGGAATCATGTTGCATCACCTTATTTAGGTTATTTAATTTTAATTAAATTTATTTCTCCTTCCTTTTCATACCCAATTAGATGGCTTCTAAAATTTTGATGGTTTCTTTACAGACCATGAATTCATCTCACATCTATAAAGCTTCCCATAGGAAGACTATTTGCTGATAATGAGAGGTTTAAGCATCAATAGATATTTTATGTGTGAATCCTTAGCAAACATATTTGAATTAATGTGTTTCTTTAAAAAAGCCTTTCTTTTTAATGTATTGGATGAGAGACCTTATGACAAATATTACTTCTTGATTTTATTGAGTTTATTCATGCAAATTATATTTTGATAATTTATATTTTGAATAAATTTTATTGATCAAAATTGTATTTTGGTTTCCAAACATGTTTCTTAGTAGATGAATTCATGATGTGAGTGGGTTTATTTATTAATTTATCTAGTATAGGATCGCCATTATCAATGATACTTTGTATTTTTTGTTTTAAATACAAACAACTATCTGTATGATTCCCATGCATTCTATGATATACACAATTGTATTTTTATATTCTAAGAGGATTTATAAGAGGTAATTTCATAACTTTATTTCAAATATTCTATCTTAGAATGAACTTGAAATTTTAGTATCCTTTTGTGAACTTTTAGGATCAATAGGTGTAGATGTAATTTGTTGTTGCTTTAAATCTTGATATGAATACTTGTTACGAAAAAAATTATAGATGAAGATGTAAACACATGATTAATACTAGAATACTCTAGATTATTTTTCAATGTGATCTAATATCAAAACAAAACTATCGTACACACACACACACACACACACACACACACACACACACACACACACACACAGAGAGAGAGAGAGAGA
>JARHVA010001164.1:3195000-3255000 GCA_037957365.1 Torreya grandis | reverse complement strand
AAAAATATATCTACCCTTTCCATGACTAATTTTTATATGTACACACACACACACACACACACACGCACGCACACGCACACACGCGCACACATGCACACACGCGCGCACACACACACACACACACACACACACACACACACACACACACACACACACACACACACACACACACACACACACACACACACACACACACACACACACACACACACACACACACACACACACACACACACACACACACCAGATTGGGGCATTATATAGACACTTAGAAATGTTCCACATTATATAAAACCTAATTTGTTAAAGTAACCACAAGTACTATGTATTTTTTTTCTCTTTCACATGAATCTCTTAGTGATGAATACATCCTTTGTTCACATGGTCATTTTGGGTCTTTTTATCTTTCTTATGTATTATCTTCCTTATTTGTTTCACCCCATTTGGTCTAAGTCATCTATTCATAGTCATAGGCCCCTAACCTATCTTTTTTGGTCTTAACTCTATTTTTAGGCCTCAAGAAACTAATGGCATTTTCAGGATAGTAGATCCATTTGGTGCTAGTGTGCAATTATAGATCTAGTGTATGACAATTATTTTCTCCCATGTTTTGGTTCCTGACCCTACCTTCAACCTTCACTTATGTTTTTATCTCTTCTCCCATGTTTTGAGTCCTAACATTACCTTCAACATTCACTTATGTTTTAATCCATCTTATTCCACTTTTTGGCCAACTAACATGTTCTTATATACAAATCAAAGATCATTCTATATAAAAACACTCATAAGGAATTTTAAATCTATAAATTACTATTTTAACACATAATTACATAAAATTAATCAATATTATAGTTTAAAACTCTACATAATACTCAATTATCATATTTATCCATCGCATGCTTGATTAAATAAGGGCCTAAGTGAAAATCAATCTATCATACCATGCATGTTCATTATGTACATTCCCTAATGGATAAATCCATGTGATCTAATATCCCTAGTATTGGGGTGAATGTAGGTAGTATCCAAGACAATGTGGTTTTTACTCCATGTAATCATACTATCTCACAACCTAGTTTTTCCCTTTCTTTCATTTGATATAATTGTTGTTTTCTATGTGTAGTACTCATTAGGGTTTTGGAAGATATTTAGATAAAATAATGACACATGAAATCTTGTAGAAAACATAAAACCACCTATATGTCCCCTAAAAGCTCCTACAACTTTCCTAAAAGTTCTAGATAACCCCTCCAAAAGGGACACTAACACCATAATTAGAGACTAATGGCACATGGTGCTACTCTCCACATATGGAAACTATTAACCAAGATTATATTTCAATTACAGTCAGAAAATTGAAAAATGTCTTCCTATTTCTCTAGTACGTTTCAACCTCTTAAGCCATAAAAATATATATATTATTATATATAAGTCATATTTCTCTTTATTCTGATATTTTGAGAAAGGTATGTCAAAATTAGTTATTTCCAATTTTCATTTTAGGTTATTGTTAGATTCATCCCTTTAATAATAAAGGATTTACATCCACTAAGTCCTAAAATGTTAAAACATTTTGTGAACCTATATTACTTCAAATATTTATTAAAACCCTAGTTTTGCTTAGGGTTTACCTTCTTTTGATTTTATTTACATTTAATTAGGGCTCTAAACTTATATTTTTTTAAATTTTTGGCACAACCTAACTCATGCAAATTACGTCATGTCCCCTTTTCAGTTGACATCTTCAGAGTTGATGATTAGCCTATTATGCAACCCTCGTAGGCTGATAGGATGGATAGAGGGTCATGGAGGAGCTTGGCTTGGCTTCGATTAGCAAAATTTATCCAGTTGGATTTCATTTAGGCTCTTTCAAACACATTTTCTTGAGATCCTATTATAAAGGGATTTCTGTCACTCAGAGGAGCATCTTTGTTATGGTATGGTCATGTGCGGAATCACTCCCTAATTCACTAGCTTCAGACGGTTCGAGGATCTGACATGTATTGAGGGAGATATTAATATTTGATTGATTCAATCAAATATTAATTATTTGGCCTATTTTTAATTAAGAAAACCTAATTCTAATTTAGGAAACCCTAATTCTAATTTAAGAAACCCTAATTAGGGTAAGCACATCTTTTTGAGGGTATAAGGGTTTCTCATGGGAGAGAGTTGGAAGATTATGGATTATTGATTGAAGACAATTTTTGCTAAGGATTTTCTTGAGAAGACTGAGCCAAGGGTTCCAGTATTCTATCTGCATTGAAGAATGTACCCTCTTTAGTGTGTGTAATTTAGAGGCTGTGAGATATCAGCTAATCTATTGCCAGGTTGAGAGATAACTTCACACTGAAGTTATCATAGGTATTTATTTTATTAGGTTTTTTTGATTTAGGGTTTTGATTTAGACATTGTATAGATAAAGATCTTCTATATTAGAGCTGTATATCTTGAGATCAGGTGTTCAACATATAGGTTGTGCTATATTGTATTGGTGGATGTACGAAGTCCGTACAGATTCGTGCAAATCCGTATGCAGCAATGGAAAGTGCAGAGACCGACATCGACAGACGGAGACCGACAGTGGCTCACATTGGCCAACCCCATATCAGCATCAGTAGATTAACAACACTAGGAAATTGATGGTGGTAGTATAACCGACATCGGCGACTGTGTTTTTGACCCAACAGGCTAAGATGGACCAGATCTAGGTTTTTATTCCCAGTTTGTGGAATACTCAAGTTTTTAAGACTATATTTTAATATTATTTATATACATGATAGAGGACATCTATTGTAATCATCTAGGTAAATAAATAAGAGATTATACTATGGTTTATTTATCTATTTGAATTTATCTCCAAAATCGTATCTTTATTCATGCAAAATATCAAAAAGGAAAAAATATAGAAAGGCAATTTAATAATATTCAGTTTCAGATTTCAATGGAAATAGGGGATATTATAGTGGTATTAGAGCTAAATCTGCCATACTATTAGGTAGATTGGACATTGAATTGGTGAGTTAATCATGGGTACTTCCAGTACTTAGAAATAGTGGGACAAAGATATGGATAAGCTGAAACAATGTTTGAAGAGGATGAATGAATTTTTTTCAGACCCTACAATAGAAGCCAAATTAGTACGGTGTATGACATCCTTTTCTAAAGGGTCCACATCATAAAACAAGAAGGAAGAGAATGTTGAGCAGTTTTCTCATGAGCTGGAGGATACTCAAAATTCCTTGGTGTGTACTCAGTTGGCTCTCTAGGATTCTAAGAGACATGTGGATGAGCTTTGTCTTGAGGTGAGTTCAGTTCAGGAGTTAGCACATGTGGCAGGGACTTAGCTTTCTTTTACGGTCAGGTCACATGTTGATGATGATATGAGTATGTCCAGCATTCACACTCTAGATTTAAAGATTGTAAAAGAGTCCCAAGATCCAATTATTGTAGATGACACCCAAGAGAATGTAGTGGATAGTTTTGAGGACTTAGTTTCACTGACAGTTTCTTTTGATACGGAGGAGTTAGATAATGATGCTACAATTTTTGATACTCTTGATGTTGATATGAGCTTTGGAGTTGATTCGTAGAGTATGGATGGTATTACTCCAGAGATCAGTGATTTTGAGTCTACTCTGTTAGACCGTGCATCATAGGAGAATTGTAGGAGACAATCTAGCCAGTGCCATCATGTGTCTAGTCAGCTGAGAGTTAGTGTGTGAGACATTGCTATCGCTTACAAGCATTTCAATGCTACTCATCAGTTGTTAGTAGTTTATGGATGGGGTTATCCTACTAGCATTGAGTAGGGAGGTAGTTATTTGTCCTTGATAGAGATCCACTCTTTATGGGAGGCTATCCAGATTCTGAGATAGGATTATATGCAACTAGTAGCTGACAAAGATTATCTTATGGATTGGGGCAACACAACATATGATGCATTATTGGTCAAGGAAGATAAGGTGAGTGATCTTACTCAATAGCTCAAGTTGACTTCTGAGATTCTTGAGAGTACACAGTTGGCTTTTGAGGAGTCACAGTTTCATTTGGCTGAGGTGACCATGGAATTAGAGTGACTTCATTGTTTACCAGAGTCTGTACAGTCATAGGGAGTGGTATCAGGTGACTCGAGGATATCCATAGTCAAGATTGTAGGAGATGGTGATGATGAGATAGTTTCAGCAATAGCCTCTACACTGTCAGATGAGGATGAGTCTGATGCTTGCATTCAGAGTATGGAGGTGTACTTAGATGTTAGTACACTAAGTGTTGGTAGTCTTGGTGGTGAGTACATTCCTATAGTTATTGTTGAGGAACATGTTGTTGGCACTAACACACATGTTCAAGATTTGGGAGTACCTGGTCCTAATGAGTTTGGGATACAAGTGGAGTTGAGTCTTCACATTGATTCTTCTCACACAGATGATGGTGTGGTACAGTTGGTTGTGCCACCTTTATAGAGGGATCATTTGTGGTGTGTGGGGGAGTATGTTGATGCTTCTGCATATAATATTTACTACATTAAATCATTCATGGAGAATTTCTTAGATAGTACAGGTGTTCATCTAGAATTGCATAAGGTGACAGAAGGTGTTCTCATTTGAGGTACTAGAGTTATTAGCAGATGGGTTGGAGAGATTATAGTGATCCTTTCTACTATGCTACCTCACAAGGATTTTGAGGTAGGGTTTGTTTAGTGGGTTGCATAGGGTCCTATCTAGCCTATAGCTACTTGGAGTTAGAGATTGGAGCCATCTATTGATTCCCAGTTTGGTAATAGTGAGCCAGTAGTGGAGTTTGGGGGTTCCTACTGGCATTATACGGTGGGGTGTGCTCATTATTTTTCTTTTGACCTAGAGATAGAAGATTTGATTTCACACAGGTGTAGATCAGCTCCAGTTTCTTACCATCCATTATGGGATGGATTGGCACCATCTTTTATAGATGGAATTGGTAGTTGCAAGCTACACAGCCTACAGTATCAACACATCTAGGGCAGTTGTGATTTTAGAGATTGGTTGAGTTGCATTCACCAGTTTGATTGGGGATTCCTCTTGGTTATATTTCAAAGGATATTGGAAGAGCTGGCATTGATTTTCATTAGTATAGATCATGACTATATTTTGGATCTAGGTGGATTGATTGGTTGGTTATTTCAAGATTGCTTGGGGATAAGCAATTTTAGGAGGGGCAGATTGTCATGTCCCTTTTTTAGTTGACATCTTTAGAGTTGATGATTAGCCTATTATGCAACCCTCGTAGGCTAATAGGATGGATAGAGGGTCACGTAGGAGCTTGGCTTGGCTTAGATTAGTAGAATTTGTCTAGTTGGCTTTCGTTTAGGCTCTTTCAGACATGTTTACTTGAGCTCCTATTATATAGGGATTTTTGGCACTTAAAGGAGCATCCCTATTATGGTATGGTCATGTTTGAAATCACTCCCTGATTCACCAACTTCAGACGGTTTGAGGATCTGACATGTATTGAGGGAGATATTAATATTTGATTAATTTAATCAAATATTAATTATTTGGCCTATTTTTAATTAAGAAACCCTAATTCTAATTTAGGAAACCCTAATTCTAATTTAAGAAACCCTAATTAGGGCAAGCACATCTTTTTTAGGGTATAAGGGTTTCTCATGGGAGAAGTTGGAGGATTATGGATTATTGATTGAAGATAATTTTTGCTAAGGATTTTATTGAGAAGACTGAGCCAAGGGCTCTAGTATTCTATCTGAATTGAAGAACATGCCCTCTTTAGTGTGTGTGATTCAAAGGCTATGAGATATTAGCTGATCTATTGCTAGGTTGAGAGATAACTTCACACAGAAGTTATCACAGGTATTTACAGGGATTTATTTTATTAGGTTTTTTGATTCAAGGTTTTGATTCAGATATTGCATAAATAAAGATCATTTGTATTAGAGCCGTATATCTTGAGATCGAGTGTTTATCATATAGGTTGTGCTATATTGTATTAGCGGCTGTATGAATTCCATACAGATCTGTGTAAATCTGTACACAGCAGTAAAAAGCACAGAGACTGACATTGACAGATGGAGACCGACAGTGGCCGACATCGGCCGACCCCATACCAGCGTCGGCAGATTAACGACACTAGGAAATCGATGGTGACAGTATAACCAATGTCAGAAACTATGTTTTTGACACAGTAGGCTGAGATGGACCAGATCTAGGTTTTTATTCCTAGTTTGCAAAATACTCAGGTTTTTAAGACCGTATTTTAATATTATTTACATGCATGATAGAGGACATCTATTGTAATCATCTGGGAAAATAAATAAGAGATTATACTATGGTTTATTTATCTATTTGAATTTATCTCCAAAATCATATCTTTATTCATGCAAAATATCAAAAAGGGAAAAATATAGAAAGGCAATTCAATAATATTCAGTTTCAAATTTCAAGGGAAACAAGGGATATTACAAATTAATCCTATATTAGGTTTTCATTAATTTAATGTAATACAATTTTTTTCAAAATAACCCTCATTCAAACCCTATATCCACATATTAGGTCCATATACATCTATATACTAGTAATTAGGGTTTCAATTACAATCGTAATTTCTTCTATATACTACATTCAAAGTTTGTCATAGTTTCACATATACTTATGTTAGATTAAATTTTACCTCTTGTGTACTTCCTATTAATTATTTACATTATCTTCTTTCTCATTTTTAAAATGGCATCTAAGAAGCCTCTTTCTTCTTACCCAATTAATGAATTTTTGATTTATTATCATAATTATAATAATGAATGGACAAATTTTAAAATTTTTTCAATAGAACATGATAATGATTTCATTTATAATGATGATGATGACTATTTTTTTAATGATGGTTATGATGATTAATATGAGCATGGTAATGAAAATGTTGATGAAAATATATTAGATACATCTTATTTTCTCTCTTCTCCCTCTTCTCTTACACCTCAAAATTAAACTAAAAATATAGTGCCAAAATAACCAATTATGGTATTGATTTGTTCCAATGTGATCTTATATTTTCAAATACTTTCACTACCTCCTTATTCAAATTAAATCAATATAATTACAATACACAAAATCTAATTTTGCATGATTTAAGTAAAGTGTATAAATTAAATGAATCTTCTTTACCCTTCTCAGCTAAATTCAAACAAGCATGTACCAATGATATTACACATTTTAACAATGCGCAAACTAAGGTAGAATAAATTATTGTATCATCTTCTCTTACATTTCAATCTCAATGTAATTATTCTTTACAATATATTAATAATGAAAATGTCTCTAACTATTCTCCTACATTTCATAATATGAAAAATGAAAACATGATTGCTACTTATTCTACCCTTGCCTTGAAGATTAAAATTAATAATCAATTAGGAACTACATATATAGCTAGTGAATAAATGCATTGCATTACACCCACACATGATGACACATTACATAGTATTAAAAAGTTAAAATCTTCTCTTACTCTCTCTCTCTCTCTCTCTCTCTCTCTCTCTCTCTCTCTCTCTCTCTCTCTCTCTCTCTCTCTCTCTCTCTCTCTCTCTCTCTCTCTCTCTCTCTCTCTCTCTCTCTCTCTTCTCTCTCAATGATCATGTGAATGACACTTCTTATAATCTTACATATAAAAGTGAATCAAACTATGATTTTGATGAACGTTGGTATAATGATGATTATTATGATTATGATGAGGAAGACATGGAGTATATACCTTCTAGTTCTCCTCATACTTCACCTATTTTTCTTGTTCAAATAATTTTTGGATCACATGTAAAAAACACACACACTTATTATTATGTTCATAGTTTACAAAACTTACATTCCCATGATAATAAAGTACATTCTAATCCATTAGCATATGAGACTTATTTCAAAAAAAGAAAATTAGAGATACCAATGAATCTCCCTCAACCCCCTTATTACAATAGAATATATTTCTCAACCTAACTTAAATGAGGGTGATATCTCATTTATCTCTAACCAAGACCCAACTATCACACCTCTAAAGGTTACAAAGAGAAAACCAATTCTCCCTAAAAAAAGCTTACCAATGCAGTATACCAATGACTAAGATAAATAACAAAATTCAAGAGTTAAATTAACCCCTTAATTATGATAATATACCTTCATAAGTGGTAATTTACTTGATGCATGTTGTAGGTGCTTTGAAACAACAAGTACATCATCTCACATCAGATAATAAAGCATATCGATCTCGATCTAATGCTAATGCCATATATGGAAACCCTATTCTATGTAGAATATTCACTACAAGGTTACCACCTAACTTTCAAATACCAACGCTAAATTAATTTTATGGGGATAGAGACCCATACTTGCACCTTCAAGGTTATGAAAAAGCGATGGCACATGTCACTAATAAGTTGACACTTGTACAATTATTTCCAAGGTCCCTAGATTGGGAAGAACTAAATTGGTTCCATCATACATTCCCTAGTGGGTCACTACATACATATGAGGAGTTAGAAGAAATATTTATTAGGCACTACATATAAAATAAGGGACCTCAAGTCACACATGAGAGGTTACCTTCTTTACATCTATGTGATATAAAACTAACTATCAAATACATTGTAAGATTAAAATTGTGTTTACATCAGCTAATTTACTAGCTAAAAAATTTATAGGTACAATACACCTTTTCCAAAGGTCTCATTTTTTTCTCTTAAGGATAAATTATTATATTAGACATCCAAATAATTAAGGCATATATGTAATGTAACTATAGAATTATAGATAGAACTAGGACTAGTAGCTACACATTCAGATGTATATTTTTATGTAGGTGTCATAGAATCCCAATCATATAACATGGTAGAATAACCTATTCCACTTATAATTAATAAACTAATGAAATAAAAAAAATTGATAAATATACTCAATAAGGGCTAATATCCACATCACAGAGCATCTCCTATAGTGAGTAAAGCAAAGGACACACACAAGGGGGTTATATAGTTTTCATACAAGAATAAGCCTCATGACATCTTTCTTACATTATTAGATAAGGAGATGATTACATTTTCTCCTACCAATCATCATCCATTACACCATTTTCATAGGGGAAAAATTAATCCATATTTCAATTTTCATAATATAAATGGACATTCATACAATCATTATTATGTAATTTGATATTACATTGACTAGTATGTCAATAAAGGAATAATATAATTCACATAGGGGTCAATGATAATTCATTGTACAAATTTTCCTATACCACACTCCTCTATAATATAGTTATCCCAAGACATTCCCTTTGAAGATCCATTAGTTACTCATCATATGATCCATGTGGTTTTTATGACACTTGTTTATGATAAATCTTATGTACCATAGATTCAATGGAGATGGTAGCCAGTTCATAGAGACCATATTTCATCATTTTGCACACCAATTAAGATATTTAGAAAAAAACCATAGAGATTAGAGAAAAACATCAATTAACACACAATTTAATATATTTGGAAATAATCATAGATATCATATCATATCCTCAATTCACACACCAATTAAGATATTTTGAAAATAATCATAGATATTAGAGTATAGTCTCAGTTCAACCATCAATCAAGATATTTACAAGATATCAAAAAAATTAGAACATAGTTTAGTAGCCAATCAAGATATTTTATAGAGATCACAAAGCTCAAAGTATAGTTTTAGCATGATAGCCAATAAATATCTATGTTATAGAGTATACACACCTAGCCATTCTAGTGTATCACACATAATTTTATTTTTAGAGTTTACTTCTACACTAACACAACATGAGTAGTATGGTTATTGGTTTGACATTTTATTGAGGTTAAGATAGTGCATATTGTAGTCACATGATCTACATGTAGATATATTATGAAACGCCTATAAAACCTAAACTAATAAATAAAATTCCCAATTTTAGTACACATGTTTACATAAGTATTTGTAATTAGATAAAACAAACATTACCATTATTTAGGCAAATACCATATACAAATATCACCATTTAACATAATCAATACAATTAAACACGTGTAAAAATGCATAATATAACCAAATCAAGATACTAATTTACATAGTGACAATATAGAAATTAACATCCATATATATAACTTAGAACATAATTTCATTATAAATATATTACATCACTCAATAATATAGACATGACCACTAGGACTATCCCCCTCACTCTCACTCTTAGATATATCCATAATGGAACTAGAGGATCCACTCTCCCTCTATGATCTTGATCGATAACTACATATATTCTCTCTCTCTCTCTCTCTCTCTCTCTCTCTCTCTCTCTCTCTCTCTCTCTCTCTCTCTCTCATGATGAATATCTATCATGCTCATGAAATTTTCATGCTCTCATTATAGAGATATTTATTCATCCACTATCTAGATATTAACCCCACCTAGAGCATTAGGTGTGGGCATGGATTGTCTCTACAACTCCACATATGCCTCATCCATATCCATAATTTCTCATCAATATATCATACTATCTATCTCATCTCAATCAAATAATGAGCATGAACACCAAAAACATTAATGTCTCTCTCCACTAATAAATCATTCATGGAATCATTAGGAATATGCTATGTTAGTATACAAAGCACATATGTGATGATAGTCTCCCAATATTCATCATCACCTAAACCTATACATACCCATGGAATGTATTAGATTCCTAAATAATTAAATATGTAACCAAATATATAAAATGTATGAACATATAAAGACAACTTACCATTGATAGCCCTAAGGGGATCCATATCCAATATATCCTTTGCAATAATCCCACCTCTCAGAAATAAAGGTATCCATATAGGATATAGCCACTAGGATGTATATGCATTAGTGACTCCTAAATAATCCACATATAGTATGTTAATAACCATATCCAACTCTATTAATATAATTAGGCTAACTCCATAGTTGATGGCCTAGTCATACTACCTAGCATCACTAGAGCTTGAGAACTCCTTAACCACATCACTACTACTAGGGGTACATCCTGAGTAAAACTAAGCTATCATGTCACCTAATAATATTGGAACATATTATATACATTAACCTAATGGTCATATATCTAATAGATCACTTGAACTCATTCGTATGGAGCACCATCCTTAAGCCATCCCTCATAACCCCTATATGGTCCTTAGATAATGTCCTTGTCTATCAAACTATTTATCACATGCCAACACTACATTATGCTCTTCTTAGGCACATACTTCATACTATCCCACCTCAATACAAATTACTATGGGTGGGTCCAATCACCTCATTGAGGCAACACCAACCTAGTCATTGGTATATGCTTGTATGCCCAATAGTGTAACAATGTGGAAGATCCAATACCTATACCACACATCTCTTACATAAAATGGTATAAATTATGGTACAAGTGGGCTATCATAGTGTAACCCCATGACTATATCATGTTTCATGTAGGATATCAATACCCCATTCCCATCTACCACCATAAAACTAGCTAATAACATTTATAAGAACTTCCACAACTACAAAACATCAATTGAGATAATTGATGATAATAATATATCATTATGTCTCCTTGTATGATGAGTCCTTATAGACATATTATAAAAATACCTAACAACTTAATTTATATCTAGATCACCAATATCCTCATGTAATCCAATTCTCTACATAGTAATAGGTAACCACAAGATCCTATACACATCTTCTAGGGAAATATCATCTCTGTAGTAGGTAACTAGAATTTATAGGTATTTGCATCCCACCTCCCACATAGTGCAGTCATCATGTGTTTATCCGAGGGAATCAAATATGCCACATGACTAAAACCCACTCTCTCTAGCATGACCATTTCACCATCTATAAGGTGCAGACCCCATAAAGTCTCCATCATCTAGCCACTCTAAAACTCTCTCATACACACATCAACCTATAAAAATAAAACTAAATCTAACATTAACAATGAAAACATAAGATACATAAATAAATAAAAATCATAAAAAACTAGGTAGTAATAACAAGCATCACAAACTAGGCCTACTGGACACTAGTGCTACAAAAAAGACAATGACGTTGGATAGTAGTGCCATATTTAAGACACTAGCACCATATCCTAGAAAGTGGCACCAATATTAGGATAAAAGTGTCACATTTCCAAAATCAAGCACTAAACTACTATATTTTTAATAAAAATAATGAAAAATGCATTAAAATTTTCAAAAATAGGGAAAGATACAAACTCCTTACTAGAATAACCACCTCCCTAGATTTGATAAGTGCCTTCACCTCCTCATATTAGGTCAAAGTCACTCTTTGTCCCCTCAGAATATTGTATGACTCAAATAAACAATAATTATCAGCTAAAATGATTCAAATGAATTTCAAAATTAGTGAAACAACATATTTAAGTCATATTTATCAAATTCCACCTTATTAAGGTTGACCTTGCATGCCATTTTCACCAATAATACAAACTTCTTTCCAGAGTGATATGTAGTGAATCATAACTCTAATTTATAATTCATTTCTCACACATGGGACTTGAGCTCAATGTGCCTTAATTTATATTGGTTAAACTAATATCCTAATTGGATTTTACTCTAAAAAATGACAAAAAAGATAATACTATAATAAACTAAATATAGACAAAATGTTTATCACATTACCAATTTCAATAATCAACTCCATCATAATAAATAAATTATTCAAACTTAAAATAACATCACACCCACTAATGAACACTAGCACATATGATCATTAATAGTTTTGGTTAGAAACCATCAATTTAGTCTTTTATTTCTCATCAAAAGGGGGGAATACACATAAATTACTCAGATATAGATATTCATACACATATTTCTACTTGGATATATATATTCAAACACATAAGCCTATTTAGTTACAACTATTCAGACACACATGTCTATTTAGATACAAATACACAGATATATAATTTTAATTAGATATATAGGTTCACTTAGATACATCTATTTAAATACACAAGTTTATTTAGATAGAAATACTTAGATATACAATTTGACTTAGATAAGCATGTTGACATAGATATATAGTCTAACTCATATATATATATATATATATATATATATATATATATGTTCACATAGATATATAGTTTTAAATCTACCCCAAACTGGTGAAAACTTGGTGACATCCTAGTGATGATTTGATTGTAACTTAGTAATATAAAAAATAGAAATCATTGATGTGTGCTCTACATCATTCCCCCATTCTTGACATCTATGTAATGTAGGTGTGTATCTGAACATCTATATATCTGATTAAAAATATATATCTATGTGAACATATATATATATATATATATATATATATATATATATATATATATATATATGTTCACATAGATATATAGTTTTAATCAGATATATAGATGTTCAGATACACACCTACATTACATAGATGTCAAGAATGGGGGAATGATGTTCACATAGATATATAGTTTTAATCAGATATATAGATGTTCAGATACACACCTACATTACATAGATGTCAAGATTGGGGGCATGATGTAGAGCACACAATAATGATCTCTATTTTTTATATTACTAAGTTATAATCAAATCATCACTAGGATGTCACCAAGTTTTCACTAGTTTGGGGTAGATGACCATTTATAGTGGTTAATACATATCCTCCCACTAGACCCAATTTACATACAAGATTCAATACACACATCAAAATGGGGGTAAGCATGCCTTATTTCTCCACATATTTAATTTACATAATTAGATTGAGTTCACACATTAGAATGGGGGGAAATAGGCCTTGTTTCTCCACATATTCAATTTACATAATCAAACTTAGTCTAAATATTAGAGTGGGGAAAAGTATGGCTTGTTTATCCACATATTTAGTTTACATACTTAGAATCAGTCTAGATATTAGAGTGGGTTCAAAATAGGGTTTTGTTCCTCATGATTTATTTCACTATTCAAATATAATATAGAATACATCCACATTATATATTTCCTCTTCACATATTTCATTCCATCTCATGTTCACATTTTTGGCCAAGATGTGAGCCAAGTCTAGAACAAATCGACATAGGTAAGTATAGGTATGTATTCCTCTTTTTATTTTACCTTAGTAATTTTATTTCATTACATTACTAGAAGAAAAAGGGTTAAATTTAAACACCCTAGTTTGGTCAAGCAACCATAGGTACTATGTCTTTTATTTCTCTTTCACATGAATGTCTTAGTGATGAATACAACCCTTATTCACATGGTTATTTTGTGTTTTTTTTTATTATTTATGTCTTATCTTCCTAATTTGTTTCACCCCTAGTGGTCCTAAGTCACCTCATCCCAATCATATGGGCCCCTAGATTTCTTTCTTGTTCATAACTCTTTTTTTAGGCTTAAGGGTAATGGAAGCATTTTCATGATAGTAATACAATGTGGAACTAGTTCCCAATTATGGCTCTAGTGTTTTATAGTCATTTTCTCTACACCCTACCTTGAGCCTTTTCTTATCTGTTATCCCTATTTTATTACTTATCAGCTAGAAAATAAGGTCTTATATTCAAATTAAATTTATTTTTATATAAAGAGCCTCATAAGGCATTTTACATATAACACTTACTAGTTTAGCACATAATTACATACAATCATTAAATAGTACACCTCAATACTCTACATATTACTTAGTAATCACATCTAGACATTACATGCTTGATTAAATAAGGTCCTATGTTAAATTCATTCTATCATACTATGTGTGTTGATTATGCATGTTCCCTAAGGGATAAGTACATACAATATGAGATCCCTAATATTGGGGTTAATGTAGGTAGTGGCCAATACAATATGGGTTATTCTCTATGTAATATTAATATCCCACAACCTAGTTTTCGCATTTATTTTACATTTGATCTAGTTGATGTTTCTTATATGCATGTACTCATTAGGGTTTTATACGATATACAACTAAACTAGTGACATAAGTGAGCTTTCATAAAACATAGACCCACTTATAGGTCCCCCAAAACCTCTTACAACTTCCTTGAAAGTTATAGATATCCCATCCAAGATGGATACTAGTACCATAATTAGACATTAGCATTACATCATGCTACTTTCCACATAAGGGTGCTACTGTCTTAGACTAGATTTCAACTATAGTCATAGAATGAAAGGTATCTACCTATTTTTCCATCTTGTTTTAGCCTCCTGAGCCATAAGAAGACCTATTTTATTCTAGATAAGTGTTCTTTCTCTCTATTATTTCTATTTTGGGAAAGGTTTGTTAAACCATTAATTTTTATATTTCATTCTAGGTTATTTTTATATTCAACCCTTTAACAACATAGGATCTACATTTGCTACGTCCTAAAAGGTTAAAACACATATACATTTATTATTCATAAAATTGTATTATGTTAGGGTATCCATGTGTTTTTCAATTATTGGTCAAGATCGAGCCTTATTTATATGTTTATGTTTATATATATATATATATATATGGTCATTTTTTTCATATCCATACTCTCACTCTCTCTCTTACAATCTGTATTGGCTCCCCATGTCTTATTTTGCTGTATTCCCTAGAATCTTACATTGTATGTTAATGGGGACCAAAAATTTACAATGTATGTTTGTGGCATCCATGAATGGAAATATTGACTCTTAAAACATATATTGAGGGTGATTATTAGTAAAAGATTTATATTTATGAGAAATCACACCTAAATATATGCAATATTGCATTTTTATAATAGTTGGGACATGTTATTGATGAATTACAACACACTAAACCATGTGAAGGATTAACTATACATATGACTCTACCATTTTTTTGTGAGCCAAAGGTCATAAATACATACATATGGGTGATGTACCACACTAACTATTTGAGTGTTAATTTTTTGACAATAATGATTACAAAAATGTAAGCTATAGTGGATAAACCAAATTAATAGATTGCCTTCTTATATGAAGGAAATATAATTAAAGTTTAACATGATTGTAAAAATTAAAATAAAAAAGTAAATGTTTTAATTATAACTATAAAGGCAACAAATAAAAGATCATACACAGTGGAAAAAACTATACTATATATGCATAATCTTTGGAAAAACATAAAGTAAAAGGAAAAACCAATTGGAATTATGATGATAGCTCCACCTTATATGTTTTACTTATATGCATTTATTATAAATAATTCAAAAATATAAATCTTAAAAAATCTAAAATTAGGACCTAATCATGACATATTTTCTAGTTAATACACTTTTCATCAATTTTATTTATCACATGTTTTGTATGTTGCATACCCATTTCCATATGTACATGCATTTATCAATATATATCAGTGAGATGCAAGACATCTAGGATTTGCCTAATACATGGATGGATAGCTGTAGGACATTTCTATATGTAATGGTCATGACAATATGGGGGGTATCTCATTTTATAGGTCACATTATTACAAGCTATATCTTTATATGACATTTTCTATATATTATGATTAAGTTATATTGATTGATTACACATGCCTTGTTCTTTATTAGATTTTTTATAGTGCTACATTTTATGGATATTATACATTTATATGGTGTGATGTTGTCATAGATTGATGGTTTATACTAGTTTTAACTATTATATGTTGTCATGCCCAAAATTATGAGCCTTGACTACCAGATCTGACATTGGATAAAAAATAAGTGAAGACACACACATTTTTTTGATAAATCTACAAAAATTATTTAAATAATATGTAAAATAATTTATAATAGTCTTTATTCTTCCCATTTATCTAAGGGTTCAAGTATTCATTCAATAAACTAGTCTCCAAGCCAATGTTAACTCTCTATATGCCCTTTATAGATATCAAACTTAAGGTAGACTTAAGATGTTACATGGATGCCACTTGTCATCCGAATAAAGTTATTCATGATTACTATAGATTTTATGACATAAAATTCTAATGTACCATATTCTAATCATCCCAATCCTCAATTATTCTACCACATATCCTTCCTAGGACCAAATTAGGCCATTCCAGATTGACTAGTATACCCCTCATATTTAATTCATGGCTATATGGCATAAGTCTATCCAAACTGATGTGATGATATGACATGGCATCATCACATTGAGTTTGTATATCAAGATAATTAAGACTAAAAATCCTCCCCATGGATCACCATATAGTCTTAGGCTCTTGTGAGGATGTTAGGCAACTGTAGATTTGTAGCATAGTTGGTTCACATATGGTCTAAACTAAATCCTAGAATCCCATGATGATGCCATATGGCATCATCATGATGAGGTGGGTAACTTCATATTTCATATATCTATATAATTATAAGTCTATCATATAATCTTTTAGATCTTATGATGATGCCATGTGGGGCCATCATAGTGAGTTAGGCTTAGGAAAATGGAAGGATAATGGAAAACATCCAAATCACCTAATCTCCCTAATAATGATATATGGAAATTATATGGGATATATCAAGGGGTTTAATTTGAAGGCTCAAATTACTAAGTCAAAATCAGTTTAAAGGAAAGTAAAATTCAAATAGTAAAGCATAAGATTAACCAAACTATTACACATTCTATGACCAAATAAATTTAGTTGATCTGAGTGTCAAAAAAAGTAGGTCTAGAAACATATCCAACACCAAATATTAAATCAATAAGGATTTGAATCAGACCCAAATTATATTGAGTTAGATATAAAATATAGGAGTCAGGTCAAGGCTAAAACATAGGTTAATTAACCCAACCATAAAATAGTAAATTGAGACCTTATATTAAAGTGTATCTATTTTATAATTTATACAGCTAAGAGATCACATTGTATTTTGTAATAAAAATGGATTTAAGGATTTATATATCACATAATATATCAATATGACCTTAGTTTATACCATAGAGATCATTAATCATTTTAGATTATCCAAATATGAAAATGATTTTATAGCCACCCAATAAAGGTATGTTATACTTCCTTACTACTTAGACATGACCATTAAATAAGAGATTAACAAAATAAAGGACATGAAATTGTTTTATAATTTACTCTAATACAAATATGGTTTATTTTAAAAGGGATAAACTATTTTAAGATAATGTCTAAATATATTGTTATTCCCCACTAATAATAAAATAAATTATTTAATCAATGGCATTAACCATACCTATCCTAATTAGACCAATCATAACACAACTAATCAAGACAAACATGATGACATTAATAATTAAGCCAAAAATGGTTGAAAAATATTCATTTTTATAATAACAAAATTCTTTCCAAGAAGATCTATAATATGGGATTAAATAAGCACATTACATGAATGATTCCAATAGATTGACCTAAAAATATGAAATAGCCTTGGTTCAATGCATTAAATTCAAAAAAAAAATCTACATTTTTAATAAATAATTTACGTCCCATTAAAAAAAAATAGTGGTCATCATTGGATATGAAATCAACAAACTTCCCTCAACCTACCTTGGCATGCCATTGTTCGATGCAAGATGAAAATGGAATTCTACAATTATTTGGTAGAAAGAATACATAAAAAGTGGTAAGCTAGAAAGGAAACCTATTATCATAGGTGGGATAGATATAAATATTTAAAATATCCTTGAAAAATATCCCCATTTACTTCATGACCCTATTCTAGATCCCCAGTAAGATTATAGATAGAATCAATCAAATACAAAAAAATTCCTATGGTTGGGAACAAAAGATATATTTCAATTCCCACTAGTAGAAAGGGATAAATTATACCTCCCCAAGGACCTTATATGTCTTGGGTTAATAATAATCAAAATTATGAATCAATCCCTTTATATGTAATTTGGGTATAAATTTATGCAAGAAGATAATAATTAGACCAAGATAATCAAAGCTAAATACTTGGAGGGAAACGGGAAAGATAGTTTTATTTGGTAAGAAGTATAATTGAATGGTTTTACCTTATTTAAAGGCATATCAAGCTCTAAATATTTTCTTAAGAGGGAAGTAGATGACAAGTTGGAAATGGAAAAAAGGTTAACTTCTAGGAGGATCCCTGGCTCCCATACTTTCCCATGTATTCCTCTCCCCTTATAAAATCCTAAGGGAGACCTTTAAATCATCCATCAGCCACAAGGTTAAGGATTGTTGGTATTTTTTTTAAAATGAAGAAAAGAGTGGAAATATCTATCTATTGAGATGGATAACACGTAAATTCTCAAGAAATTAACAACCTAAATTCTCAAATCTAATAAATCCATATAGTTATGTTCCCAAAGGATGATACACTCCTCTAGCTAGTGGAAGATAGTGGATATTACTTGGTAAAATCAATCTTATTTGATAATTTTTACTATAAGGAGGATTGGGCTTACTATAAAAAATTCTATATTAAACACCTTATCCCTAAGATGAACATCTTTCTAGCTCGTGGCATAGGATAAAATTATTACTATAGAAAAATTGGAAAAACATGGGATTACCCTCCCCAAAAGGTGTGTTTTTTTAATTCAATGATAAAATATATGAATAGTCTTTTCCTTGATTTCCCATTTAGGTCATCAATCTAGGGCATCCTCCTTTATATTTTCAAAATGTCCTAGGTTAAGCCCAACTATATTCTAGACCTTGTAATATAATAGAAACCTCCTTGGAGGATTCCCTCTTTGGTATTCCTTTAGTCTATGTCCCTTCCCTAATTTTTATATCAAATATGGACATCAAGGAATTCCCATATATTTGATCACAAAAGTTATAACTATTCAATCTCCTTTCATAGGATTCAAATCACCATTGTTAAGAATTGGTGGGTGGTGATACCCAATGATAATTGTAGACACCAAAATTGTGTCTAACCCTTGGTCGACTCTCCCCCTTGGTCCCCTTGGTCCCTTTCCACTTCTAACCATGCCTAACCTATGTCTTATTAATTTAAAATAATTATCTTATTTTAAATTAATAATTCTCTCTCTCCCCTTGCCACCTCACCCATGCCACCTCTCATCTCCTTGGATTCTTTGCCCTTGGATACCCTCATTTATCACCCTATGACCTATTCCAACTTCCCCTCCACTACCCCTTGCCAAGTATTAAATGATTTAAGACCCCATTTCCCTTATCCCACTCATTTCCCACACCTATTAAGCCACCTTCGACCATTTCTTCCCCGGACCCGCTAACCCAACAGTTGGGAAAATAGATAAAAGGCTATTTTTAGCCTTTTTCCTACCTTCTAGCCGTTAACGTCGGTCAACTATCGACCGACATCAGTGATTTTACTAGCATTGGTTGCCTTCAAAACTACATTTCACCTCCAGAGTGTTGACCCATTTTTTGAATCTCTCAAATCCACTTTTCCAATCTTTGAACCTGACCTTTCAACCTTTAACAATCCGATATTTCATTCTCCTCAATCCGTCAATCCTTTCAATCATCAGACCTCTCACTCTCTCTCTCTTAGGTATACACAGCAAGCTACAACAACAATAGGTACTCTACATTAGCCACTCCACTAGCAATAGGGCCTTCACACCAGCAGTATCAGCAATAGGTATAACCAGTCTGCAACGCTCCTTTCTCAGCAAACCACAGGTAAGTATTTCCTCTATGTTTTCATTATGTTTTCAGTTATTGCTTCTAAGTAATATCACCAACCTAGACCCAACCTATTCTCTGAGAGCCTTCTCTCATCCTTATTTTCCCTATTTCCTCTGTCTACTCCATCTGGTCCCTTTTCAGACCACACACTCTATCCATTGTCCTTGCACAGACTCTTAAACTATTCAACCAGACCCAGAGCTCTTCTCAGACCCGTCCACAGACCATAAACCTATCTAGACTTGACCAGACCTCATCCAAAGACTACTGCCCCGACTGACACTGGCCACAGAGACCACTACCTTCACTGACGTCGGTAGACTAACTGACGTTGGTAGACTTGACTAATTAATGCTGACACCTTAGCCGACGTCAGTGACTATGACCAGACTGATAGTAGCATTCAGGTAAGCATTTGCTTCTATTTTTGTTTTAGTTTTTAATCATTTTAGTCTTTTATCATTCTACCTTTTATCAGACATTATTTTTATCAATCAGTGGGTTGACATCCCTTAAGGAAGTCTTTATACTTTTGGGATCAAGCTTTTGCTTGGCAGCCCACCATCTCCTCATCTAACTCCTTCTTTGTTTTAGTCTCCTTCTTCTACAGGTGTCATCCTCCACAACCAAAGAGGAGTTGTTGCTATCGTCTGAATCTGGTGTGCAAGACCTCATCTGGGTATCTTCAGACCCTAGACCATTTCTATTAGTTTCTCATTTCCTTTTTGAATGTGAAAGTGAAAATTGTATAGAAACAATAATATGGGAGCTAAAAAAGATAAACAATTTATCCTCAACAAGTGTAATCTCTTTCCTCCTCCCCTACATGTAATTTAGAAAAGATCCTCATGAAGTGGGAATTCCCCCCATTAGGGTAGATGAACCTAAATTTTGATTGGGCATCCAAAGGGAATCCTAGCAAAGCTAGTGGTGGTGGAGTCATCAAGGATGAATTAGGGACTGCTATGGCTACCTATGTGGGTCTAATGAGAATTCAATATAAATATATAGCATATGATAAATATAAACTTTTGGTCATCAAAATGGCTAATCATATTAACATCACTAAATTCTAAATTAAAGGGGATTTACTCAATATCCTTGATGCCCTCTTAGGCAAGGTAAAACCTTCCCACACTATTAGCAAAATCATTATCAATGATAATAGTCTCCTTCACTCAACCAAAGAGTTATTTATATCCAAAATTTATTTAAGATTTTTTAGCCTCAATTTTTCCATGTGGATTAGACACCCCATTACCCCCCATCTATCATTTAATCACTGATTATCTACACTTTCAAGATTTTTAAGTTAGTAGTGGATACACACTTGTTAATGATGATCATTCCTAAGTAAAGACCAAGTCACACTATGTGTCATAATTATAAAATTAAATTAAAATTTTGAAACAAATGACATAATTTTAAAAATATTCATATCACCAACTATTGGATAAAACATAACAAAAAAATCTGAACTACTATTTAGCTATCTACAACTCTCAGCCCTCAAGTAGAAGGAAGACCAAAATTATGGGGGGAGATAGGGATTGTTGTGAACCTATCCATATTTTATAAGTTTAATCAAACTAAAAATTTTGGAGAAATATAAAAAGGGAGGACTTACTAAATCTATGCTCTGAATTGAAGATTATGATGAAATGTTGGCAAGGGATTTTGCTACAGGCTAGAAATAGTGCCAAGTTGTCTTCAAGTGTATTATGGTGGGCGTCATGGAATAAATAATTGGGGATGTCACTAGAATGTACTATTAAGGAAGTAATGCCTTCAAGGTAAAAATTCAAAATAAATAACTTATGCAGGTGTTCTTTGAGATAGATTCCAAGTTTCAAACTAATAAAAAGGGCTTTCTTACGACTAACCTTTCAAGGAGATGGTTGGATATATGTCTGTAGGTAATATGTTATTTGACCCTAGAAGGAAATTTTACAAATATTTTATTGCATATTTTATTATTATTAAACCATTTCAAATGTCATTGTATAAACCTATTGTACTATCTCCTTATGCCATTGGAATCCTCTATTTTATCCTTCAAAGACAAACACTCTTCTAATATAATCCACCAAGGGTTTATTTTCCTAGTTACCAAGAGAGGGAATCTTGTGATGAACTAAGATATTACTATTGATGATACTAGAAATAATAATATCTCTAGGGAGGCTAAGTAAAACTTGTCTAAAGATAAGGAAGACTAATCTTCTCCTTTCCCCTGCCTAGTTCACCCCTAGGTGGTTGGGAAGAAGGATAAAAGTAAATCCCACGATTCTTCTCCCAAAATAAAGAGTATGTGAAATAAGTTAATTATAATTATTTATTTATCTTGAGGTATTGAAAACTATAATTTTTAAATCTATGAAATGAAAGTTGTTGAAGTTTGTAAGAGGAATGAAGAGAATTTGGCATATTTAATATAGAGGTTTAGGTAGAAAATAGTAAAACTTCATGATAGTCTACATAAAATGGTAAAATGGATGGTACCATTAATGTAACAATGGAACAAAATCAAGTATGAAGTGGACATAATGAGGGAGGGTATGGGTGACCCAAATATGGTAGAAGTAAGTAGATGGAGGCTAGAGGGAACCCCAAATAGGAAAGGTAAGGTCATCCTCATAATCACCCTAAGTAGTTCTAATTCCAATAAAAAAATGTGAGAATTGAGAAGAAAAAAGGTTTTAGTGAGCATAGGAGAAACTTGATTGAAGGACATGACACTCAAACTAGAGGCATCATCAACAATGTGAATAAGAATACTAGAGGCAACAAGAAAGGGACTCACTTTAAAGAAATCTAATAAGTGTTTCCATCATTGGTTTTATTTTTTAGGTCCCTTTTTATTGTAATTTTTATAATATTTAGCATCTAATAGGCCAATCTGGCTTAGTTTTTATTTATCTTGTCTATTTAGTTTTCTACTTGTTAAACTATGGTTTTTAAGTCCCTATAAAACTTGATATTTACCTATCAAATAGAAAATATATACTTAATCTCAAATGGATAGACCATTTAGTAATTTTACAACTATAACATGTTAATATAAGAAGACTTATCAAGCCTAAGGAAGTTTCCTTTTAGATTAGCCAGCCCTTCCCAAGATGGTATATAGTGTGACATCATCCCATTAGAATTACATTCTAACTTATAATAGCATTTACATTGAATATAATACAATATTTTCACACATGACTATGCCCCACTATAAAATATTGGTCTCATTATATTATTACAAGTAAACCGAGATAAATTTTACAAATAAAATAAAATAAGACTTTTAGTTGTATCTTACATAAGCACTAGGCATATAACTATCCCTGATTTAAAATATTAAGGACATTTAATCTTAAACAATGATGTTGTTTTCTCCTATAAATAAAAATACAAATGAAGGAGGGTTCACCAAACCTTATTAATCCCATTAATATTTTTCTCAAGGCACCCCTAAGCTTGACACTCCCAGCTCCAAGCATGTTTACATCAAAATGTGAGGCAAAGTAGGTAGGTAAGGTTTAGGTGTCTTAGATGATGACTACTCACAAAGAACAACCCAATTTATTAATTCCTATAAATTGAGGATTACAATATAAAATTTAAATTGAATAAGCATTCAAATGATACCAATAATCCCATAAAAATGAAACTAGTAGGCAAGTGAAAACAACATGTAATATGGCCTACTAATTGGATAAATAAAAAAAGGATACCTCAGTCTTGTGCTCTCATATAATGGTAATGGTAGGGTTAAAAAATATACCACCATTACCAACATGGGAGGGCTTAATAATATACCACCATGACATTTATTCAAGTTTAATAAATCTACTACCATGCCCAGCATGGGAAGGCTTAACAATCTACCACCATAAAGAATATCATGACCAAAATACATTACCTATTTTCATTAAAAAAACATTTATTATCATTTATAAGTGAGAAAATAATATTTAAATTATATCAAATAATAAGATAAGTAATGCATCTCCAAGGCCTTCAAGGTAACATAAAACTACATGTTAGCCAACGCATAACCATAAAACATTTAAATAAAATGAATGTGTAAAAAAAGTGGTATTACACATTGTGAATGAAAAATATCAATAAAAAGTACCAAAAATATTTTCATTCAATTGAAATATATTATAAAAAATTACTTGTAAGCCTACCTATCAACTCCAATATCTCTTATAACTATCCATGAATTATCTACTGGCTCCAATTCCTTGGTTTAGGTTTTCCTTACTTGTTACCTCTACCTTATTTTCTCTTTCTTCTCTTCTCTATTTCTCCAAAATTGTAAAATGTTCCTTCATGGAAGGCCTGAATTTGTCAAATAGGTATCCTTTTCCATATCATGCCTGAATCCTAAAGTGACAAGTGTCTATTCACCTTCTTGGATTAGCCAACTATTTCTTGCATTTTTATACCCACTAGCCCATGATTCAATAAATGAATGCTATTTTGCATTACATAAAGGTGCATGGAAGATATTTCAGTCTTATATGATTACTTCTAAGACCTTCCTATCCCACTTTGATCTAATCCATGAATAATTCATAAAAAAATCATCCAAATACCCAAGGCAATCTAGACATTGGCCCAACTTCCTTTATAAATTAAAGATGAGAATATAATTAAAATGTTTATACAAATGTAATAAATAATTACAACTTTCACTAGACACAATACATGTTAATTAAAAGGGTTTAATAAAATCTATACCATTGTATAAGTAAGACAAGATTCAATAAAGTTAAACATGTATTGTAAGGCTTCTCATGATGATGTAGATAATGTCTAGTATAGTCTCATTTCTTTTGTTAGAAATACATGTTATTACACACTCATTACACATATAAAATTACTTTATCCTAATAGATATATATCTAAGATTTAAATCAATGAACAACACATAAATAACATTTCAAGGAATACAACCATTCACATTGATACTTTTACTTAACATTATACACATGCATTTTCTAATAATAAAAGATTTCTATTAATGACTCAATCATCATTCAATATGAATTCATATAATGATTCAATCATCATTAAATACGCTAGGTTATTTTAGTTGATTTATTTATTCGTTGATTGGATTATATTTTAATATCCACTTGTTGAAATGTGATCTAATCTATTATATGAATGCATATTGAACTAGGTTAGGCACTTATTAACTCAACACAGAAACTACAAGCACCTTTGAGACACTTTTCAAATTAGCCAAAAATAGATATAATAAGGCATAGGTACTCTCAAGAACACACACTCAATGTACCACACAAAGCCCCAATTCAATATGGTCCTTAACCAAAATCAAAAAAGTTAATACTCAAGAGATATATCCATTTTACATTGACCTAATATTCAACTCATCTAGTTATATTATAAAATCACAAAATCAAGCACTTTAGGAATCTCATACCACAAATGATGATGAATTTATGAATAAAATGAACACCAACATACAATGAGTCATTGTAAGATGAAAATCCTAGATGATTAGTAAATTTTAACACCATAGATTGCATCCTCTTATGTAAACCACTTCTCAAGAAGAATAAATGGCATGCAACACTTTCACTACTCTTTTATCCATACACCAAGATGGTCAAAAAATCTACAAACTAACATGGGTATACTAAGGTTATTAAAATGAGTTACTAATATCCTCAATACATGCATCTATATGAGAAGGCATAGTATATATCCTACTTGAATATACCCAACATGTATGTACAAAAAATTTGCAATAAGCAACATCACAAGATAAGGATAATCTCAAATGATCAACAATCTCCAAGGTTTGGATATAAAAATAATGTTATATTATATGATCTAGGTAGATAGCACATAATCTACCAAAACATAGACATACTTTGGTCACAATAAAAATACATAATGAGAAGGTACACCCATCCAAGTTATCACTACCTCAAGCTCTAAGAAAAAAATAATTTAAGCCAATGTTATAAACTCACATAAGCAACCCACTCAACTAGGTATCACCACTATAGAATCAAACGTAACTAGGTTGAATTTATCTCTTCATATCATGAAACTTAAACTAACACTGATATTCCAATCCATTTAAAGTGTTTCATAGATAACCATACTATATGCTCCACACACAAGTAGGTGCAATCTATCATTCCATAATTTTTCCAAATTGTAATCTACTCAAGGTCCTTCTCAACAAGGAGCATATGAGACACCTTTGATTCATTACAATGGTGTTTTCTAAGAAACTAGTCTATTGACCATAATATTGGTATATCAACATCAAATAAGATAATAAAATTATCAAACCCAATTTTTCTCTATAAAACTACTTAAGTATTAGTAGAGGATTTTGAAACTAATGATTTGCAGTTCTAGTTTTTATGCCTAATTTAGGTATGCATGTTTCATAGTTTAAGTCATATTGATGTCTCTTGATCAGTTATTATGATGGATAAAATTTGTATATGTTTATACTATGCTTTATGATCATGATTGATCCTAATTTAATTTTAAGATTTATTACATTTAACAATTTATTGATGCTTATATATTGATTATTATGATGATATTAGACTAAATACCCACTTTTTTTATTGAGGTGGATTTAAGAGAATCTCACCCTCATAGGAAGTATATATATTGTATAATTAAAGATGGGAGGTATAATTACTAACATTAGGGGTTGATATATTTCCACCAAACCCATATACACCACATTGTAATTGCTTTAATAAAAATAATGTTGATTGCTTGTTTGTCATTTTAGCGATCAATATTATTGGCATTATTGTGATTGGAACATATGTTAAGTCTATGAAATTATTGGTTGTGATTCTTTAAATATCGATAAGAACTATATTATGTTTTGATAATATTTACTACAATATAGTTAGTGTAGATATTAATGTTAATAGTCTTTTTTGGTTTCTTGATTCCTCTTGGTTGAATTTTTAGCATTATGCCTTTTGGTGACATAGAGAAGAGCCAAATAGAGGGTAAACACACGAAAAAATTAAATAAATTTCAAGACTTTAATATTATGAATTTTATCATGGGTAAATGTCATGAAGTTTAAGGCAATGAAATTAGGGTTATTCTATTTTATTTTATTTTATTTATGTGAATAATAATGGTAGTTGATTTCACATTTTTGGAGAGATGGAGTATTTTTACATCCACCTTGATTGGATATTGGGTGAGACTACAAGATAAAGGAAAAGGTGATGAGTTCAAGTATTTATGAATTAAATTTCCATAATGATGAGTTATATGAAGGAAGAGAGTTTCCTAGACATGAAAAACATACATGAGTTTTGGGGAAAAGAATAAAAGGAAAAGAAGGAAAAAAAACATGACACACAGAAGTAAAAAAGAGAGCTCAAATAAAGGGGAGTATAGGTGATCATTTCATAAATTTAAATGGAAAATACTAGATAAGAAGGTTGTTTTATATTTTAAGGTTGTATATTTGAATAATAGGAAAAAATTATGGGTTTTGACATGATTTTATTATGCGTGTTTGAATGTGTGAAATGTTATATTTTAGAAAAAAAATATTACTCAAATCCCTAGGTTTTTTAGGTCTATAAACCTGAGAATGGAATTTGATTCTATCTTCATGCCTATAGAGTTAAGGCTGATACATGTTAGATGAAGTCCAGGCCTATAAGTTTGATATTGAGCTTTATCATTTGGATATTGTATTATGGTTAAAGTCAACCTATATTTTTACTTGATCAAAATTAATGTTTGGTTTAAATGATATCAAAATACTCGTTCTTTGAAACCCACAAGTTGTTACAAGTTTAAGGGATTTGATTCAATGGACAAAATATTGTATACTTTGTACATAATTATTTTTTAGACAGTTTTAGCTGAATAATCTTGTCAAAATAAATAAAAGTGGACAAAATTTTGAGAATGCATTTTTATAATAAGGAACCTATGCCAAGTTATTAGTTTCTTCTTAATGACAATACACACACACATAAACATACATAATTGTGTGTGTGTGTGTGTATATATATATATATATATCTGTATATATACATATATGTATATATACATAATTGTGTGTGTATATATATATATACATATATACATATATATATATATATACATATACATATATATATATGTATGTATTATATATATATATATGTATATATATACATATATGTATATATATATATATGTATATATGTATGTATTATATATATATGTATATATATACATATATGTATATATATATGTATGTATATATGTATATGTATATATATATATATATATATATGTATATGTATATATATATATATGTATATATATATGTATATGTATGTGTATATATATATATATGTATATGTATGTGTATATATATATATATGTATATGTATATATGTATATGTATATGTATATGTATACACACACACACACACACACACACACACACACACACTTGCACTTATCACCCTATGTGAGGACATGACTAGGTTTGTAGTGATTTGTACAGTTATAGATTTTAATAAGTAATCTATGTTTTTACAACAAGTTTATTGATTATCTCTTAGCTTGATTTATTTATGATGATCTAGGTATTTTTTAGAATTTGTAGAAGGAAGATAGGAATTGCAGAATATGAAACTACACACACACACACACACACATGTATGAGGATGTTTGTAGATTTGTATATTGAATTTTTAGATAATGAATCTATTTATATATAAATAGATTGTGATCATTTAGAAACAATTTATTTTGAGTTATATAATTAAATATTTCTAGACATAGATTTTTACACTCAACCATGTGTGTAAATTCATAATCAACTAACATTGAAGACAATAAACCCATGTATTTATTAACTCCTTTTTGGACAACTATAGGGTTAATGAGGTAATTTGAGCTTATAAGAACAACTTATAATTATTATCCTTTTTTCGTTGATAGTTTAGGTGTGTGGGTCAATTTTTATATTGTATATGAATTATATGAAAATCATGTATGTATATATACCCATATGTGTGTATATACACACATGAGATAATATTTATAAATTATTATATATATAAACATATATTTACTAAAATAATAACATGTGACAATAGGTAGTCTAATAAACATTGAGTTATTTACACAAACTTATATTTATTTGTATCTATATGATTTACATATTTGTAAGAAACAACATGGATTCTAAGTGAGATATTTTAATAAATTAATTTTATGATAATTTACTCTTTTAATGTGTATATGTAGATGAAGATGTTTTTTCTTAGTTTTTATGGATGGTAATGAACAAGAAGAGAAAATTTAGGTGTACTATGTATACTTTCTTAGATATTATAATATTTATAACGGCTTTATTTACATGTGAAAAATAAGGTAGATCTTGTTTATAATATATAATAATATTATAGCCTTATTTTAATAATATTTTATTATGTGGACACCTAAATATCATCACCAATGACCATCAATCATGGTTTTGACAAATTTCCACCAAAATGTACAATTTGGCCTAAAAACACTAAAACACATTAAGTTGAAATGGATATATTAAAGTCATCATTCTATCGAGAGTATCATTAAATGGAGAAATATAATTTATGAACTATCTAACTTTGATCAAATAATTTCTAATCAAAATGCCAATTTTGCACCTAGGTGCTCTAGATTACTCTTTTCTATAAAATTTCTTGTATGAGACATGTGCCTTTATTATTTTGCATTGACAACATCCTAAATGGGATAATGATTAAAACACATTTGACATCGACTTACAATTCCAATCTAGTCAAAATTTGAGCTAATAATACAACAATTTGACAAATTTGATTAATTTGTGTACAAATTGCCAAGGTTTTGCATCAAAGTTGACTAATCATGTTGAAGGCTAATTCAAACAAATCAAGAGCTTAAGTTAATTTTACATCAAACTTGTTGAATATTTTTTTTTTATAAATTAATTTTCATTAAATGACATCATCCTATGGGGTGGCATCCACAATCCATACATGCCACAAATATATGAATTAATGTCGCCCATGCCTCATTAAGACCCTCCATGCCTAGTTAATGCCCCTTTGTCCTAAATATTGATGAGATTATTTATGAATTTTAATTACATAATTGAATTAATCCTTAGCCACAAATATTAATCTTGACATGGATGGTTTGGGTTGATTCTAAATCATTCTAAAAATCTATAAATAAGAGGTCTTTCTTATTGAGCTTTAAGCTCTTTTATGCCAAACTTATAATGCCCTAATGCAATAAAAAATCAATTGCAATTAGTGTTATAAATTCAAATTATTGAGCCAAACCAAGCCAATCCAAATCCAAACATGGTGTCAAGGAGATATGGAGGTAGCCACACTTCATTGATACAAATTTCATGAGCACAAACCGAGCAAACCACTATAACAAGCATTTTGGAGCATCTAAGAAAGGTGAAGGAAGGTTTATTTTGCATTTTAGTTTTATTTTAAATTCTAGTCTTGTTAACTAAGCTCTCCTATTGAGATAGTCTTAAGGTGTTAGATATTAGTGTCTTATTTTGATTTTGATTTCATATATTAACACAATACTAATCTCCCCTTATTGAAATCCTATGTTCACAAATGGCACACCTAGTGGGACCTAGCCTCACAAATTTAGTTAAATTGCACCTAAAAGCAACATACTAACCATTTTCATTTAGGATATTGTAGTGTGGAGGAAAATAAGATAAAAATTTGAAAAAAAAATCCATTTTTTCTAAGCAATAGTTTTTTTCTCAAGAATGTCAACCCAACTCACCTATGCAGCCCAACTTGCCTATCAACCTAGCTCACCTATGCAGTCTAACTCATCTACCACCCCAACTTACCTATCCAACCTAAATTTATTATGTAACCCAACTCACATATCAACTTAACTCACCTGTGTAGGCCAACTCACCTTTGTAGCCCAACTTGCCTATCAACCCAACTCACTTGTGTAGCCCAGCTTGCCTATCAGCCCAACTCAACTGTCAACCTGAGAGCTCATTTTTCAAAAGTCCTTGTCTCATCCTCCAAAGTTCTTCAAATTAGGCAATCAAAATATTTTTTTATGTTGAAAATATGGGTTGGAATTATGTTTAGTTGTTTTAACTAATCATACACTTCAATTTGAAGTTTTAAAAAGAACCTGGTATAAATCATGCACACATCAAATTTGGTACCTAAAATGAATCTTTAGCATGATAAGTCTTGAACACTTCAAACTTTGGGTTTAAAATGAACATAGGTTATTATTATTTATTTTATTTTTTTTTGTAATCTTTACATTTATTTACAACTGAAGTCTAAGGGGTCAAAATAACATCATGAAACTTTTGTTTTAGTGCTTAAAATTTGACTCATTTTTCAAGTTTGTACTAAATAGATTATTAATTAATTGATTGGAAAAAATAAGGTTCATGTGTGTATGCTCTTCCATCCATACCTTGTAGGGAAATTTTGGAATCAAGAACACTATCCTTATTATAAGCATGCCTTGTCTAAGGCATAAAAAAATGTCATTTAAAGCACTCCCTAGAAACTTGCAATAATATTGAGTGATCTTGAGGAAACCATAAAGTATTTATATTTTAAATCATTTATTTTATACAACCTTGACTTCTGATCAATACTTAATTACCTCGCATAAGTTCTATAGGGAAACTTTGACCTAGGGTTTCATCTTCTAGCACTAACTTCAACCATTCCCACTAGGATAAGAGGTTTGACCAGTTAAACCACCTTCTAGTGTTAAAGTTACACATGGGATGTATTTACACATTGGACATTGCACTACATTGAGAAATTGATGGATGTAGTGGTTGTTTAAAGGATAAGACTTTTTTTAACAAGCTAAGTGCTACAAATACCTAATTATGGTGTTGCTTCTCTTGTTTGCTAAATGTGAAAGTTGGTAGACATGGAATCCATCTAGAAATGATCAAAAATCAATTAGTTTTAGTCAGCCCCACTTTTCCACAACCTTAATAGGAATTTAGATGATTTACTTGTATTTTTTCATTTTCTTACTTGGTGTTTTGAGACTAAAATTTGTTTGTTTACTTATAAACCATGTTAAAACTAATTTGTTTATACATCACTCTTTTATCTAAATAAGTGTTATATTGATCATTTTACACCATACTTGTGCCTTGAAATTTTTTATAAACTTATTTTTTTGTTTCATTTGAGTTGCAGAGGATAGTGTTAGGCTAACCACAACATGTCAAACCATTTTTGCCTTTTAGTCTTTACAACATAACATTGATCACATCATTCGAGCATGCTCACACCATTAGGCTACTTAATTTTTTTTTAGACTTATTTACCATTAGAAAAAAACCTTTTGTTTCAAAACATGTCACTTCTTCCATTTGAACCTTGTTTATGCTCCATCATGTTGTCCAATCTTTTCTAGCTTGTTTGGTCAAATCTTAGTTTTTAATGTTGAATTTTTAATTAACCTTGTCAAAATTTGGTTTCAAACATTGATTGATTTATATTTAGGCATTAATTCATGGGGTTGATACACTAATATTTCTATTTTTGGTTGTATAAATTTGGTTAATCAATTACCCAAATTTGAAAACTATTGATTATTTGTTTATTCAATACCTATCCTCATCATTGTTTGTGCCTTTATTTGGGATAGCATAGCCTTTCTCTAAGAGCATTTGTCTTATGTATTATGCCAACTGATCATGTTTATGTTTGATTTCATGTGCCAATTATATTAAAAATTTGTTTCCAAACTTGTTATATTAAATTCACATCAATCTTTTGTTTCAAGTCTAGCTTTTGATGTTGTTTGGCCAAAAGTCCTAGCATGGCCTGTATAAGCCTAGATTTTGACTCTACATTTGGATAAAAGACCTAGTGAGTATTTTACATTTTTTAGTTTAAACCTTGTTTGGAACACTTTGACCTAGACCTTTGACATGCTAGTTTTTATTTAGATGCTTGACCTTTTGTGTGTATGACATTTGATATTAGACATTTAGCGTTAGACTGTTCTATGCCAAATCTTAGCACAAACCATTTTGGAGATATAGCTCCATGTTCAAACCATTTTTGAGACACAAATCCATGATCATATAATTATTTTGAGATACAACTCCATTTTTGACCAAGTTAGATTAATTTTGAACCATTTGTCTTGTGGACATAGTTTTTTAGAGTTTGTAGAAATCTAAGCCTTTTTATTTTAGATATTTCATCATTTATGAGGATATGTCTAGTTACACTTATGATGGAGTCATGTAAAATATAACTTATGATATAATGGCCACATAAAATCCCACTAATAACCCCTATAGAGAAATATTATCTAAGGAGTTTTATTATTCTCCCTACAATACTCCATATGGAGAAGATAGTCAAACTCCATATAATCCAAATCAAGTTACTGACTAGGATGATATGGTTTATGAGGAGGAATTTTATGCTTTGGATTATGTGAGTAATCAAGCTCCACCATGTCATACCATTTCTATTCTAGGACCATAATTCCCAACCATTTCTATACCAGTACCTCATCCTTTAGATTTTTTGAGTAACCATGCTTCATATGCCCCAAACTTGTCCTTCTAAGAACTCATCCTTTAGCTTGTTCAATAAACCATGTTCCACAACACCAAAAATTATCTTTTTAGGACCTTATCCTTTGGATTATGTGAGAAATCAAGCTCCACACCACCTTATTGTTACCATTTTAGGACTTCATCTTTCGCTCATGTGAGAAATCATGCTCCATAATGCCCTATCATTATCCAACTATAGGTCATTCCTCATCTAATATGAATCCAATAAAAACCTCAACCCATGAAATCATTTGAAGACCAATCTATGATAAAAACTAATATTTTATAACTCATTGGATATCAAGGCCAAGAAAACTAACCAATCTAAGATTTTTTTTGTTGAACAAATCACTTGTGATAAGTCAACTTGTGATGAATCGCTTATTGATCTTATAGTAGTTGTCAAGGAGTCTCACTCTGATAATCTATTCTTTGTTGAGTCACTTCTTAATGATTATAACCACTTTTGGGAAAACAATTACCTCAACCATATGCCTTTTTTCAAGAGCCTCCTATTTCTAATCCAATCTCTGAGGAGTTGTCTATTAACCCTTTTACCATTATGGAAGAGTCTCACTTTGAAAAAATAGTATTTATGGAGCCCATTATTCTATCACAAAACATCACTCGTCTAATACCAAACATTTGATAAGACATTATTGTAATAGGGTACCTATCAGATGAAGAATTAGAGTTAGAATCAAGTTCTATTCTTAAACTGACGTTGGATTTAGCATTAGTATAAGAATCAACATTAGTCTTGACATTGGATTAAAATTCCTTTGAGTCAAAATTAGATTTATAAATAGAATACATTCAATAATATTAAAATATTAATTACACATGCCTCACAGATCAATTTGAATACATTTGTGACCCTAATATAATTTTTGAGGATGAGTACATTAGCTTCAACACAAATTATCCTACTATCTTCTACAAGGATTGTGTGGCCTCTCCCGATTCTATTACCACTCCATATTCCATTAAAATAGATAAACATAGCCATATTATTGACATTTCATCTCCCATAAGTGTCAATTGAGACCAAAAGAATCACACTTTATTGAGCTACATCCATGGTGACATAATAGTTGAAGAAGAGAAAGAAGGCCAAGACCACATTCATATAGTAGAAGAACACTCTCCTAGTGAAATCTTTTTAGAGGCACTAAGGGACATACAAAGTTCAAACTTAGCTTCTTTTAGTGACACTTTTTCAAAATCACTAAAATAAAATCAATGTCAAAAGCCAATGTTCATTAGTGACACTTTTTTGGAGGTACTATGAGACAATCAGGATAAATTCATTGGTCAAAACCTCTTTGAGGCACCAATAGTTGAGCATAAAATTTATTCACTACTTTATCAAGAAAAAATCAAAGATAACATAAAAATAGCTTCTTATCTACCACTTAATTAGATAGTAGCTACTCTTAGGCCTAAATAATAGAAAATTTTGGTGGTCTTATTGAGAAAATATTCAAAAGTCTTTAGCCCTGCCACATCTAAATCTATGTCAAATCTAGCATCAACAACATTATGTGTGACTAAAAATCTCAATCTTCATTTATTTCCCCTCCATCATTCATTTCATTATCATCCACCATTCCATTTCACAATTTAACCTACCATCCATTTGTCATTTTTTACCATCCATAGCCACATTTTCCTTTGTAGAGGCTACAAAGATATGTTAACTCAACATTTGAAGGAATTACAATCTATGACTAATGAAGATCACAAAATCATTATCGACATTCAAATATACAAGAAGTTCTTGACATAACAACTATTTATATGAGGTGTCGGCTAGCAATTAACATGATTGATTATTTTGTTTATATCATTTGATGATTAGGACATGTATCTCCACTTTAGTAGGAATAATATAATCATATGACATTCACCATACCTATGATAAACACATCAAAAACCAATAATCACCCAAGATAAAAATCTGTACCATACCATTTCATTTTCCATTGTTACACACATTTTTTTGCCATTATCACATATCCTTGTCAGTCACCCCATCACTTGGGGGCAACCCTCTTACCATTTTTTCCAATCTTTCAAATCCCATCATTATCTTAGAGAAAAACCATACCATCCTATCATTCCATTCCTATCTAGACCAAAGCCTATTTTTAGTCATCCTACCCAATCCTATTTTGATATTGGTTCCTTGGGTTCATCTCACACTTTTCAAGAGGAGATTCTAATCAAGTTTCAATAATCAGTCAAATCTATGTTTTAGTGTTATTCTATGAAATTAATGTGACAATTTATCTAGAAAAATATCTTTCATTTTACATCCTATATCAAAGTTAGTTTAGGTGAGCCTGATTATAACTGCTTATGGGAAAATTAGTGTTTTGGTCTTGCTACTAATTATAACCACCTAAGGGAAAATTAATATCATGGATCTATGCCATTATATCCTAGTTATAACCATATATGAGAAAACTAGGGTAAAAATTTATTTATCATGCATTTCCATCTCACCTTGCCATTACTATTTTCATTTGACTGGCCATTTTTTGGATATGAGAACTTTTTGGGATCTAGTTGGCTTTTTCTCAACTTTGTGTAGATGGAATTACTATGACTTGACATCATTTTAGGACTATGTAGGTCATGCTCAATTTATTTTGAGGTCACCTCAGTCCCCCTAATCCATGATCTCACCATTTTGTGATCAAATTAATCCACACTCTTACTATTTTGTGATCAACCTAAGATACCCTCTCACTATTTTGTGAGAAACCTAAGCCATGCTCTCATTGTTCTGTGAGCAACCTAAGCCAAAGACTTTCACTATTTTGTGAGTAGGTATCCTATCATTATTTAATGAGTTAAGTTACCTCAAAAATACCAAAAACATTCAGATATTTCAAAATCCAAAAAAAAATTGTCCTATCTAAACCTAGTTAGTTATCCTTGATCTGCCCTACCAAGGCAAAGTAATTATTAGGATGCTTTCTTTTACTTTTGTTTTCAAGATTTATATTTATTTGTTTATTTAAAGTTAGTTGCTTTTTTTTTGTTTTTATTTTTCTTTGTTTATTTGTTCACTTGCTTTTTTTTTCTTTAGTATTGTTTCCTCAACTTAGTATATATGCATTCATTGGGTGATTCCTCAAACACATTATTCTTGATTCTATCTGTATTCATACGTCAACATTGTCATCATGGTTTTTATCATTGATGAATTATTTTCAAGTGTTTATTGATTGAGATTTATAACTTATGAATATTTTAGGATATTATTCATGATGTTATATCATGATGCCTACCATCACATACTACATCAAAAATCAGCTTTAATAAGGTTTATAATCAATGGATCTATAGAAGTTTCTCCTTAGCACCTTGGCAAATAATTCCATAAATATTGATCAAATCAACCCATTAACCATTTCAATTGTATTATTTATAATAAGGATGATCATCTCATTATTATTATGTACAATTTAATATTTTATATTGATCAATCTCATTCCTCAATTCATCTCTTTCATCACGTTGTGTATCCTCGTATGCTTAGTTATTTGTGGCTTATTTAGTTATTAGACCATCACATATATGTTTTAAACCACTCATATTTAATATATATTTCAATTTATATCCTTGATTTATGCTTTATAATCATCCCTAATTGGGGCACATTCATCTTTATCTAATTTTGGTCCTTTTAATGATTATAACCACCTATGGGAAAATCATTATTTTTGACATTTATTCCTAATTATAACCACCTTTGGGAAAATCAATCCCCTTTTTAAATGAATGCATGAAATCATTTTATCATTTGGATTAATCTCAACCATGGGTTAATTCCACCTTTATTTTTTCTTTTTTTTAGGTACCATCCATCAACAAATGTGATAGCCACTCCCTCGAGGGGGCACCATCATAGACTTCCCAAGCACTCTTTGGAGCTTTTTCTTCAACCATCATCTTATTTTTGGCATATAGGCCATATCTCATTATTTTAGAAGACATTAATTTTATTATGGTTTGTAACATCTTCCAAAATAGGGGAAAACTATAGACACCTAAATCTAGCCACCAATGACCATTAATCATGCTTTTGACTAATTTCCACCAAAATGCATAATTTGGCCTAAAAAAACTAAAACACATTAAATTAATTGAATTTGATATATTAAAGTGTAGATTTTGGCTATAGTATCATTACATGGGATAATACAATCTATAAAACAACTAAATTTGATCAAATCATTTTGAGTCAAAATGCTAATTTTGCACCTGGATGCTCTGGATTGCTCTTTTCTATCAAATTTCTTGTATGAGACACATGCCTTTGTTATTTTTCATTTAAAACATCATAAATGGGAAAATGGTTCTAACACATATAACATATAATTCTATTTATAATCTAGTCAAAATTTGAGCCAATAATATGGCACTTTGACCAATTTGATTAACTTGTGCACAAATTGCCAATGTTTTGCATAAAAGTTGACTAATCATGTTTAAGGTTAATTAAAAAAATCAAGATATTAAGTTAATTTTACATAGAATTTTTTGAATGAATATTTTTTTGAAATTTATTGTCATTAACTACATCATCAAATAACATTATCCTATGGGGTGGCATCCACAAGCCATAAATTATCACAAATATCTAAATTAATCCCTTTCATGCCTCATTAAAACCCTCCATATCTAGTTAATTACCCTCTATCCTAAATATTTATGATCTTATTTATTAATTTTAATTAAATAATTAAATTAATCCTTAGCCACAGATCTTCCTCTTGATATGGATGGTTCTAGTTGATTCTAAACCTTTCCAAAAATCTATAAAGAGGAGGCCTTGCCTATTGAATTTTAATCTCTTTTATGCCAAAATTGTAATTCCAAAATAAACTTAAAAATCCATTTAAATTATCATTATAATATTAAATTATTGAGCCAAGCCAAGCCAAGACAAAGCCAAGCATGGTGCCAAGGAGAGATGGAGGTAGTCACACTTCATTGATGCAGACTTCATGAGCACAAACCAAACAAGCCACTATAACAAGCATTTTCGAGCATCAAAAGAATGTGAAAGAAGGTTTCTTTTACATTTTAGTTGTGTTTTCCATTATAGTCTTGTTAATTAAGCTGCCTCATTGAGATAAGATTATGGTGTTAGCTATTAGTGTGTTATTTTGATTTTGATTTCATATACTAACACAATACTAATCTCCCCTTATTGCAATCCTATGTTCACATCTTATACAATAGATCATGATCTAATAAGTGGGGAGATACGTAGACTAAATTATCTTCTTAGTTATTTTTATAATTATAGGTTATAATATGATGTGAGGGTTATCATACACACACACACACACACACACACACACATATATATACATATATACATATATGTGTGTGTGTATGTGTGTGTATATATTTATGTATATATGTATTTGTGTGTGTGTGTGTGTGTGTGTGTGTATACACACACACACATACATACATACATACATATATATATATATATAGACATACATACATACATATATACATATACATATATGTGTGTGTATGTGTGTGTGTGTATATATATAGACATATACACACACACACACACATATATATATATATACATATATATATACATATATATGTATAAACATATATATATATATATATACATACACACACACACACACACACACACACACACACACACACACACACACACATGTATAACACTCACATCATATTATAACCTATAATTATCAAAATAAGTGGGGAGATACATAGACTAAATTGTCTTCTTAGTTATTTTGATAATTATAGGTTATAATATGATGTGAGTGTTATCATATATATATATATATATATATGAATTGTGATCAAAATATATTTTGAGAAGGGACTTAAAATGATTTGATTCCTATTCTAGTCTCTTATGTACATTTATTTTTAAATAAAGTTAATTTGATAAACCTATGTATATCAATTTTGTGTTTGAGTGGAAAGAATGAGATTATTGATTTATTATTGTTTGTACCTTATAATACCATCTAGATTGAATGTATGATACACTTTATATTTTCTATGCTTAAGTATTTATGTGAGAATTCTAGACTTGTTTCAGATATAATAGGTGATATATATATATATATATATATATATATATATATATATATATATATATATATATATATATGTATGTATGTATGTATGTATGTATGTATGTATGTGTATGTATGTATGTATTTATATATATATATATATATATACATATATATATATATATATATATATATATGTATATGTATATATGTATATGTATATATATATATATGTATATGTATATATATGTATATATATATGTATGTATGTATGTATATATATATGTATGTATGTATATATATGTATGTATGTATATGTATATATATATGGGGATGTCAATATGAAACTCATATAACTATGCCATGATATAATTTGATAGTTATGATTTAGTAGTAGAGTGTTTTGTGTGAGTAGAATTGACTCAGATCCTTGATTTGCTATAATGAAAACATTGGCCAAAGTAATGTTATAGCTGAGACATTATCATTATACTTTACTTTCTAGTTTACATGAGTATGTTAATGTCTTAGTAGATAAAGCATTGGATTTCATGATCTATGTGATGTATTACTGATCATACACTCATGAGTTTTAAATGATTTCATGATATCCAAATTGTTGTTATCTACCCTTTATGAAGGGTAGGGCCACTCCTCATAGGGAGTTGTGTGGGATACCATTGGTTTGTGGTTTAAATTAAATCACTCAGATGATGATCTCCCTCTTTTCAACTATTTCAACCATTTGGGATAATATTTAAGCTATATTTATGGATCATTAATTTACTTGTGAAGTTCTTTTGTACTAGTGTACATATTGTATTGTATATTTGATCTTATACTAAAATGTAACATGTATATTATTATTTTATGAATATTCAACATAGTAAGGATTATGTAATTTTTAATTAATTTTGAATATTATGACAATACTAGTTGTATGCTTATTTATAGCTAAAATGTGGATTATATCAGTCTTGTATTATACTTTATTAATTCCACTATTCTTTCTATGTGAAATATTCATCTTATAAATCTATTATAGCCACTTGAAAACTAAATGAATCAATATATTAACCAATGGGTTTATTTATTTTTGATATTACTATTTTATATGCATTTATTGATTGAATGATGGATTTATAGATTGCTATAGATGATTTCATAGATAAACTATGAACAAAAAAATAGGGTAACTATTGGCTATCCCAATGGGGTTAAAATATTGTGGTATCATAATGAAGGTTTAATGATTGGACCTAATGAGTCTAATAACATGAATATATTCTCTTAATTTATGTGAGGATAATGGCATGAGTTACATTAGTTAGTAAGGGAACTTTTAGTGCAAACCCTCAAGTTGATCTTAATCAGCTAGAAGTCAAATCAGTTATAAAACTTGATTAGATACTCACTATCATGAATGAGATTAGATAAATGATATCATCTCTAGAGTGAGAAGTGCATGGACCTAAGGAGGAAGATGAATAAGGGTGCTAAGGAACAACCTAATGAATATTAAGTTCTTCAAGATCATGATCATGATGAAGGTTAGCAAGTGGCTAGAGCTCAAGTAGATACAAATATTACATGTGATATGAAGGAAGTAAACCTACCCAAGTTTTATGGTATGATATTGGGTGATGGAGCTAAATCCTATCTCATAATAACAAAAAATTACTTTCAAAACTCAAAAATTATTTTGAGGTAACTAATATTGTGTGGGGAGATTACCAAGTGCTAATGAAGTAGAAACTTGGTGGGATAATAAGAAGATTGATATGAATATTGATTCAACTACCACCACATGGGATAAATTTGTGACTCTTTTAGGAACATGATGGATACCTTAGTTATTTGTTGAAAAAAAATCAATAGATTTCTAAATTCTGAAGCAAGGGGATTTATCGATAAATTCATAGTGGAATAAATTCATAAATATCTTGAAGTCTATTCTACAAATTCATAATAATGAGTGATTTCAGATTAGGAAGTTTATTATGTGTTTGAAACCCCAAATTAGTTGTGAAGTAGATATACATGGACCATACACCATGGACTAGGTCTTTGAGAAGGTATTTAAGTAGGAACAAAAGATAAAATCTCTAGTATAGGTCAGAAAAAAGATCAAAAATAAGTTTGGTATCTCTAAGGCACCCTTCAAGAAGAAGAACTAGAGATGAAATGGGAATTCCAAGAACTAGTTCAATAACTAGAATGCAAGATTCATTAATGATTAAAGGAATAAAAAACCATTAATTAATTTTAGAGGAGTAAAGGGTGATAAGATAAAAATACCACCTAGTGGATTTTTTACATGTGGAGACCATTATGACAAGGATTTTCCTTTATGGAAGATAGTTTTTAGAAATAGGAATTCATCCACGTCTACATCTCAACAGGAAACCTTTTATTACCATATTCATATAGTAGTAGATAATCATCAAGAATAATTTAAATCCTCTCCCATAAAAGTATCAATTACAATTTTTTGGCATCCTATTTCTATTTTGATATATACATGGGTTGTTAAATGTTTTATCTCTCTAAGAATGCTATGTAAATTATCTAGGAAAGATAGTTTTATGGAAATTATTTTTCACTTAAGTGTGGGAATGAGTCCAAGGTCAAGGTTGATAGATGTTTTATTGAGGATGAAATAAAATTTCTAGAATTTACCATGGTTTGTTATCTTTATGAAACACCACTAGGGTCATATGAAGTGTTCCTAGGAATGAATTGGCTCTCTAAACAAAATTCAAAATTGATTGTTTCCTTAAGAAGGTTGAGTGTTTAGATGAATTGGGAAATCAAACCCAAATTTTAGAAAATTAAAGGGAGTTAAAATTGAGGAAAATTTAAGCCATTTAAGTGAATAAGGCTAAACAAAAGTATTGTCAAAATACCTAGTCAAAATGGATGAAATTGGTGAAACTAAGGAACCCACTTTGGAAGACTATCCTTTTCTACAAGAGTTTTAGTATATTTTTCCTAAGGAATTATCAAGTTTACCTCACAAAATGGAATTTAATATCACCATTTATATCATTCTATTATCATAAACACACTTTAATTCTCCTTAAATAATGATAATGACTAAGTTAATGAAGTTGGCCAAAGGATTGATTTGGCCAAGTGTTTCAACATGGGGTGAAACTATATTATTTTTCAAGAATAAGGATGGAAACCTTCATGTATGCATTGAATAATGAATGATTAACAAGGAAATAATCAAGAATAGGTATCCATCACCTCACATTGATAATATTTTTTATCAAATACATGGTACAATAGTCTTTTCAAAGAACTATATTCATGTTGATTACCATCAGTTGAGAATTTGAAAGGAAGACATTCCAAAAATAGCTTTTACGATGTTTTATTATCATTATGATTTAAGAATAATTCATTTTATACTAATGAATGCACATTAAAAATTCATGAATCTCATGAATAGTGTGTTCATAGATTATCTTCATCATTTTTTTCTAGTCTTTTTGGATAATATTCTCAACTATTATAAAAGTGAAGTAGAGTATGTTGAGAAGTTAAATTTAGTCTTATAATAGTTTCAGAAGAATAAAATCTATTGGAATTTTTCTACGTGTGTCTTATTTTAAATAAGAGTATAATAATTAGGACCCATTATCTTAACATAAGTAATTTTAGTGGATCCAACCAAGGTTAGATCCATTATGCAATGGCCAACACCAAAAATTGTTCATGATGTGTATAGTTTTATAGGTTTAGTATGGTAATACAAGAATTTTGTACTAAATTTATCTAAGATAGATAATCCAATCAACTATCTTCAGTGAAAATAATAGCATTTTTTTGGTCTAATAGGTGTGAATAAGCCTTTAAAGTTCTACAAATTAGGCTTACTTCAGCACCCATTTTTTTATTTTGGATCTAAAGGGACACTTTGAAGTTATAATAGATACATCAAAATATAGTTTAGTAGGATTTATTATGTATTATGGTTTACTTATGGCCTATGAATTTAGTAAATTAAACCCTTAAGAGGCAAACTATTCTACTCATGACCTATAACTAATTTTCATTGTTCATGATTTGTAATTTTGGAGGCATTATTTGTTAATTAAGTCTTTTGAGCCTAAAACTAACAACTTAGGTCTCAAGTACATATTTACTCAAACTAACCTTAATGAAAATCATAGGTGGTGTTATATAATTTTTAGATTATGATTTTGACATTAACTACATTAAGTAAAAAGAGAATAGAGTTTTAGATACCTTTATTTGTAGAAGGTACCTTACAACTTTATCCATCATAAGAAGTATTTTTCAAGATTAGGTAGTCAAATTATTCCTTGGAGATGAATTCTAAAAACATGATAAGAAATATTTTAGTGATAATTCTCAAGATTGTAGATACCAAAGATTTCAATTTGATAATGATGGGATTTTAAGGTATAATGGTAAAATATATGTGCTTGATAGGGGAAATTTGAGTAATATTGTTCCAAATGAATTACACAATGTTATATATCTAGGACATCCTAGAGTGACTAAGATACTAGAAGAACTGAGGCCATTATATTTTTAGAAAGGAATCAAGGATGCATCAGAATTTATGTCTAGATGCTTTGAGTGTCAGTGAGTTAAGGTTGAACATGTGCATCCTATTATATTTTTGTACCCACATTCTATAATATAATGGAAGTGTTAAGTTATTGGCATGGAGTTTGTCTAAGGATTGTATATGTCTAAAAACTATTATGACATAGATTTGGTAGTTATGGATAAACTTACCAAAGTAGCTCAATCCATTCTAGGTAATTTATCAGATGATGTACCAATGCTTGCTTTGTGAAATAGGTTTATATATTTCATGGTTTTTTATAAAATATCATTTCAAATAGGGAACTTAAGATTAATTATAGGTTTTTGAAAACTCTCAATTTATCTTTAGGTACACAACTAAATTTTAGTAGGGCTTACCATCCAAAAATCGATTGAAAAATAGAGAGAATAAATCAAATCTTAGAGGACCTTTTGAGGATATATTGCATGGACCAATAATAAAAATGGTAGTAATATATACCATTGATTTTTTTAAATTACAATAACTCATACCAAATTGCTTTGAAAATGGATCTTTTTGAGGCATTATATGGTGGGAGGTATAGAACACCAATCAATTAGGATAAATTGGAAGATGGAGTGGATTTTAGATCTGATATGATTGTAGAAATGTAATAACAAGTAAATTTAATAAAAAATATTAGTTAAAGCCAATGATAGGTAGAAACATTATGGTATTTTGTAATTAATATCAAGGTAGTTCTTAGTTGGAGATAACTTTTTTCTATGATTCAAAGCCCAAAAGAGTGCTATTAAATTTAGAAAACTGTAAACGTTATCACCAATATATGTGAGACTCTTTGAGGTTATATAAGTGATTAATCTTATAGAATATATATTTACATTACCACCATCTTTAGCTCAAATTCATAATATTTTTCATGTATCTTATCTAAATAGCTATATTATAGATCCTACAAATGTTTTGGATTGAAATGCATTACAAGTCATGATCTAGGGGTGGTCACAATAAAACCAATCAAAATAATTGATACTCCCAAGCTTATCTTGTGTAATAAATAAGTATCAAAATAAAAGGTCTAGTAGGAGAAATATTCTAAGGATAGTGCTACATGGGAAGATTATGAGGAATCCTTGAGGATATTTCCTCATTTATTTAAATGATATTTACTATTAAATGTTTTTTTTATTTCTTAAAACTACTATTTGAAATAAATGTCATCAAGATGATGACCTATTTTAGCGGGGAAGGATGCCACATTGTGTTTCACTTTGTAGAACTACTTAAGTATTAGTATAGGAGTTTGAAACTAATGATTTATAATATGCTTTATCATGATTGACTATGATTTTATTTACAAATTTATTACATTCATTAGTTTATTGATGCTTGTATATTGATTATTATGATAAATTTAGACTAAATACCCATTTATTTTATTAAGGTGGTTATAAGACTACCTTCCCCTCAAAGATAGTATAAATAGAGAATATCATTGGAGAGTGGGTGAAGACACCAGCATTGGGGGTTAAGATATCTATATCAAACTTGCACACACCACACTATAGTTTCTTGACTAAAATTAATGTTGCTTATTTGTTTATCCTTTTAGTGATTCAAGCTTATTTTCATTAACTACATACATCATTTGTCATTATTGGCATATATGTTAAATACTTGAAATTATTTGTTGTGCTTCTATAAATCTCTGTATAAAATAATTTTTGTATTGATAATCTTGATTGTAATATAGTTAGTCAATGTATGAATTTTAATGGTCTTAATTATTTGTTTGATTAATATTGGTTTAATTGGTCACATTATACCTTTTGGTGACATATAGAAGAGACAAATATAGGTTAAATACACTACAAAAGCAAATAAATTAAAAAGTAATTTATAGATTTTAATACTATGATATTTATCATGGGAAAATGTCACAAAGTTGAAGGTAATGAAATTAATGTTATTTTTTTTTTTGTTTATGGAATTAATAATGGGTATTGATTTCACATTTTTTTAGAGATGGAGTGTTTCTACAACCACAAGTTCTAGATATTTGGTGAGACTACAAGTTAACAGAAGAGTTGATGAATTCAAACATTTATAAATTAAAGTTCCATAATGACATGTTAGAGGTAAAATAAATGAGAGGGGGTGTGAACTAGTGAATAAATATATTTCAAATGTTCAATATAAATCCTTTAAACCCTTAGTCATACACCATAAGCAATCAAGAAGCAAATAACCCACTCATAACAATGAACAAGAAAGATAAATAAGATAACATAATATCTATGTGAGAAACCCTCTTAGGGGATAAAATCCACTCTCAATATTTCAAAAACATGGACTACTTGTCCTATAATATGATTACTAGCATTAGACTCTAGTAAAGCACACACTTCACAAGGAGCACCAACCCCTAAAGATGACAAGAACTAACCTGCCTAAGATGCTGAGAACCAACAAAACATCTATGAAATGAACAAATATATAATTTTCATTGATTATCAATGTGATGGATAAACCCTAAAAATTAGCCTCCTTTATTCCTCTTCACTCATTCAAACCTTCACACACAAACAAGGTATCGAAAATCACCTTTTGGATCAATCTACACATTTTATCTTGTTCTCATGCATCAAACCTTTAAATCCAACATTAGAATTATGAAAAAAAGGTCATACATGAAATAAAAACTCTTATCTACCTCTTAATACATACACATGTCTCTCACAACCTTCACAAATCTTTTTCTCATCTACTCACTTTTTCAACTAACACAATTAGCCCAATTAGACCTTGTACTTATACCACTCTCTTATTTTAACCCATCTTGATTGGAAAAAATTATTTACATAATTTTTATACAATTTAAATATGTCTCCACACATGTTACATGGGTCAAAAACTACACTTCATAAGTCAACCATAGTCCTTATGACTCAAATCCTCTATTAGGCCTGAATGAGAACCAAAATAATTAGGCCTTCACATCCACATGTTCCTCTTTCAACCTCTTGGACCACCTTCAAATTCTACAAAATATTTGAACACATAAAACCTATATAAAATATACCCTTTATCACTCCCTCATGGGTCCATTCCACTTGGAACACCAAATCAATATTTGAACCTACCAATTAGGTCTCCTTGCTCTTTGGGTCTTCATACACAAAAAACATAGTCTCAAACGTAAAAAGTGAACACTCAAGTATTTCACATAGACATATGACTATATAATATTTTTTTACCTTTAAAGACCTATAAAACACCTCCTTATTCTTTATACACTTCAACACAATCTCTAATAACTAAAAATAACTCTCTTAGAATGACTACTTAGGTTGCTCACACACAATCAATATTCAATTATACTATTTTGACTCTCGATATCTGATCAAGGGAATATAATGACATAAAATACATTTTCATAGGCATTAGATACTTATATAATATCTCCACTCTCATTTTATTCATCAATTCTACTTATAACACCTTTAACTCACTCATGTAACATGATCACTCAATCTGCTAGTGCATTCAACAAAAATAATCAAATTATAAGCAATTGTTCACACTTAATATGGATTGGTAGAAATCCAATAATATATATTCCTCATGGATTATAAAACAATATCCAATGTTTATGTCATCTTGAAACATCAAAATACCATCAATAACTCTTCAATTATCCTTCTCTGGTCACTTACAAATCATGGTCAAACACAATCAACTTTGGAGCTCAATAATTGCAACTATATAAACATTAAAACATTGTAACAAATTTTTATGTATTTTTATTGAATTAATTTACAATTTTTATTTTTAATTCATCACAAAGTTTTGCACATGTCAAAATTTATGGCTTAAAGATTATAGACTAGTTTTTATTTTTTAATTTGAATATTCAAATTTTGACGATCACTGTGTATTGCAAAAACATCAGCCACATCTCTTCATGTTGTGTCCTCTATAAAAGTGACAAAAAACACTTAATAAATATACTTGGGAGTATATTGGTATTTACCTTACATTTCTCACCATTGATCTTAGATCCTTTCTTTTGAGATCAAGACACTTGGTAGCCCTGCATGCCCTATGTGTACCTTGCTTGTTAGACTCAATGTGTTTATGCCACTTGGAAATATTGCATGAATTTTTATTACCCTAATGAGTTTTTTTTTGATATTGACTATATATCTTCATCTGTATGAACACCCACATGTTGTTTCTTGTATCAAATCATCATGATTGAGACATATGTCACTAGTACATATAATTTTAGGAATGTTAAATGTAATGACTTCACATACACCATTTATATTTATCTACATGATCACTCACTTGATATTAGATTCTTATCTAGTCAGATTAATTTATTTCTATATATCTTGATCTCCTAATTAAACTCTCACCATAAATCTTTGATAATTCAAATTTAGCTAAGTATGGGAACCACTAAAATCTACCTAGAAGACCTAATTTTCACCTTAATAACATTTTATACCTTAATAAGGGATTGTATCAATTGACTATTTAAACCTTCACACATGAAAATTTTTATGTCATCAATCTGCTCACTCAACCTTATCTATCAAGATGACTACTTGAACCTAGAGCTTTATGAATGCTCTGATGAATTCCTTTCACTTCCACAAGCACTCAAAGCACTCATAACACCCCATAGGGACTCTATAACATGTCCATACCATCGATATAATCCATCAATTGCCTATCCAAGTCAAATACTGAATACTATGAAAGAACACTGAAGTACACTTTATCATTATCAATTTAGTGCACATGACATGTCATCAACATCCTTGGTCACCTTGGAGACATCATTGATAAACCTTAAACAATCTCCCACTTTGTCATTGATGTCAAAAAATAATAAAAATCTTATGTCCAAACTCTATCTCTCTCTTTAATTACATTCTCCCCCTTTGACACAATGATAAATTAGTCCCATCTTCTGATCTTAAGGACCTAAAAAGACTTCAAGAACTAATAAAAAGAAAGGACCACCTATTAAAGATGATACAAAATCACCCTAGTATTGTACATACCTCTTCTTACCTTGAGATTCTTAAAAATACTACATGATTACATTCTTATTTGATCATACATAGCTTCTATTAAGATAAATCATACATGATCATTAGAAACTGCACGAACTTTTCTTTAAAACATTAAGATGGAATCCCCTTATGAGCACCCTTTTTAGCATATTCAGACCATTTCCAAAAATGGTGAATCAACATAATTTGCTTCATACCTTCTCTCTAAAATTCTACTACACAATCCTATGATCCTAGGACCTAACCATTTAGAAATATCTCCCTTTGTTTATACATGAGGGTTTAATATATTGTCAAAAACACATGACATGGTTTGATCAAGTCATCATATAAATTGCTCAAAATCACAACTATATCAGATATATTCATATCTTCACCATGACTAAGTCATATCACATATTCTCCCCCTCACATCATGCACATCTCTCCAAGCCTTTCAAACTATCTAAGATAGCCCCATAACTCCATACTTCATTTGGATCATGATATCTTAAAAAAGACTTCTCAATGAACTAGATCTTCTAGCAACTCTTCAACACTATCCACACTCAGTGAATATACTTATGAAACCACCAATAGATCTCATATCTTCATTAGATCAATTTAAATATCTGAAGTAGCCATGAATAACTCTCATATGGATCTCAAAATAATTTTGATTTATCCTCTACTATCCATCATGGTTTAGAACCTTTTCAAAGCACTCTCATGGAACTATCTCATCTTCAAAACACTGTGAACTCCATGACAAACACAACTTGTCATATACATAATTCTAAGACCTTATTCATGATATCAAATATATTAAAACATATTATCCCAATCCTACATATCAACCTTGTATTTAATCTTTCAATAGTTTGATCAATCAAATTAAGCAACATAAATTGTTAAGTTCTTATCTTCAGGACCAAAAACCCTGAACACACCTTGAACACAATATAATAGGATCAACATAACTTTATATTAAAATAAAACATTTTAAAAACTCACCATCCTTGATTAGACACTTGGAGACCTATATTCCCTACTTTTAGACCTTGTACACATAGTTTCATTCTTCACCATTCTACTAACTAGATCATCCTTCAGATCACTAAACTTCTTCATGTCCTTTCATAGTAAGCAAACACATCTTCTCATGACCTTTATTATCCTAAGACAAAAATGAAAAACACAACTAACATCCACCATGATTCCTCTTAACAACAATTTTCTCTTTAAAGCCTAGATAGAGACACCCTTAACCCATAATGTCCTATAACAATGTGAAACTAGGAGTTACCCATAACTCATATTCTCTCTCCTCATTAGACAACTTGAACTAATAATTCTTATTCTTTTTCTTGATTGAATCAACTTTTTTAGCTTATTTATCACTTTCTTTTTCTTCTAGGATGTTATTTACAATACATACAGAAAATAAAGATTCTTGGCATACCTTTTCAGCTAAAGTATTATTATCACATTTCAAATCATCAAAACTTGGCATTGTCAATTGATAGTCTTTATAGGAAACTTGCTTAATAGCATTAGTTTTGTTACATTATATCTCTTTATTCTTATTATAAGCATACAATGAGTATCCTTGGCTTTTTTCAACTTTCATACCATCTTCTACCATGGCAAATAGTCCACTTGGACCTACAGACTGATCATGGCACATACTTTCCAATTTTGGTTTCCATGTTTTAAATTTACTTCTTCCTTTCACTATAGGAGTCTGATTGAACTTATTTTAAATTGATGGTATTTCTTGCATAACCTATAAATGTAACCAATCTTTTCATAGTTGTAGCAAACCATTCTTCTTGAAGTGAACTCAGCTTGCCTTACATAATTTAGACAAAATTTTACAATGTGTCCTATGTCATAACAACTGAAGCACTCAACTTTACTTATCTTATTTGATTGATGATTCCATTCATTCTCAGTATGTATTCTACACTCTGTATCCCTATGACCAAACTAATTACAAGTATAATAGTAACCTTTTAAATTTACATACCTCATGGCATTTGGTTTTCTAATCTAATTTATCCTCATTATACCAACACCTTCATTACTTGACTAATGATTTATCTTCAATCTTTGATTGTCCTTATTCATATTAGTCTTTGTCTTATCTTGAGTTACATTATTTTTTTGTTCTTGGTAACCAAGTCCAATTCTATCACAAGCATGCTTTTGACTATTCAAAATGTTGTCTAGATCACTTCAGCTCTTTTCAAACATCACATATGACTTCATCCTACTAGATGTCTTTTCTAACTCAGATTTTAATGACTCATTTTAAGTCACATACCTTAAACACTCATCTTATTTAGATTTTAGGCTTGTAGATAGGATTTCTAATTGACAACTGAGATTCGTGACTATATCTTCATGCTCCTTGGTGTCTTCATTCATTCTTGCCTCAAACACACTAAATTTATCTTCATAGTAATTTATTTGAGGCTTCAAATTTTTAGTTATCTTCTTCTCAATTTTTAGATCTTCAAGGGCATTCAACAACTCAGTATCATAGATTACCTTTTCTTCATCATATATATCACCTAAACCACCTCTAAACAATGTAGATTCTTCTTAATATGAGTATCTACCTTCTTCATCCATGAAGAGAGATTTATATTTAACAAAACCATGATCTTCATTATCATTATCAAAATCACTACCATCATTATCATCATATGGTCTGTAATATCCCTTGGTGCAGAGACTCCTCTTGTCTGTGTAGAACTTCTTTTGGCCCTTATACCTATTGAAACTATTCTTACTCTTATCACTCCTAAATTTATTCTTTTCATTATCATGATCTTATTCATGTTCTTCATTATGATTTTCCCTATTATTATTATGACACTTGTTGTCAAAGTTACATATCTCTCCATAATTGAAACACTTGAAGGGAAATTTACCCTTAAACTTGCCTGAACCTATTTTTAGTTTTCTTTTAAACATAGCTATTAGTTAATCATCATCAATATTGGAAATATCATCATCCTTGACTTTATTACCTTTGAAATTATTATTTAGCTTATTTTATACATTGAAATATTCTTCTTTCTTTGGTTTTTTGTCCTCATTAACTCTCATTGAATAGGCAAAAAGAATGCCATGCAATTCATCCATCTTCATTTTGGTGAGATCATGACTTTATTTTATAGCAAAAATTTTTGAATCAAATTTGAAAGTGAGAGACCTTAATACCTTTTAAACTTTAGTGTATTATTAAATAACCTCTCCCATGCCTTTGATCATGTTCACTACCTCATCAACTCTTAGAAGATAGGAAGCCATAGTATCCTCTTCCTTCATTTTGAGACTTTCAAATTGCCTTCAATAGGTTTGTAATTTCACCAATTTAAATTTTGACTATCCTTCATAAATGAGATATAATTTGACCCAAATCTCCTTAGAAGACTTGCAACGGATTACCTTGGTGAAATCAACCTCTACAAGACTACAAATGATAACATTCATATCTTTGTAATTGTTTTCACTCAATTTCTTGTCAGTAGCACTAGTTGGAGGAGTAGGTGGCATGGAATAACCATCCAAAACATATTTAAAATTATCAAAAGTCAATTACATGATCCATGTCTTCACTATTTCACTCTATAAATCATAATTGGATGCATTTAACAATATATCTTCCTTAATAGAAAAACCTTAAGAACTTGTCATTATACCTAAGATTACCTTCAAGTGGTTTAACATGTACAAAAGGTCATACTCTAATACCAATTGTTAGAGGTACAATCATTGAGAAATGGTGAATCACTTAATCAATATATTTCAAAACTTCAATATAAATCCTTCAAATCCTTAGTCATACACCATGTGTAATCAATAAGAAAATAACCCACTCATAACAATAAACATGAAATATAAGTAAGATAACACAAGATATATGTGGGAAACCCTCTTGGGGAAGAAAACCCAATCTCAATCATAAAAAAACAAGGACTAATTATCCTATAATATGATTAAAAACATGAGACTTTAATGAAGCACCCACTTTACAAGGAGAACCAACCCCTAAAGACGATAAGACTTGCCTAAGATGTTGAGCACCAACATAATATCTAAGAAATGAAAAACTCTAGAACTTTGATTGTTTCTCAATATAATGGAAAACAAATTAAAAAACCTCCTTCAATCCTCTTCACTAATTCAAACCTTCACACACAAACAAGGCATCTAAAACCACCTTTTGGATAAATCTACACACATTAGCTTGTTCTCATGCATCAAACCTATAAAGTCAACATTAGAATTGTGACCACTAGGTCAAACATGAAATAATCACTCTAATATTCCTATAAATACATCCACATGGATTTCACATCCTTCAAAAATATTTTTCTCATTTCCACACTTTTTTCAACTATGAAAATTGGTCCAATTAGACCTTGTACTTATACTAGTCTCTTCCTTTAACCCATATTTGTTAGCCAATATTATTTACATAATTTTTATACATTTGAAATATGTATCCAAAAATTTTACATTTTTGGAATACTCCAATCCATAGGTATACCATAGTCCTTAAGACTTAAATCCTCCATTAGGCATTAATGAAACCCAAAACATTTAGGCCTTCACATCCACACATTACTCTTCAAACCTATTAAACCAATTTTATATTATAAAAAATATTTGAACATATCAAAAATTTCCCCAATATACAATTTATCACTCCTTAATGGATCCATGCTACCTTGAACACTAACTCAACATTTGAACCTACCAATTAGGTCGCCTTGCTCTTTGGGTCTTCATACATAGAAAACACAGTCTCAAACATATGGAAAAAACACTCAAGTATTTCACATATCCATATGATTATATCACATGGGTGAACCCTTCAGTACCTATAAAAATCCTCCATGTTCTTTATACACTTCAAGATAATATCTAAGCACTAAAAACAACTCTCTCAAAATGACCACTCAGGCTAGTCATACATAGTCAAAATATAGTTATATTATTTTGACTCTACATATCTAATCAGGGGTATATCATAACATAAAATAATTTATAATAATCCTTATATACTTTTATAACATCTCCATACTCAATTTATTCTTCAATTCTACTTAGAACACCTTTAACTCACTCCTACAACATGGTCACTCAATCTACTAGTGCATTAAACAAATACATCAACTTATAATCAAATTTTCACACTAAATATGTATTTATAAAACCTAATAAATATAAATATATGATAATAATGGAGTATAAAACACTATCCAATAGTTATCACATTTTGAAACATCAAAATACCATCAATAACTATTCAATTATCCTTCTCTAGTCACTTACAGAACATGGTCAAACACAGAGTCACCTTTGGAACTCAATAGTTACAGATTTATGAACATTAAAAAATTATAATCTTTTTTTATAGATGTGAATTTATTTCCTTTAAAAAAATATTTTTATTTGATCATCAAATTCTACATATATCAAAATTTGTGGCTTAAATATTGTAGACTAGTTTTTCCTTTGTTAATTTGAATATTCAAATTTCAATAGTCATTATGTATTAAAAAAGCATCAGCCATGTGTCTTCATATAGTGTCCCATATAAACCTAATAAAATGAAATATTTAAATCTCATTGGGAATATATTTGTATTTACCTTTCATCACTCATCATTGATCTTATATCCTCACTTCTAAGATCAAGACACTTGGTAGCCCTACATGCCTGCCCTCTACATACCCTGCTTGTCAAACTTAATGCACTTACACCACTTGGAGTTCCTTCCTAAATTATGATAACCATATTTAATTTTTAACTTTATACACACCATATATATGAATACCATCATTCCATTGATCTTCTATAAAATCATCATGATTGAGACACATGTCACTAACTCATACAATCTCAAGAACCTTTGACTTAATGACTTCACAAGCACCATTGATCTCTATCTACATGATCACTAACTAAACATCATAACCTTATATTTTTATATTTATTTATCATTTTATATATTCATCACCTGATTGAACACTCACAATAGATCTTTGATAATGCAAATTTGGCTAAGTGTGGGAACCATTACAATCTACTTGGAAGGCCAACTTTGCACCTTAATAACTTTTGCTACAATCAACTGCATGACCTAAAATTTGAAAAAAACTATAAAATTTCATAGATGAGTCCATAAATTTATCAATATACTCTTTAAACCTTCACACATGTGAATTATTATGTCATCAATCTACTCACTTAGCCTTATCTGTCAAGATGACTACTTGAACCTAGACCTTCATATAACTACTCTGATGAATTCATTTCACTTCCAAAAGTAGTCTAAGTACTCATATTACCTCATAGGTTAAATGAAAAATTTACATACCATAATTATCATCCATAAATTACCTATCCAGGTTATATACTAAATAATTATGTAAGAGCATTGAAGCACACTTTGTCATTATCATTCTAGTACACATGATACCTCATCAACATCCTTGGTCACTTTGGATTCATCATTGACAAACCTCCAACATGATAAATTTTTTGGGAAGGAAGATATTTTCCTAGACATGAAAAATAAGCATGAATTATAGGAAAAAGAATAAAAAGAGGAAAATGGAAAGGACACAAGGGTTAAAGCACATAAGTGAGTCCCACTTATCAACCAAGACCATCCAAATATAAAACTAAAAATGGGGTTCATTTTAATCCCAATTGTTCTAATCCCCATGTTTAAGTTTTGAATAAGATTATAATAAAGGGGGTTAGATCGAAGGGGGTTTGAATGAAGGGTCTCAAAGGTCTATTCTATGCATGTAATTAATTTCAATAAAGTATCCAATGAAATGATGTAGTTTGAGGGGGTTACAACAACCCCTTTCATTCTAACCCCCTTTTTTCTAACCACATTTGGAATTAAATCCTTTCCCATTCAAGTGTAAATATACTATTGGCCTCGAATTTCCATTTTAGATGTCACTTATTAGGGTGAAAAAAAATAAAAACATGTGTGTGTACATATAAATAGGTCTTTTATGAGCTTTCTAATAATATACTTTTTAAATTTTAATAATATTTAATATTTATTTTATTTATTTATTAAAATATACTTATTTATTAAGACACCTGATGATGTCTAAGGAAATCTTCCAATTTAGAGCTTATCAATACTCAAATCCTTAGAAAAGTGTATACCCCAAAGAGTATCAAGAGCTTCAGCATAATGATTTGACTAGACTCCCATATTGATAGCACAGGTAGAAACAAAACCACGTTTTCTATCTCTGAAGACTCCCCCTATAGTAATTCTTAGATTACCTTTTGAAGATCCATCAAAGTTTTGTTTTATCCAACCTGAAGGAGGACTTTTCCATTTCATAGTTTTCCTGTAGTTAATCTTATCCATAGTAGAAGAATCTAAAACTAAATAAATGTTCCATCTAATAGAAATATAATCTTAAATATTATAATTATATTGGTATTCCTTGATTTTATAAATGGAAATATTTTATCTAATCCTAGAGAAAGGATTGATACTATACTGGTTAGTACTGTTGTAAGTTTCTTTAAAAATTCTACTATTCCTCTCATGTTAAATGGTCCATATAGTATGGGGAAAGGACAAATTAAAAATCATATTCACTCTTTTGTTATTGAAAGGATATTTCCATTGATTTAAATAATCTTTAATATTTTCTGGTGTGACCCACTAAAGATTAAAACTTGCAAAAACATTGTTCTAAAGAGTAATTTCAAAAATACATTGAATAAAAAGATGATTAGTCATTTCCTCATGCTTATTATATAACATGCATTTATTGGGAATAATATAACCTCTTTTGATTAAGTTTTACATCATGAGATATTTATTTTGAACTAAAATTAAGAGAAAAATATTGATTTTGGGAAGAAGACCCTTGTTCCAAACTTCCTTAAAAAGAGTATCAGGCTCAACTTGATTGTTAAGAATCAAGTAACCCATTTTAACACTATAATCCCCATGATTATTTCCTATCCACATTAGTTCATATATATTATCACTAAAAGGGATAAAAACATGATATAAATTATTTTGAAGGGTTTGAATATCAACCTATAACTCTTGATTCCTCCCTTGTAGGATTAAAAGCTTCCAAAATTTCATTGATTTGTCGATATTGATGTAGTCTCTCATGAAATCCATAAAAATAGTAGAAAGAGGATTGAATAAAGGTTTCCCATAATTAAATTAAGAGAGTGGAGCTAAAAATCACCATTTATCCTTCTAAAAGGATATGATAATGCCATTAACAATATTCCATTGGCTTCCATTATAGATGAGAGATCTGTAATGAAAAAGATTATTCCAAAAAAGAGGAGCCACTAGAAAGATTATCAATGGATATAAAAGTAGAAATATCCAAATGATTAAGATATTTGTTTTTAATAACATCAGTCCATAACATATTTTCCTTAAGAAGATGCCAACACATCTTTGTAGTAAGATTTAAATTCATTAATATTAAGTTAATTTATACCTAAACCACCAAAATATTTAGGTTGATAAAATTTTCCGAAGATATAAGATGATATATATTATGCTCCTTATTCCTTGACCACAAGAAATGTTTCTAAGTCTTTTCAACATTGACAATAATAATGGAAGGATTATTAAACAAGGACATGAGATAAAGTGGTAGAGTTTGAAGAGCACTTTTAATAAGAAGGCACTTTGTAGCTTGAGGTAACAATGTTCCTTTCCACCCTAAGAGTCTCCTTTGAAATATTTCTAAGAGTGGATTCCAAACCTCTAAAACTAATTTTCTAGAGAAGAGTGGCATGCCAAGGTAAGTAGCTAGAAGAGTTACTATTTGGCATTCAAAAATCCTAGAAATTTTGTGTTGGTGTCTCAATAAAGTGTTGGCCAAGTATACCAAACTTTTTTAAAAATTAATAAGCTGACCTAAAAATTGTTCATAAAGATTAATTAATCTCTTCAATTCCTAGATTCCACCACTAAGGCATAGAGCATAAAAATAGTATCATCAACAAATTATTGATGAGACAAAGTTTTACCATGAAACATTTTATTGATGAAGGAGTTATGTTATGTAATTATCTCATTGAGACTAAAGTTTCACACATCTATAGAGAGGGTAACCAACTAGCTAATCTATTAGCTAATGTTGGTGTTCAAAGTAACCAACTCCTTAGATGAACCAATTCACAAATCATGCCTGAGAACTTCATCATCCAAATTCATAATGAGATAAGCATGTGTTAATTATTGTCATAAGGACACTTGTTTGAGTTATGATTTATATCACATTGGCATGTGGAATTTAATCATTACAAATATCATGAGTATCTCTCTCTTTAATTGGAAATATCATTTTAGAATTCCTTTCACTTCTATCTCTTACATCCTCATTTTTCTCAAGTAAGAGCCTCTCCTGGTTATGGTTACATTTTCTATAAGAATGGGTAGAAACATCTCAAAATAGAGGCTACCTTCAACAAGGCTTGGGAGACTAATAAAGTGTTATGACATCATTTTTAGGTTGGTGGGTTTACAAATTTTCTCCATAGGGTTAGAGGGCATGACTCTCACATTTCCTTAAACTTTGCCCAAAATTGGAAAGATAAAAGAGTCAATATCAGATGTAAAAATGTTTCAATCATTGAGGGTCTAATCTCCTTCATCATAGGGATTAGTACCAAAGGTTATAAGTTTTAAGGCAAAAAATGCAACAAATAGCATGAAATAGACACATTCATAATGGGGGACAAATAATTGACTCCATACCATTGATATTTTTTTAAAACCTCTCTCCTTAAGCCATTCATTAAGCTTGCAAGGATAATTATATAGTTCTTAAATCTAGATGGATGGAACCATGTTATTGAAAGATTCCACTTGGTATTTTTAAGCCACTTTAAGCACCATATTCTAGTGAGTCTACTATTATTTCTTCTAAATTATCTATATACATAT
>JARHVA010001164.1:3165000-3187500 GCA_037957365.1 Torreya grandis | reverse complement strand
GATCAGATCATTTCGAGTTAAAATGTCAATTTAGCACCTAGGTGCTCTAGATTGTTATTTCCTATCAAAACTCTTACAGAAGATATGTGCCTCTGTTATTTTCTATTGATAACACCCTAAATGGTATAACAGATCCAACACATCTAACATTGACTTCTCATTATAATCCATTCAAATTTTGGACTGATAACAAGCCATTCTGATCAATTTGAGTAATTTATGCACAAAGTGTTTAAACATCCTTAAGATCTGATTAACCCAAATCAAGGCCTAATTAATAATTTCATGGAAAATTGTTGAATACTTATTTTTGGAAATGAATATTTAATATTTTCATCATCAAGCGACCTCATTTCTTGGGAAGACATCCCTAGGCCATAAATGCCACAAATATCAGGATTCATGCCCTTCATGCCTCGTCAATGCCTTTTATGATGCACTCCATGCCTCTTAATTTCTTCTCTATCCCAAATATTGATGAGCCTATTTATCAATTTTAATTTTATAATTGGATTAATACTTAGCCACACATCTCAATCCTAAGATGGATGGTTCAGGTTGATTCTAAACATTTACAAAAATATATAAATAGGAGGCTTTACCACATGAATTTTAACACATGATTATGCAAAGTTATAATGTAGAATTGATTAAAAATATTTAGTCAACTAGTGTTATCATTCCAAATTGATTCTAAGCCAATCCAATCCAAGCCACAAGCCAAAGGTGCCAAGGAGAGATGAAGGTAGCTAAGCTTCCATTGCCAAGGACTTCATGAGCACAAGCTGAGCAAGACACTATAAAATGCATTTTGGAGCATCCAAGGGAGGTAAAAGAATATTTACTTTGCATTTATTTATGTGTTTTATTCATGTTTGTTAACTAATATCTTCCTAGTGTCTAGGCCTAGAGATGTATGCTAGTTAGTGTGTTTCTTTCATTTTGTTTTCATTTTAAAACTAACACCATACTAACAATCCTCTCTTGAGTTAAATTCCTAGATAACATAATGGCACACCTGATGGGACAAGATACATCCCACACATGAAGAAGATCATTATGTAACTTCAAAATATTCATTTGGATCATTATAACTCCTGCAATTTTATTTTCTATCTTTTTTTACCATTTTTATTTGTTATGGGTTTACATGGTAACCAATGTCAGTTAGTAAAACCATCACCAATTAGACAATTATCATCAATCACTATTGGTATAATCAATTTTAGTTAGATAACTATCATTAGTTAGTAAGTGTAACTGACATCGGTTATAGAACAAACATCAGTCATTGTGTTTTTCTTAAAACACAAACCCGAGAGCTCTTTTTTTTAAGTTCATTATTTTAAACCCAAAATAGCTTCAAGGATAAAGGACAATATAACATTTTTATTATAGGAACAAGCTTAAAATTTGATAAAAATATGTTTAGATCACCTTTTTCATGCTTAAAAATGAATTAGGAACATTATTTTGGTTCTTAAAGTAATATTTAAGGTGCTTAAATAAGTTTTTTTATCATTAGATTTCAAAGTTAGAACTAAGACCAAGGGGTCAAATGAACACCACCTCATTGTCATTTGGGCTTAAAAATGAACTCACTTTTCCAAGATTTTTGTATTCATGTAGTTGTTTAAGTTAGATTTTATTTGGCAAAAAAAAGGGATGTCATGTGTATGATCTTCCATTTGTCCCCTTTAGGAAACCCTTGGAATCAAAAGTGACTTTCCTATTGCAAATAGCCTATTACAAGGCTTATAAATAAATATATCTAAATCACTTCCCAAAAAACTCATCAAAGTTTGGGTGACCTTGAAAATGACGCTAAAGTCTTTCTATTTCATGATTTTTTTTATTTTTATGAAAATTTAGCTTATGAGAGGGACTTCATCACCTCCCATGAGTTATTTAGGGAAGATTTGGCCCAGGGTTTCACCTCTTGGCATTAACTTCATTTGGCTCCTAATTGGAGTTGCACACAGGACGTAGTGGCACTTTGGATATTGCACTACATTGAGTGAACAATAGGATGTAGTGGTTGTAAAAAGGACTAGAACTTTTTACAACAAGATAAGTGATATGGACCTAATATCTATGCTTTTCTTTTGCATCATTTGATGTGAAATTCATTGTATAATTGATTCCCCTAGAGACATTCAAAACTTGATAGTTTAGTTAACCCCACATTACCATACCCTTGCTAGGATTTGGATAGTAATACTTAGAGTATTTTGGTCATTTTTGTTTGGTATGTTTTGAGACTAAAATTTGTTTGTTTGTTCATAAACCATGTCAAAAACAATTTTTCTATATGCCACTCTTTTGTCTAAAGAGGCATTATGCTGGTTGTTTTACACCACACTTTTGCATTGAAATTGTTTCTAAACTTGTTTTTGTGTGTCATTTGAGTTGAGGAGGGTAGTGTTATACTACCCAAAACATGTAAAACCATTTTACCTTTGAGTCTTTGAAACATAACATAGATCACATTATTTGAGCATGCTTACATCATTAGGCTGCTCAATTTGTTTCAAGACTTGTTTCACTTTGAGACAAAAACGATTTGTTTCACACCATGTCACGTCAACTATTTAGACCTCATTTATGTTGCATCATGTTATCTAACATTGTCTAGATTATTCAGTCAAATCCTAGTTTTCAATATTGAGTTTTCAATTAGCCTTGTCAATTTTGGATTCAAACATTGATTGATTTCTGTTTAGGCCTTAATTCATGGGGCTAATACATAGATCTTTCTCTTTTGGGTTACATAACTTAGGTTAAATTTATTATCCAAGTTTGAAAACTACTGATGGCTTATTTGTTTAATACCTATCATTAACATTTTTTATGTTTTTATTTGGAAAAACATAGTATTTATTCAAATATCCTTTTATCTTATAGATTATACCAATTGATCATGTTTATGTTTAATTCTATGTGTTAGGTCTATGTCATAGTTGTTTCCAAACTTGTTAAATTAAATCAAATCACATCAGCCTTTATTTCAAGTCTAGCTTAGAACACCATTTGGCCAAAAGTACTAGCATATGCCTATTTTTTTGAGCTTAGATTTTGACTCCATGTTTGGACAAAAGACATAGCAACTTAACATTTCCCTTTCCTATTTTAGACCTTGTTTGGAACACATTGACCTAAACTTTCAACATGCCATTTTTTATAGATGCTTAACCTTTTTGCATATGACATTTGATGTTAGACTATTTTATGCCAAATATTATCATAAACTATTTTGGAGATACAACTTCACTTTCAAACTAGATTGGAGATATAGCTCCACCTTTTGACCCAATTAGACTAAGATGAAACCATTTGTCTTTTGGACATATTTTTTTAGAGTTTATAGAACTCTAAGCCTTTTTATTCTGGATATTTCATCATTTACTTGGATATGATTAGCTAAATTTATGATGGATTCTTGTACAATCCACTTTATGATAGAATGGCCACACAAAATCCCATTGGGAAACCCTATAGAGAAATATTTTCTAAGGAGTTTTATTATTCTCCCTACAACACTCCATATGGGGAACATAGTCAAAATCAAAAAAATCCAAATCAAGACCTTGATTGGTATGAGGAAGATTGTGAAGAGGACTTTGAAGACCCAACTATAGATAATGTTTTTTGGGATATAGATCCATCTCTCTTTACAATAATTAGTACATGGATCACAGTCGAGAACCAACTTATGAGCCAACTCACAATTGGGATGATATTGTTTATGAGGAATATTTGGATGCTTTGGCTTATGTGAGTAATCAAGTTCCATAATACCAAACCATTTCTATACCAGTACCTCATCCTTTATCTTGTGTAATAAATCAAGATCCACAATGCCTTTTCATCATTCTAGGTCATAGTCCTTTGGCTTGTGCAAGCAATCAAGCTCCACACTGCCCTATTATTACTATTTTAGGACTTTATCCTTAGCTCATGCAAGAAATCATGATCTCTAAGGCCGTACCATTATATAATCACAAGTCATTCCTCATTTATTACCAATCCCATAAAAACCTAAACTGGTCTAATCCTTTGAAGACTAAGTTGTGTTTAAAACTAGTATTTTTCAACTCATTAGAAACCAAAGCCAAGATGTTTTTCTTAAACCATCCACTTGTGATAACTCCAACTATGATGAATTGCATATTGATCCTATACCATTTGTTAAAGAGTATCACACTAATGAGTCAGTAGTTACTAAGTTACTTCTTAATGATTATAACCACCTTTACGCAAATCATTACCTCAACCATGTGTTAATTTTTAAAGAACCTCCTATTGACAAGCTAGTCTCTAAGGAGTTGTCTCTTAAAATTTTTCCCATCCTAGAGGAGTCCCATTTTGACAAATCAATTTTTTTGGAGCCCATTATGCCATCATAAGTTGTTACTTATCCAAAACTAAATACTCAACAGAACATCATTATAATAGAGTACCTACCAATTGAAGAATTAGAGTTAGAGTCAAGTTCTATTCTTGAACTGACATTTGATTTATGATCAAAATATGAATCAACATCAATCTCAACATCAGATTCAGAGTCACTTGAGTTTGAATCAAATTTAGAATAAGAATATGTTCATAGTTGTTACAACATTGGTTATGCATGCCTTGCAGATCAATTTGAATATATTTGTGATCCTTCTATAGTTTTTGAGGATGAGTACTTTAACTTTGATATAATTTATCCTAGTATCTTATATAAGGATTTTGTAGCCTCTCCCCATTCCATAGGCCATTACCATCAACCAAAATAGACATATCATTGACATTCCATCTCCCATGAGTATCGATTGGGATCGATAGAATCACAATTTGTTGAACTACATCCATGGTGACATAGTAGTTGAAGAAGAGAAAGGAGGCCAAGACCACATTAATATAATAAAAGAACACTCTCCTAGTGAAACCTTTTTAGAGGCACTAGGGGACAATCCAAGTTAGAACTCAACATCTTCTAGTGAAACCTTGTTGAAAACACTAGAAAATAATCAAAGTCAAAAGTCAACATTTCTTATTTAAACCTTATTAGAGGAACTACATGACAATAAAGACAAATTTATTGATGAAAACCTCTTTGAGGCACCAAAAGATAAGCACAAAAGTTATTCACTATTTGATGAAGACAAAATCAAAGATCAAATCAAAATAGCTTCTAATCTACAGCTTAATCAGATGGTAGCTACTCTCAAAATCAAACAATACAAAAATTTGGTGGTCCTTTCAAGATAAAAAGTCTTCAGCCCTACCATAACCAAAGTTATGTTAAATCCAACTTCAGCAACATTACATATGATTAAACATCTTGATCTTCATTTGTTTCCTCACCATTAGAAATTCCATTATCATCTACCATTCCATTTCAAAATCAAGTCTACCATCCATTATTTGTCCTTATTTACCATCCATGGCTGCACTTTCCTTTGCAGAGGCTACAAATATACCTTTTCTTGATGCTTGAAGGAATCATAGTCAATGACCAATGAAGATCACAAAAGCATTCTTGATAACCAAATTTGTAGCTAGTTTTTGATAGAGTAGTTATTCAGATGAGGTGTGGGATAGCAATTAACATGATTTAGTATTTTGTGTGTATCATTTGTTGATTAAGATGTGCATATCCATCTCAATATAAAAGTATAATCATATGTCATTTACCACACCTAGGCCAAAAACATGTACTATGCCATTTTACATTGTCATGCCATTACCATTGTTACAGATCCATTTTCCATTTTTCTATACCCTTCCATTTACCTTACCTTACCACTTGGGGGAAACCCTCTTGCCATTTTATCAAACCATAAATATCCTAGAGGAAGATCATACCATCCTATCATTCCAGTCTTATCTAGACCAAAGCATGTTTTTAGTAATCCTACCGAATCCTATTTTAATCTTGGTTCATTTGGTTCTTCCTATATTTTTGTGAGGAGATTTTGATAGAATTTCACCAATCAATTCAATCCATGTTTCAATGATAGTCTATAAAATTAGTGTGATAGTTTATTTGGTAAGATATCTTTCATCTTATAAAGTTTGTTTATGTGAGCCTGATTATAACAACCTATGGGCAAATCAGTGTTTCACCAGTCTTGCTACTAATTATGACTACCTATGGTCAAATTAGTATCATTGATCTATGCCATTATATCCTATTTATAATCACTTATAGGAAAACTAGGGGAAACGCTTGTTTATCATGCATTGATTCATCACCTTACCATTATTATTTTCATTTGCTAGATTTGAGAACTTGTTGCGACCTAGTTGGTTTTACACTACCTTTTGTGTGGATGGAATACTATGACCTGAGCTCATTTCAAGACTATGTGGGTCATGATCAATTCATGTTGAGGTCACCTTAGTCCCCCTTTACATATTCTCTCACCATTTTGTGAGCAACCTAAGCCAAATGCTCTCATCATTTTGAGAGAAGGTATCTTGTCATTCTCTAATGAGTTAAGATACCCCAAAATTCCAAAAACACTCATAAAATTTCAAAAAAAAAAACATTTATCCTATATAAGCCTAGTTAGTTATCCTTGATCTGCCTTATTCAGGAATGGTCATTATGAGGATGATTTCTTTTTCTTTTATTTTTAGGCTTTCTATTTGTTTGTTTATTTCAAGTTGTTTGTGTTTTTGGTTTTTTGTTTTTCATTTGTTTGTTTGCTTGCCTGTATGTTTATTTTCAACACTATTGCCTTGACTTGGTCTATATGCATTCATTGGGTGGTTCCTTAAGAAAAATATTATTGAGTCTATCGATATTCATACATCAACATTATCATCATAGTTTTTTATCATTGGTGTATTATTTTTAAATGTTTATTAGATCAAGATTTAGTCCTTATGCATATTTTGGGATAGTCTTCATCGTGTTCATCATTATGCCTACCATCACATGCTACAGCAAAAATTAGCTTCAAGAAGGTCTACAATCAATGGAGCCATAGAAGTTTCATCTTAGAACCTTGGCCAATCCTCCCATCCCACCCTTGATCAAATCAACAAATTAACCATTATAATTATATCATTACTAATTAGGACAAGCATCTCTTCATTGGTAGGTACAACTAAATCATTTATAATGATAAATATTATAAATCTATCCACCTCTTTCATCACATTGAACATGCTCATCTTTAATCTATATTCTAGGTTATATCATTGAGATATGTTTGCTAATCATCCCTAACTGGGGCAAAATCATCTTTATCCAATGTAGGTCCTCTTAATGATTATAGCCTCCTATGGGAAAATAATTATTTGAATTTTAATCATGATTATAACCACCTTTGGTAAAATCAATATCCTTTTTAAATCAATGCATGAAACCATTCTCTCATTTGGATTAATCTTAACCATGGGTCAATTCCACCTTTCTTCTTGTTTCTTTTTGAGGAATTATCCATCAACAAATGTGATGACCACTCTCTTGCGGGGGAATAATTATAAGCTTCCCAAACACCATTTGGATCTTTATTCTTCAATCATCATCTTCTTTTTACTATACATGCCATTTCTCATTCTTTGAGAAGACATTGCTTTGCCTACGGTTTGAAACATCTTCCCATATAGCGACAAACTGTAGACACCTAAATCTAGACACCAATGACCTCTAATCAGACTTTTGATCAATTTCCTTACTAAAATGTACAATTTGGCCTAAAATCACTAAAACATGATAAATGATGTGAAACTAAAATATTCAAGTGCCGATTTTGGCTAAAGTATCATTAAATAGGGAAATGCAATTTATGGGCTAGCTAACTCTGATTAAATCATTTCAAGTCAAAATTCCAATTTAGCACCTAAGTGTTATAGATTGTTCTTTCTTATCAAAATTCTTTCACAAGATGTGTGCCTTTGTTATTTATTTTTGATAACATTCTAAATGGGATAATGAATCCAATGCATCTGGCATTGACTTCTAATTCTAATATAGTCAAATTTTAGACCAATAATAAGGCATTCTAATCAATTTGATTAATTTGTGCACAAAGTGCTTAAACATGCTTAAGAGCTAAGTAACCCAAATCAAGGCCTAATTAACAATTCCATTGAAACTTGTTGAATATTTATTTTTGGAAATGCATATTGAATATTTACATCATCAGGTGACCTCATTTCTTAGGAAGACATCCTTAGGCCATAAATGCCACAAATATCAGGATTCACGCCCTCCATGCCTCATCAATGCCTTCCATGATGCCCTCCATGCATATTAATTGATCCTCTATCCCAAATATTGATGAGCCTATTTATCAATTTTAATTTTGTAATTAGATTAATCCTTAGCCACACATCTTAATCCTGAGATAGATGGCTCAGGTTGATTCTAGACATTTGTAAAAATCTATAAATAAGAGGCCTTATGACATGAATTTTAACACATGATTATGAAAACTTATAATGCAGAACCAATTACAAAGATTCATACAACTAGTGTTATCATGCCAAATTGATTCCAAGCCAAGCCAAGCCACAAACCAAAGGTGCCAATAAGAGTTGGAGCTAGCCAAACTTCCATTGCTAAGGACTTCATGAGCACAAGCTAAGAAAGCCACTAAAACAATAATTTTGGAGCATCCAAGGGAGGTAAAATAAGGTTTCTTTTGCATTTTAATTGTGTGTTTTAATCATGTTTGTTCACTAAGCTCTCCCTAGTGTCTAGGCCTAGAGATTTTATGCTAGTTAGTGTGTTTCTTTCATTTTGTTTTCATTTTGAAAATAACACCATACTAACCATCCTCTCTTGAGTCAAATAGGGAAATGAAATTTATGGTCCAACTAAATTTGATCAGATCATTTTGAATCAAAATGCCAATTTAGCACCTAAGTGCTTTGGATTGTTCTTTCCTATCAAAACTCTTACCCAAGATGTATGCCTTTGTTATTATTTTTGATAACATCCTAAATGGGATAATGGATCCAACATATATGACATTGACTTCCAATTCCAATCCATTCAAATTTTGGACTAATAATAAGGCATTTTGATCAATTTGAGTAATTTGTTCACAAAGTGCTTAAACATTCTTAAGAGATAATTAATCCAAATCAAGGCCTAATTAATAATTCCATGGAAACTTGTTAAATACTTATTTTTGTAAATAAACATTGAATTTCTACACTATTAGGTGACCTAATTTCTTGGGAAGACGTCCCTAGGCCATAAATGCCACAAATATCAAGATTCATGCCCTCCATGCCTCATCAATGCCTTCCATGATGCCCTCCATTCCTATTAATTTATCCTCTTTCCCAAATGTTGATGAGCTTATTTATCAATTTTAATTACATAATTAGATTAATCCTTAGCCACACATCTTAATCCTGACATGGATAGTTTAGGTTGATTCTAGACATTTTCAAAAATCTATAAATAGGAGGCCTTACCACATGATTTTTAACACATGATTATACAAATTTATGTTGAAAAATTGATTACAAATCTTCATTCATCTAGTTTTATCATGCCAAATTAATTTGAAGCCAAGCCATAAGCCAAAGGTGATAAAGAGAGATGGAGGTAGCCAAGCTTCCATTGCCAAGGACTTTATGAGCAAACACTGAGAAAGCCACTACAACAAACATTTTAGAGCATCCAAAGGAGGTAAAATAAGGTTTATTTTGCATTTTAGTTGTGTGTTTTATTCATGTTTGTTAACTAAGCTCTCCCTATTGTCTAGGCCTAAAGATGTTATTCTAGTTAGTGTGTTTCTTTATTTTGTTTTCATTTTGAAAATAACACCATACTAACCATCCTCTCTTGAGTTAAATTCCTAGATCACACTTCAGAATATTACATGGCTCACTTTCAGTGTAAATACCACTCATGAATCCTGAAATCTATTACTCATAAAAGATTATAATAATATGAAGACCTCATTCAGGTGTATTTTCACTACTTTCATCAGCATAAAAATAATATAGTTGTTATATATTAATGGAAAATCAAACCACAAACTCAAAGTAACAACTAAAAAAGTTACCTAGAGATTCCACTATAAAAATTGTCGTATGAAACCAAAAGTGTCATGCCCAAAATTCTAAACCATTTCAGCTAGATATCATAACATAATAAATATATCATATAAAGCACAAGCAAAGACACATCAATATATTTCTAGCTAAATCTATAAACATTTTTTATATAATATATAAAATTGGTTATAATAGTCTTTAGTATTCCCATTTATTTGAGGGTTCAAATATTCATTAAATAAACCAATACCTATGTTTATTCTAAGTCTTTATATGCCCTCAATGGCTATCAAACTTAATTTATACTCAAGATGTGAAATGGACACCACTTATCATCTAAACAAAGGTCTCCATGATTACTAAAAATTTTATGACTTTAAATTCTAGAGTGCCACATATCAGTCCTCCCCTCCATCTATTATTATATCATGTCCTTTTTAGGATAATTAGCCCTTTCCATATCAATTACTTGAAGCTATGGATTCACTCCTTGAATACATGGCCTAGGTCTATCCAAAACCATGTGATGATGGCACATGGCATCATTATGGTAAGTCAAGCTATAAGGCTACTCAAGACTACAAATCTTCCCCATAAATCACCATTGATTCTCAAGACTCTACAATGATACCACATACCATCATCATAGTGAGCCATGAAATTATAGATTCATGACCCCCATGGTCATTGTTAAATCTCACACTCATGAAATAATGCCACATGGTATCATGGTGATGAGCTAGGAAATTTCAACTTTCATGGTTGTAGATAATCATAAGTTTATCCTTTGAGCCTTGTTCGAGTAGGTTCTCATGTTTGCTAGGTTATATACATAGTTTTCATCTTTTTCACAATTTTTTAATTTGTGGATTTATCCCACATTGGTTAGTTTATCTTGTTTCTTATCTTTCCTTGCCTATTTATGCAAGTCCTTTCCTTTGTAATAAATAAGTTATTCTTTGAATACTATATGATATTGCCTTAGCATCTGAATATAATATTGGTACCTCTTAAAATTTTTCTTGGGATGATTTTATTTTTAATTCTTCATATCTTTGCCTTGGAACAATTTTATTTATGTTCCTTTCATGATATCAAAGCAGTAGGTGTTACAACCATCTATGTATGAGTTTGTTTCTACAAGGGTTCATACATATATCAAAATTTATTATTGGTAGAGTGGACGTGTTTGGATTGATAAAATATCTATTTTTTATCCATTTACCAGGCTATATGGATCCTAAGTTGTACCATTATGCACTTATTTTTATAGACCCATGTTGAAGTTTGTTTCGAAAGCTTTTTAGGCAACGTGTGCATGTTTTTTATTGGTTTTAGGATAAACATGAATTAAAAATCCATGTATGAAAGCATAGGGTCATATAAATATTTTTTTTATGTAATTTTAAATTTTTTAGTATCACCCATTATTAGGTTGTATAACCTTTCTAGTTGAAAACCTACTCACTAGTCTATTGGCATATACCTGACACCTGTATGGTTTTCTCTCACCATAGGCAATACAGATATGATTTTTTAGGTATGAAACATGGTATGGTTATCTAAAATTCACATATTTACTCTAAAAAATATTATAATAATTTTTATTAAGACACATAAAATGTTTCTCAGCTTGAAAATCATTATATCAGTTTGTCTTCATCATCTCAATAATCATATGGTTTTCTATTGGTTTGAGGCCATATAATCTACAAATTGAGATATGATTTTATAAAAGGATAGTATTTTAGGTATAATTTCATCATATAATATTAATTACCACTATTAATCAAGATATACCACCTTTTGGGACATCATAATAGGGCCCATTCAACTAGTTACTCTAGATCTTGTAAAGAGTCTTCTTGAAGATAAGCAATAAGTGAGTAGTAAGTCATTGTTTTTTGGTTGAAAATTATTAAATGGGAAGTATTGGGATAAAATAAAACTAAACACATTTTAATAAAGGGGTAAATCATTTTTTGGTCATTATTGCATTTAAATTTGGTGCAATTATTATTATTTTAACCCATTAATAGAAAATTTATAAAACCCATAAATTTTGAACTGTAACTCAAAATTGAATTTTATCTATTTAAAAAGTGTATTATTATAAATTATCCATATATTTATGTAATTTATTATAAAAATTAAATAATATTATAACTTGATAAATTTGGGAGGCTCAATACACCTTTTGGGTGGTGTTTTTTTCCTTGTTGAAGGAGTTATTATTTTGAGGGGGGTCATAACTTATTCTCCCCAATCGATTAATTATATTTAAATAATGGATTAAATAAAAACCTATAATTAAATTATTTATAGACTCAAAAATTGGATACACTTTAAATATAAATACTTGTGGAGAATGGTACTTGGCGACATTCCCCACTTTACAGATTAGGAATATCTTGCCTTGATTGCATCCATGTAACATGAGGCTCTTTGTTTGATTAGCCTCAATGTTTCATATCATTTTAAGTGTAATGTCACATGTGCCATGTCACTAAAGTAAAATTTTGATATTATTGTATCCCTATTTGAGAAGGATATTGAGTCTTTTAGGTCTTTTTCACCCTCTTTTACTTTACCTCTTATTTTCCTTCTTATCCTATTAGTGAGGATTTATTTTTTGAGGATGGAAATGACATGGCTGTGGCACTATTAGAACTTCCTTATTATCCTCTTAGTGAGGATTTAATTTTTACTAGTAACATGAAGTAGGATTCCTCTTCATTTTTTGAGGGCATACTTCTTGATGGTTATCTAAATGAGGCATTCTTACCTCCTACACCTCTCACTATTCCTCCCCCTTTTTTATTAGTGAGGACCTAATTGTTTTAAATGAGGATTATTCACCATCTACTCTTCATGATATGTAATAGTCTATGAATCATGTTTTTGATCTTATTTTTTCTCATTTTATTACATTTGTTATTTGTCCAACTTTTGATCCACCTTCTTATGTACTTGGTTCCTTTGAAAAACATACTCTTGGATTTGGATCTTGCATACTTCACTCTATGTGATACACCAATATATGTCTTGATAGAATCTTATAGGGTATTTTATTTCCTATTTACATTGATATTTATATTAGTGATGTTTCTTTGGGACATCTTATTCATAACACTCAGGAGGAAGGTATATTTATGGGAAGAATATTTTACTTTTAGGATGATTTGACTACTTATGTAGATGGTTCCTTACATTATTTCCATCCATGTAATATATATAATACTAATATTCATAAGAGGTGAAGTAAGTTATCCTTATATGGGATACCACATGAAGTTCTTCCTTCCTTCCTTTCTATTATGTCTTTTTATGTGGGAGTTTTATTCCAATGGGTTTCCTTCCTTTCTCCACTTCATGGATAAATTTACATGAGTACAAGATCATGATTTGTTTTTAGGACTCATATTATGGATATGAAACTTTATTTTTGGCTATTTTATCCCTTATATTTAGTTGATAGGGGGTGGGGGGTGTTAGAGTAGGTTATCATGTTTTTTATGTCCTATAGCTAGTTTTTGTCTTTTCCTTAGTTTGTCATTTTATGGATTTATCCTATATTGGTTAGTTTGTCTTAATTCATATCTTTCATTGCCTATTTGTGCAAGCCATCTTATTTTTAATAATCAAGTTATTTTTTGTATATTATATGATATTTCCTTTGTCTTTTCATATCATATTTACATCTCTTAAAAATCTTCTTATGATGTTTTTTTTTTTAATGTTTTATATCTTTGGCTTAGAACAATCTTGTTGATGTTCCTTTCAAACCTCAAGCTATTATGATGACATTTGGAACCATCATGGTGAGTTAAGATAAAGATATTGGAAGGAATATGGAGAACATTCAAACCCCCTGAGATCCTTGATCATACCAAATGACACTTCTTTTGAAGATATCAAGGGGTTCAAGTCAAATTCCCAAATGACTAAGTCTAAATCTTAGTAAATGAAAATGAAATTCAAGTTGTAAATCATAGGATCAACCAGACTATTACACATGCCTTGAAACATTAATTTGTTTAATTTGAGTGATAACAAAGGTAGGCATAGATAAGAAGTCAATGTCAAAGACTAAACAATAAGGATTGATCTCATACCATAAGGATATAAAGTTGGTTATAAAATTTAAAAGTTGGTTTGATGCTAAGTGTAGGATGATTAACCTAACCATAAAATAATAAAACAAAAGCTTAATATTAAAGTGCATATATTGTATAATTTGTATACGTGAGAGACCACATTATTATTTTAAATAACAATAGATTTAAGGTTTTAGCAGTCATCTAATATATTGATATGACCTTAATTAATACCATTGAGAGTATTAATCATTTTAGATTAGTCAAACATGAATATGATTTCAAAACTACCAAATAAAAGGTTGTTATACTTATTACTCCAGCATGCTCTTTAAATAAGAGATTAACAAAATTAAGGCCATGCAATTGTTTTGAATTATAATCTTATACAAATATGGTTTTTTAAAATGGATAAATGATTTTAAGATAGCCATGTTTGAATATATTTCTATTCCCTAATAATAATAGCATAAATGATTTAATTAATTCAATTATAAGATATTAACCATCCCTTCTTAGTTATACTGAGCATAACTTGACTAGAATAAGTAGAACATGTTACTCTATTAATCACTAAGATAAATGTCTAAAGAAGCTTATTTTTTATAGTAAAAACATTCTTTACAAGAATATCTATAATATGAGATTAAACAATCAGATTAAATTAATATTGTTAACACATTGATTTTGAAGGATATTAAAGATTTATTTGTTCATTCGTAGACATAATCTCTAAGGATATACAATATAGTAATTATGAAACCAAAACATGATGTTGTTCATATAATGATCCTTATCATGCCTAAGGAAGTTTCTCTTTACATTAACCATCCATTCCCTAGAGGGTACACATTGTGAGATCATACCAGTAGAATTACATTATAAATTCTAATAGAATTTACATTGAAGATAACATGTTATTTTCACACATGACTATGACATTTTACACAAGACTAGTCTCACAAGATTGTTGTAAGTATACTAATATACAATTTTCAAAGTCAATAAACTATGAATTTTAGTTCTATATTACATAACCACTAGGCACATCATTATGCATGATTTAAAATATTAATGATATTCAGTATTCAATAATGGGATTTATCTACTCCTAAAAACATCAATCTAACTAAATGAGAGTTCACCTCATAACCTTATTTCCATCAATAAGTTAATGATCTAGGAACCATTGAGCTTGAGACTCCCATATCCAAGAATGTTTACATCATGATGTGAGCCAAAGTGGGTAGGTAAGGTTTACATGTCTTGAATAAAGGAGATGACTACCCACAAGTATCAAACCAATTTATGAATTTATACCTATTGATCTTCCAACCTCAAATTCAAATTGAATAAAAATTCAACTGAAACTAGAATCCCATAAAAATAAAACCAATAGGCAAGAAACAATAACATGAATTAGGGACCATTGATTAGATGAATATAAATAAGATAACTTGTGTAATTTCATATAATCATCATGGGAGGGTTAATTAATCTACACCTGTGCCCAGCATGGGATGGCTTAACAATATACCACCATGAAGAATATTATGACCAACATACATACCCTATTTTTGTAACAACATTCATTATAATTTATATGTGAGAAAAGAATATTAAAATTAAATAAAAGAAGATAAAAAAATGCATATCTAAGGCCTTTAAGGTGGCATAAAACTACATGGTGGAAAAATTATAATCATGGAACATTCAAATGGAATGAAAGAGTAAACCAAGTGGTCTTACTCTTCGTGAAAGAAAATGATCAATCAAAAGTAATGAAAATTATTTTATTCAATGAAAATAGATTATAAAAAATTATTTAGAATCCTACCTATCAAATCAAATACATATTGGAACTATCCAAAAACTATATATTGGTTTCAATTCCCTATTTAGGTTCTCCTTACTTGTTTCCTCTACATTCTTTTCTCCTCCCTCTTTTCTCATTTTTCACTAAATTAGAAAAAAGTCCTAGATGGAGGGCTCACCTTTCTCAAATAAGAAACCCTATACATCTCATGGCCCAATCCAAATGTGACAAGTGTCTACTATCCTTCTTACATTGGCTAACCATTCCCTTATTTTTCTACCTACCACACCATGCATCAATAAATGAATGTATTTTTCGCATTCCATAATGTTTCATGGTGAAACTTTTATTCCTATAAAGTACTTACAAGGACTTATTATCCTTTAATTTAATCTAAGCCATTAATAAATAATAAATAAATCTATCAAATACCCAATGCAATCTAGATGTGACCCAACTTCCTTGATAAATTAAACATGAGGAGACAAGTAGAATGGTTCTACCAAACTAATCAATGCCTACCACTTGAAATAGACATGCTACATGTTAAGGAAAAGGGTCTGATATAATCTAGACCATAAAATAAGTAGGATTGGATTCATGAAGGTTAAATATCTATGGTATGGCTTCATATGATGATGTAAATAATAAATGGTGTAGTCTTGTTTCCTTTGTTGACAATCCTTATTATTGAACACTCGTTGAACACAAAATTTCTCTAGCCTGATAGACAAAGTTGAATAATTTAAATCAATGAAGAGAACTTAATTTACCATAAGCAAATGACATGTCAAGGAATTTAACCAGTCACATTGATAGTTTTACGTAGAATTATCCACATGCATTTTCTAATAATAAAATTTTGTTAATAATGATTCAATCATCATTAAATGTACATTCATATAAAATTAAAATCAGGTTATTCTTTACAAAATATTATAACAAAATTGTAAAAAAATTACTTTCATAAGTAAGCAATATAACAAGATTAATAAATGATCTTTATCATGCTCCCCAAGACATAAAATAGAATATGTATCTATAATATCCTCTTTCTTACTATAAAAAAAAATTAATTTCATAGGTAAGAAATATGACAATATTAATAATACGTCTTTGTCATGGTCCATGAGACCTAAAATAAAATATGTATCCATAATGTTCTTTTGCACATCTTACCAAGATGTGACTAAGCATAATATGTCAAAATCACAAGCCAAAAACTAGTCAAAGGCATCATAATTATATAATGATAATTAGTTATCAATATTAAAAATATATGTCCAAGTAGTATCTCATGTATAGTAACTCTAGTTCTACCAGATCTATACTTGTCATATGCGTAATCGTAAGCATACTAACAACATCATCATAATGGATAAACAACCATCCACCTACACATAATAGTGTTGTTATATAAATGACATAAATTCCACTAGAAATTAGATCTAAGTCTCAGTATCAAGGACTCAAAATGTCATATGTCTAATATCAAAGTAACATGACCAGCACAATGTGTCTACCGTAAGCGCTGTGAGGATAAGGGTCTTACATATGCTCTATTATGTCATTTTTAATAAGTGTGTCATTGTATGCTTCTTTATCTATCCCTCATCTTCTCTTTTTGCTTTGCTTGATTGATTTTTTGTAATAACCTTGATAAATTTTTATCCAAAAATGAAGGATATCTAGACTAATTTTTAACCCAAAAACACATATGCATGGCTAATTAACCCACTTTATATAAAAATTTAATATCCAAAAACTATAAAATAATGAAACATAAATATATTTGAAATGATTTATAAAACAACTCTCAAACTATCAATTTTTTTCCTCAGCAAAGGACCCTAAATTTGATAGTTTGTAAACCAATCCAAAGGAAACTTATTTAGACTTAAGGGAATGATAAAAATTCATGAATAATATTAATTTCATGGAATATTTCTGATATATATGATAAAAATACATATTTTCATAATAAACATGAATTTTAGGAAATATGTCTTCAAACCCTTACACCTGATTTCTCCAAAATTGCATAGAAAATATAAAATAAGAACCCAAGATTATAAGGTTGGATTTTATAATGAAATTATATAAAATTTTAATTATATACAAACATAAAAATATCATATACATCAGTAATAAAATATGGAAACACACTATCAAACTCCTCACTTGAAAATCTTGTAGATACACACAAAATTGAAATAACTAAATTTTCAACTCTATGAGGCTCCACTAAAATATTTGTATGATATTAATTGTATGAAATAAAATGGGTTTCATCCTATTATTTCCAATAACCCAAGGGATTTATTCCTTGAAACCTATTAATGTAACATAAGTGCAACACGTATAATAAATTTGTTTTTTGGTAAAAGATCCTAAAAATTGAAAGTAGGGCATATTAATACCCAAGAGGTCAAATAGGGTCACCAAGATTAGAATTTATTGCTTTTGGGGACATGAGTTAGAAAAATCAACCAAATTTCCTCTTTTATCTACTTTACATAATCCACTTAGATCTTGCTTTTAACTTTTTTGTTTCTACTTCCAACTTTTCTAAACTTGACCCACTTATGAAATGGATAATTTCCTTGAAATTTCCATCCATATGTTCTCCTATAATTTAAAATCCCATTTGGAAATTTTCCCTTGAAAATAAACATTAAATCCACCAATTGTACCTTTAAACATGCCATAATTTAATTAAAATAAAGCTATCCTTATGATTTAATTTATTTGGACAACTTTATAAATAACTAATTTTATTTTATTCCATTTTAAGGCCCAATTATAGCCTCTAGGAATAAAATGAGCTAGCTATCCCTACTATATGATCACTCAAAAAATGGGACATTATAGTCCTCCCTTCCCAAACTTGTTTACCCTTAAGAAACTATAAATATGGATGCTGTAGAATTTGTTCACCTTCCCACATAGCATCCTTGATAGGCAAGTCCCTACATCTAATAAAATACTCTTTTATCACAATGTTTCTCAAATGAAGTTCCCTCATATCTAAGATAACATCCTGTGCCAAAACTAACTTTCCCTCCTCATCTAAAGGTGGAAACTCTAGAGAAGGTATAATGTGTTTCCCTAGTGCCCTTTTGTAACAAGATAGATGAAATACATTATGAATTTTTCTATCTTTAGTAATTCTAACTCATACACAACCTCTCCAACTCTCAACATGATCCTGTAGTGGCCATATAATTGAAGCTTCAACTTATATACAACACTCTTCTTCAATATAGACTATTTGTATGGTTATAGGTGTAATAAAACCAAATCAACAATCTCGAATGTCCTCTCAACCCTATGCTTATCAACATATATCTTTTGTTGATTCTAAGCATGGTGAAGATTCTCCTTAAAGGCCTTGAGAATATCCTATCTATTTTTCATCAACTCTCTAAAATTTTGAGCTCAACTATCATCAAATGCTAGGTCTATAAAAGACATAACATCATACCCATATAAGGATCTAAATGGTGGCATGCCTATTGACATGTGATAGGTGGTATTATAGTAATTCTCTCCCAAATACAACCACCTAATCCAAGCTTTTTGATTCCCCACAACATAATTACATAAATGCCCTTCTTCCCATTTATTTAAAATCTCTATCTATCCACCTATTTGTGAGTGGTAGCTAGTGCTAGAGGTCAACTCAATACCAGCCAATATGAATAGCTCTTACCAAAACACACTGAGAAACTTATTATCTTGATCACTAATAATGGTCCTCAAAATCCCATGAAGTCTAAACATATATATATAAAGAATAAATTTATAACCTGGGGTACCATGTTGTCTGATGAAATAGAGAATCACTGTGCATATTTCCTCAACCTATCAACTACTACAAATATGCAATCCCTACCTTGGACTCTCAAAGGACCTGTGATAAAAATCCTTATAAATACTCTCCCATTTTTGCTCTAAAATTGCCAATGGATGAAGTAAACCTAATGGGAAAGTATGATCTAACTTGTTCTACTGAGAATTCATGCACTCTATAATATAATTCAAGACATCATACTTGAGACCCTTCCATGATAATATCTCTTTAATCTACCTATAGGTCTTAAAGAACCCTAGATGTCCTACTAAGGGTGTATCATGGATGAATCTCATGATCTTAATATTCATTTTAGATTTAGGTACCAAATATATTATATCCTCATATTATGTCACATCATCAATGAACTTATACTTATCATTCTAAATCTTACCATCTATGAGCTCACATACAAGTGTATTTTTGGAATACTCAACCATAAGTTGAGTCTTCTAATCAACTGAATCTCTGGAATAGAGTAAAGTGTAGGTTTCATAGAAAGTGAATAAAAAATAATATTCTTCTTACCCTTGATGTAATTAATATCAAAATCATATGCCTAAATTTTCTAACCTTTTTTTTTTTTGCCTCTCATTAAGATCCTTTTACACTAGAAAGTATTTAAAGCTATTGTGGTTCAATCCCACAATAAATTTCCCACCCACCAAGTACTATCTAATCTTTGCCAACTCATGTATGATGTAAAGCATATCCTTATCATAGGTAGAATAAAGTCTCTCTATATACCTCAATTCTATGTTCTCATATATTATGGGATGTTTATTCTACATTAACCTAAATACAATTCCCTCTCTTGATGCATCACACTCTAACACACATCACTATGTGTAATATGGTGATGCTAAAATAGGAAAATAACTCATCACATCCTTAAGCCTATTAAAAGTAACTTGGGAATATTCTTACCATTTGAATTCCCCCTTATTAGTGAGATCTATAAGTGGGGTTGTTAATTGTGAAAATCCTTTAACAAACCTATTTTAATAACTGCATAAACCTAAGAAACCTCTCAAATCATAAATGTTCCTTAGCCATGGACAATCGAAAATGCCTCTAATATTCTCCTAATAGACCTTAAATCCATTTAAACTAATCACATGATCCAAGTATAAAATATCTCACAACTCAAACTTATATTTATATGGTTTATAAAAAAGGTATTGTGCCTCCATAATAACCAAAACCTCATCAAGGTGCCTAAAGTGGTCCTCCCATGTCTTATTTTATATCAAAATGTCATCAAAGAATGTTCAAAAAACTTACGTAATTGGTTATTAAAAATGTGATTCATGCATGAATAAAATGTAGTATGATCATTAGTAAGACTAAACATCATAACCAAGAACTCATAGTGCCCATAATGACATCTAAATATTATTTTATGAATATCACCTCATAGACACAAATTTGATTATACCCTAAATGAATATCAATCTTGGAAAAGTAAACTAATCCATGTAACTCATCAAAAAACTCATCAATCCTAGGTATGGGATACCTATTATTTATTGTCTTATTATTTAATTCTCTATAGTCAATGCACATTCTCATGGTACCATCCGTCTTCACCAAAATAAATGAAGAAGCAAAGGGACTAGAACTACGCTGACTGTGTCCCATATTAAACAATTATCTTAGTATCTTCTTAATATCCTCTTTGAAATGCCTTTAATGATGATAATGTGTAGTAATGATGGGCTTGGAATCCTCCTTCAACTCAATGACATGTTCAAATCCATGATCAGGGGGTCTACTAAGAGGAATGTCTCCAAACACCAAGTTGTGCTTATCAAACACTAACTGAATGTCTACATGATACTTTTGATCATCACTAGAAGAAGATTTTTAAGATACAAATCAATGGGCTACCCATGCAACATCATCGTACCTAGACAAGGCCTCCATCTTCCTTGTCAATATAACCCTAGATCCTCCATCTAATAATTCTCTCAACACAATCTTCTTCCCATCTGAGATGAACTCCAGATCTATCTTATAAAAATCTTGGATATATCTACCAAGTGATTGTAACCATTAGATCCTCAAAACAATATAAATCTCTCCAATTCCAACCATATAGAAGTCATCAGTTAAAGTATAATCACCCATCTAAATGTTAATCTATGAAACCTTCCTAGTGTAACTCATATAGAAACCATCTACAACTATCACATTAAACCCTAAAAACTCTTTTACATGTAATCCTATCTTCACAACTAAACCGTCATCGATTAATTTATGAGTATCTCCATTATCAACCAAATAATTTACTCATTGTCCATTAAGGATTCCCTTAAAATAAAAAGGATAATACCTAAGCACTCTCCAAAGTGTATTAATCATCACATGTGTTGCATCATTTGTAAGATTACACTCAATCTCTAAATATGGTGGTTGTCCATCATGATCACTACCACTATCTAAACTTATATCATGTACTAACTCATTATCCATATTGGAAGTGACCTATATATAATTAACCTTGCCTTTCCCAAGGCATCTATGTCCTAGTTCCCATGGTTCTTTGTAAGAAAATCAAAGTTTATTCCCCCTTAGTTCATTCTTTGTCTCAGGATCCATATTAGGAGGTGTGACTTATGTTGGTTATAGTTTTTTTGATATGGTTTATTTCCTTTAAAAAATTTCTTTTATGGATGATATGTAGTAAGAGATGTCTCAAGGTCAAGGGCTAGCTA
>JARHVA010001164.1:3082500-3160000 GCA_037957365.1 Torreya grandis | reverse complement strand
AAATTTAGATAGGAATGGGATACCTAGGGTTAATAATATATAAATTAATAAGCACAAGAGTGATAAATAGATTTTTATTAGGATAGTTTTAAAAATCATATAAATAATATTATGAATTTATAATACTGAGATGTGTGAAAAATAGAAAGTACAACTATTGATTGATATTATAATAAATTGAAAATAAGAGTACTTAACTAGTTTATTATGCATATCCAAATATGGGATAAAATATGTTGGAAGTGGCCTAGATCATGATTTTAGAACAATAGTAAAATTCTAGAAAAAATAAACTATGTGGCCTTGAAATCTTGCATTTGATATAGATGGTTGTGTCAACATTGGTGTCTAAGATGGACATAGGTGTTCAGTATAAAATAGTGACTAGATCTATATACAACCACCTATAGCCTTTTATTTTTTTTATCACCTTTATTTTAATGTTTTGAGATTGTGTTCATAGTTTATCTCTCTTTGTTAAATGATCAAACCTTATATTCCCCACTCTTGGAGTGATTTTAGTAAAAAATGGTTAGTGGACACATATTGTCAAGCTTACCCAAGGACCCTTATGTCAATGGGTGTTGCTGACATATAAAATACTCTGAAGAGGTCCTCATAATTTTGTATTTCTCCCCTATATGTTATCTTATATGTGCATAAGGATGTAATTTGTAATAAATAAGTACATAGAGTGACTTAGCTTGTAACTTAGAAAATATGGTTCATGGATTACTCTTTTAATTTTTTAGACATGTTCAAATACTAATCCTATGATTGATATGGAAATATGTATGATTAGGTTAGGTTTACTTATTTAAATTCTTGATTGAGTGATTTTGGTAAGTTATTTTATGAGTTATATGTGATTTCTAGGTGAGGAATGAATGACAGTTGGTCTTGTATATATACAAATCCATTTTTAAAATATCTCACACTAAATAACTTAGTCCAACCATAATAATATTTCTATTTTTAAAGTTATATTACTTATATTGGACACTTAGTTCAAAAATGGACACTAGCATCGACATAGGCATTTGACTAGGATGCAAGTTTCTATGAAGATAAAAAAGTGAAAGTCCAAAACTTGTAAAGAAGGATAATTACCAAGTTTATAGTATTTTCATAGTATATAATTCATGGCAATTGGAATAATAGTTTTCAAACTAAGATATAATAAATTTAGGCATAAGAAATAGTGAATGTGAGAATTACAATAGTGGGAAGGTCTTAAAAATGAAGGGTATAGCCATGATAGGTATGTGTACAATACTAAGGTGTTATGTAATTAAATTTAGTGTGTATATTATCTAGATCATCATATAATTAATTTTTAATTTTAGGTGAGTTTGTTAAAGTTAGATAGTTATAGAATTTAGGAGGAGTACAATAATAAGGACCTATCCCCACAATAATTAATAGTAATTGTTCAAATTTAAAGTATCTTTATGGGTCAACCCATACAATTTTTATGTCATTGAGGTGATAAATATCCAAAATTTTCTCATATAAATAGTTAAAAATTATAATACTATATGCTTATCTAGCACTATCATGAAATCACTAAACAAGTATATTATATCACTTGTATATTAAAAGGGACTGGCCTAAACTTCTAAAAGCATAAATAAAAAACAAGAATAAAACCCTATCCAAGACTGAAAAACCTAATCCAAGCTATTTTTTCATTGTCAAGTATAAAATATAATATAGGATGCATTCATAAAAGGAAAACCATTACACACTTACACCTAATAATGAGATCTATGTGTGGGTTTAGTTCCATCCTCTAATTATTATATACATAGATAACACTCATCCATTCATTAGGGAGTGATTTACGTCAACTCAACCTAGATTCTTCCCTTTTGGAAGGCCTAAACCTAATGTCAAAAGTGGAGTTAGTTTTTCAAATTAAAGGAGATAAGGTTTTGGATTTGTGCATATAGTGAACACATGATATTGTACAACAAGATAGTTTTTAATAAAGTATAATAGTTTATGAAAAACTAATGAGGCATAATTCATAGGGATGAATCCAAAAACAACATATGCCTTCATGGTCATGTAATCAACTATAAACAAACAAATCCAAACAATCATTTTCATAATTTGAGTGAATTCTAATCCATTTTATAGTATTTTTAGTCACCTAAATTTAGTCTCAAACTTAAATATAATACTAAACCTCTAATTATCTAAATCCATTAGGATTTTTCCATTTATAATAAGTTAAAATTATTCAATAAAACTATGCTTTAGAATTCATATTTTTGTATTATTATCATATATTAATAATTATGGATAGTGAAAAGATATATATCTTATTAGACAACATTAGAAAAAGGTAAATAGTAGGTTGAATCCCTAGATGAACATCTATTTAATGTAAGTAAAATTCCAAAAACCTAGAAGAAATTGTAATTTTTTTTATAGTATGGTGCATTTACAGAGCACTATACTAGGTCAATCAATAAAAAACTAGTTGGAAGGGCCTTTCCATTCAATATTATCATTGGATTCATATAAAATTTTGGTAAATAAAATGTCATTGAAAAAATGGCATCAGATGATAAGATACCACATTTTCTATGTGAATTCCATCAAGGGGTAGTGAGAGGACACTTCATTAGTGAATTGAGAGTGAGGAAGATACTATAGATTGAGTTTTTTTAGCATAAAATGTTTTAAGTTGAACATTAGTTTATAAATCATTGTGATTTCTATCAGTGCATTGATAAATTCAACCAAATGGATGAGATTCCCCTAAATCCAATTCTTGTTGTGTATCTATTTGAGAAATGGGGGATCAATTTTTATTGTCTTATCACTCCACCTTATATGTTTTTAAATGTAATATATTCCAAAATTTTGATATAATAATCACCAAATGCATGAAGGTAGTTGACACTCCAATCTATGGTTTGAAATATTCTATGAAGTTAATATATGAGAATATAATAACAAGGTTTTGATGCCCTTAAAAATTAATAAGTGATAGGGGAATGCATTTTTTGATTAATGTCTTTAAAATTTTGACAAAGGAATTTATGATATCCCACCAAGATATAATATTCTAACATACTAAATATAATGGTCAAGCATAAGAATTTAACAAATTATTGGATAAAATTATCATAAAGATTTAAAACACATATAAAGATTACTATGAATATCACATCTAAATGACATGATGAGAATACACAATGATCTACATTTCAATTAGTCTATGGAATGGAATATATCATACATAGCTTATAAATTGCATTGATCCCATTACTTAGAGATAAAGAGTCCTTTAATAATAAATTTATTGAATTGACTCTCATGGAATAGATAAGGTGAATGGAAAACTATAACATAAAGTATTTAAGCACAATCATAAAGCATGGAATGATCATAACGTGTGATTTGAGTTTCAACTTGAAAGAATGGTCATATTATATGAGATTATGTTTAAAGTGCACCTAGGGAAACTATAAATTATGTGGAAAGGACCCAATATAATCCACCATCTAATGAGTCAAGGCACAAGTATGTTGAGAGATTTACAATGAATTATCATTCTAGGAAAATAAGTGGTAGTAGGCTCAATCACTAATGTAAATAATTTTACATCAAGTGAGATGAAAAAATAAGTTTCACATGTCACATTTATAAAAGGATTTTATTTTTATTTTTCATAGGTGTCGCAGCATAACGCAACAATCAAAGTTATAAAAATAAAAGAACAACATCATGAGAACAACAATGGAAAAAATAAATCTAAAGAGATAAGTTCTTAGGACCATAATCAATAGCAAGGATTAATTAATTTTATGAGAGTAATATAATAAATTATTAAAAATAATATAATTTTGGGAATGGTGTGTGAGAAATGGAGAAAATAATAAGATAACACACAAATGGATAATTAATAGAAAAATAAAAAATATAGTTTCTAAACAACATAAAAATAATTTCATGTATATTAAGAAAAAACATTTACTCTTATCATGTAATTAATGTGTGCAATGGGAAAATTATTTGAAAATCAAATAATGACACATCAAATAAAATACATCAAACACTCAAGATACTATGACTAGAAAATATATTCTAATGTAGTAGACACAAAAAGTCCCTATAGCACAACCAACATAACAAAAATAAATTGGAGTAGGAACTTACACAATGACACAATCAAATTTATCATAGCCCAATCATCCAAATCTACCACTACACTCCATGCCACCTTTGAAACTCTAATATATTATGACTCCTCCAATTTGGGTTATTTTTGGGTCTAATAACCATTTTTTGAGAGAAGACTTTGTGAGAGGGGTCGAGAAAGGTTTAAAAAACATGAAGGTTTCTATACTAGTTATGCAAAAATATTAAAAGTATAGAGGGTGGTAGGTTGATATGGTTATTAATTAAAAACTCAAAAAGGAAGCTAATTAGTACACAAAAAAATGAGAACTAGTGAAAAACACTTTTAAATTTTTTTGACAAAAACTTCTTAACAACGATTTAGAAAAAAACATTTAGGAGAACTCATTCTATGAATAAAATATATTTATCAATAAACTACACTTTACCAACACCACTTTGTTTTAGATGAGATAACTTTTTAAGAATAAAGTGTTAGTAATAGACTGAGAATATTTTGAAAGTATTTTTGTATATTTTTTGTGTGTTAAAATTTTATATATTTTATATTTTAAATGATCATATAATTAAAAACTAAAGTAAAATTTTTAAAATTCATCCTAGATTGAATAAAATAGGAAATGAAGAGTTAAGAAACTAAAGAGTCATTTCAAATCTATAAATATTTGATACTTATAGAATGATAAGCTCTCTTAGAAGTTAGTTCTTAGTTAATATAGTTAATTTTCACTATATGTTTTAGTATTCTTACATTTTATGTGTGTCTCTTTTGGAAACTAATGTCAAAATCATTATATTGAATATGATAACAAATACTGAAGTTTCTAAGTTGTTTAGCGTTGTATGTGGAGTATGTTAACTTGTGTGATGTTTGATATTTAATCACCTATATCATGTAAACTTAATGAAATAATTGTGTGTCATAAAGTAATAAATCATATAATTTAAAATTAAAAACCTTTAAATATCCTACATGTTTCATTGTCACATGTATACTACAACATTAGTATGTCTCGATTAAAAATTGCAAGGACCATTTATAATAAATATCTAATAAAGATTTAGTTTGTAAACTTAAATTTAAGCTTATTTCTTTTATCCTTTTTAATATGAGAGTAATTATTACAATCAACATTGATGGGGTTGATTTATTAATAAGGTAACCATTAGTAACAACTACTTCAAAAAATTAAATTATTCCAAATGTACTTCACTCCACATAATTTAAGAATTGTATATGAATTTATTATTCATCCACTCTATAACTCCATTATATAGTGACCAACACATCCTTTTTCATAAAATAAAAGAGGCTCCCCTACATCATAGAAAATGGTAAAAAATCTTGTCCCTCTATTGATCACAGTCTAATCCTTAAAACATCTTGTGACCTTTATAATACCCCATTTGTTCATATTTGAAGATATTTCAAAATTATTCACTTTTAAAATAATTAATCCCATTTTATTATTTAAGTGTTTTTATACTTAGTTTATTTTTTGTAAACTGAATATTTTTTTAGAAATTTCTTACTGATGTACTTTTTTAGAGTCTCAATCTTAGAGTCCTAGCTGGATTTCTCAGTGCCCTCTTGATAAATAGGCAAGAATAATTTTTATTTTGAATAAATTTGGGATAACTTGGCCCCTTTGTGTAAATGTTTAGGTCCCATAGGTTTTATATATATTAGATGCTTGGGAAGCATGAATTAATGAAGAGGTTCCATGTGTCTCTATATACCTTAAGGTGTCAAATATGTTAGAGCCCTAAGAAGCCAAAACTATTGAGGATGAATTATGTGTCTCCATAAAACTAGAGGTTTAAAATGTATCAAATCATTGGGAATCTTAAACCAATGAGGAATAACTACATGTATTTGTATACCTAGAAGTGTCAAATTTGTTAGAGTGTAAGAGGCTTGAACCAATGTCTGACACATGTCCCCATATAGCTATAGGTGTTAAATATGTTAGATGCCCAAAATAATAAGGAATTTACACGTCTTGATATAAATATAGGTGTCATTTTTTTAATATCCCTAAAAGGCCTAAGCTAATGAGGAGGCACCATGTCTTTATATACCCATAGGTGTCAAATATGTCAAATCCCCATGAGGCCCAAAACATTGAAGAGGTAATACATGTATATATGTAATTAGCAATGTTAGAGCTATTAGATCCTCAAGAGTCCTAAACTAATGAGGATGTTCCACATGTCTTTGTTCACCTAAACATGTTAGAGATATCATATCCCTCAGAGGCTTGATCAAGTAAGAAATAAACATATGTAATTCCATAAATCTAAGTGATATAAGGCCTTAAATAAGTTATAAAATGGTATAAGTCAGAACCCTAACCCAATCATAGAGTGCCATGTATATATTTTACACTTAATCATCTAACTCATATAGTTAAAACTATCAAATAAAAGAGATCTGCATCATGTCTAGTTAGCATAATACTCAATGATCCCACACACTCTAATCAACACATGGAAAACCTTAGGGAAGTTCATAGTGACATGATGTATAAACTAGGATCATTCCTACCACAATCCTCACATTAATTATCTCAGCTAGGGGAGATCATAATCTAATAGTTAGAATCCCATTGCACCCAACCAATCTAAATGGTGCTTACTTCTTTAATTTTAAATTAATTCCAAATCAAGAAATGAATAATTTCGGATCACACCATCAAATCATATTTTATTTCACACAAAATGAGACAACAAAAATAATTAATACATAAAATATCAAAAATCCCTATACGATCACAACAATATCTGATTCACCATTATCTATTTTTCACTTCTCAATCATTCATATCCGTATTTATTTAATTCACTTCAAAGAATAGAAAATATAAGCTAATAAATTATTGATCCATAAGCTCACAAAGCCTATAAATAAATTCCTTTACATCTAATCCTAGAATAGAACCATAGTTTTAGGACACCATATTCCTGCAAGGTGCACTCAATTCAAAAATCATAATGAGATTTTCAAAATAATTAAATACATCCAAAGATTACACATAAATGATAAAGATAATGAGGATGATATTCAATATGTGGATAATATCATCATAATTAGAGATTTAACACTTCACAAAGTTGTGTAAAAAATAGAAATCTTCCTGTGTGTAGACCTCTTCAATAATTTATTTTCCTATTCCAAGTGCAATATGGATATTGTGTACTCATCAAACACCAAGTTTAATATTGGATATATATTTAGGATTAAATTAAATTAATATTAAAACCTCCTATAATAAAAAATCACTTATGATAAGATGTTTTTATATTCCTATGCAAAGACTCACAAATCCATGAGGTCCTCAAAGACTAGGTTGAGGATGTTTTGCTAAAATTTGTCTATTTCAAGTCTAAAGAAAAGCATGATAGGGATAAGTGATTAGAATGAACCTAGACTGGTTTATGTACCATATCCATACATTGTGATCACTCCTCTTTAGCTGGGGAGGACTAACTACAAGTAAGAAAACACTATCAAAAAAAAATTGTTAGTAGATAAATGAGTGGGCTGCCAAACTACATGCCTATTTTCGGAAGTGTGAAACTTCCTTAGAGATGACAGTCCACTTTTGAGAGATAAAATAATAATAAATAACCAAAAGAGAGGAAAAGAGAGAGTAAAAGAGAGATAATGTTATCATTATTCATAACTTGAGTGCAGAAGAAAGTAATAGAGTATAGGTGGTATGTTCTGTTTATATTTTAGAAGTTGTTTGGGCAAGTTTTGGAAGAGTTAGGAAATCTACAATTTTTGACATCAGTTAGGAACTAACTAATATCAGTTGTCCTACCAAGGTCAATGGGTGAAGGTGACCAATGTTGATTAGGATATTAAGGTTGGTGGGGGAAATAATTTCCTAAGAGCTTGTAGAAGGCTTTTTCAAGTCTAAAAAATGGTTTTGGTGAGGTTTGGAAGGTTGGGGAGAGTTGTGAGAGAGAGAAAGAGTATGGTTTGTATGGATCTAGTTATATTTTTCATGTGTTGAGTCAAGGGGAAAAAAGTAAGGAAGTTTTATAACTCCCTCATGGGGGTTTAGTTAGGAATGTGTAAAATAATGAACAGTAGATATAAAGTGATTTGAAAGTAACTACTTAAAAGACATACAAAATAAGTGATGTACTTAACTATAGTGGTAACTAAATGATAAGTAAAAAATAGATGTCTCTTATTAGGTAGTCTTAATTGATTCCTAAAATAGAGAAAAGGAGTGGGTGTTACTAGTTCTCAAGAGCTTGGTTCCTAATCTAGATTTTCTTATGCAAGATAATAATAAGCATAGATGCTAAAAGGTAAATACCAAAAGCTTAGATGTAAATAAGAATGAGTTTTCTTAATTTCTACTGACCTAAACATTAGTTTGGAGTTTGGCTTATATAACTGATGTCAGTGATCCCACTAACATCAAACATGGATTGACCAATGTCAGTGGCCTAAGAATAGGTCAAACTACTATTTTTAGCCTATTTTACATTACTCTATGTGCCAAGTGTGGCACTTATTACAAAATGGTAAAACTAAGAGGTTAAGATGGATTTAGTTGGTTAAGAACTTAGTTTTGAGGTGAGAATAAGTCTTGGGTAGTTAGGATAAGGGGACTAAGTCTTGAGGTGACTCATCACATGAGAATCAGTCTTAGGATGAGGTGGCCAAGTAATGTGGCATAAGGGGATTTTAATTAACTTAATTAAGTATTTTAAATAAATTAAATGTGTGAAGGGTAAAAGCATGGGTTGGGAGGCTAATCATTATTATTATTAGAAATGGGCTTAAGGGGGGTTTTGACACAAGGAGTTATGCATGTGTTTGATGTAATTTTGGTGTCCATATTTACCCCTTTTTCTCTTATAATTTGTACTGACAAGTTGAATGATAACAATATGAGTTAGATGCTTGAGGTATTGGATGAGGTATCCCCCCTCAAAACAATAATCGATGGAGGAGAAACTAGAATCGAGTATTGGTTTGATAAGAAGGGAATTATGTAAATGGATGAGAATGTGGTATCACTACTTATGTGTATACTATGATGATATATAGTTGACAAACTCAAGAAAAAGTAAGGTTGAGGAGGACATAGATAGAAATAACTAAAGCATAACTTGTAAGAGATAGTTGATAAGGTCAAAATAATCAATATTGTAGTTCCAATAGTCTATGTGTGTCAGGTATCTAAGGTAGGAAGTTTCATTAAGAAACATAAAAAGGTTGTAGGTGATAAGATGAGCTTTGTATCCATCCCAAACACATAATATACATGCATGTATACAATAGCCAACTATAACAGAATAACATAAGTGGTATAGACAAGCGATGCATGGTTGGTGTAAAATGGTCAATGGGTAAGGAGATATTCATGATCTCTAGTCTAAGTCATCATGGGTGGAGATTTAAATGATCTCTAAGGGTGGTTGTCATGGTTGAGGAGATATATGTGATCTCTAGGTTGGTTTTGTGATCAAGGAGATATATGTGATCTCCAAATTGACCAAATTAATGGTTGATTCTAAAGAGTTTTGGTTGTTGGTGGAGTTTCTAATGCAATGGTGCTGACTTTGGTGACATCACTAATGTTGGTAGTAAATTTTATTGATGTTTATGGTTTAGGGCAAAGTTTTTGATATCAGTGCACATAAGTGCTAACGTCAGTGAATTGGGTCAAGTATGCCAATATTAGTGGGTGATAAAACCTAACAAAAAGGGGATTTAGTATCACAAAAAACTCATTTTCAACATTTTGTTGGTGAGAAATAGAGCTCTAACTATGATTAAGATGGTAGATCTAAGAGGGGACCCAACAGGATGCACACCACCACAAGAGCTAGTTGTGCCAGCCCAAAGGAGATGGAGACATGAGGTAAGAGTCTTCATGATTTGGTTTTAAATGTGAGTTGGTTAATTTGATTTGGTAGGTTAACTTTTAGAGTTGAGGGGAAAGAAAATTTTAGTAAAGGGGTAAGAAATGGGTTGGGGTAGGTGTAGGTTAAGTTGGGAGGTATTTGGGGTAGGTTTTTAGGTTAAAATTTTATTTTTTAGGGTAGGTTGTTCAGCCCTAGGGTCAAACTAGTCATCAACATTAGTGGGGTCCACTGACATTGACCAACATGGTAATGATGTAGATAGGTTTATATTGATGTCAGTTGATACCAATCACTAATCTTAGCATATAAGACTAACATCAGTGACTGTGAAGGACCAAAAAAAGAGGGGAAAAGGTCAAGTTTGATCCCTAATTAAATTAAGTAACTAACGTAATGGTTGAGCTAGCCTTAAAAGACCCCATGTTGACTATGTGCTACCTACATAACTCGATGGAGGGCCTCAGGCTAATTTAGGTCTCCAAGAACCTAGGTAAAAATATCTAAGGTATGGTTAAAATAGTGTTTAAAAAAGAGAGGTTAAGATAGGTGAGGACACCTATGGCTTAAAATATAGGGCATAGGGTCGAGGGGTAGGGATATAAGTTGTGAGGCCTAGAGCTATGATAGGTAGGTTAGCCTAGGGTGGAGAGAGAGGTAGTGAAGCCTAAGGTAGTGAGGGGAGAGTAGGGTAGATAGTTAGGTGGGTATATGGCTGAGCTAACCTTAGAATACCTTGTGTTGTCTGAGTGCTACCTACATAGCCTGATGGAGGGCCTTAGGCTAATGTAGTTCCCCTAAAGATAAGGGAAAAAGGTGGTGATAAGTTTTATTATAAAGTATGTGATTTGATTTATGTGTGTATGGATGAAAGTGAGGTTTGAGTTGATATTGTGGGATCACCTATCAAGGTTGCTAATGTAGATGAAGAGGGATGTCACTTAAGAGGAATGCGAAAACATGGAAGCTATGGTTTTAAGAAGAGTGCAATGATATTCTAGAGCCACATGAGATGTAAGCCTAATGATAGCATTGATTGAGAGGTGGGATCACACCACCAACACCTTCCATCTACCAATTAGAGAGTTAATAGTAACCAAAGAGGATGTATATAGGATATTATGATTTTCACTCCAAGGTGAGGAGATCCTCTCATGCTCAAAAGAGGAGCATGACATACACATGGTGGAATTATTTAGAGAGCATGCGAGCAAGGTGACCTATCATTCAATGAGTTTCACCTATGAGCCACTTTATATGGTTGATGAGGAGAAACATCAACTAAGCATCCTAATGATGATAGGGATCATAGTATATGCATTACCAAATGAAGACGGTGAGAGATTTCTGATTGCATTGATGGTTGTTTTAGCACAGATGGTTGAGAAACATATTATTTTTGCATGGGGACTAGTATTTCGAGCATAATTACACACAGAGCTATGGGGTTTGAGACTACATCAATGATATAGTTTGTGTCTTGGACATTTACTCCACTACTAGACATATGAGCATATTATGGTGACATGACCACTGGGACTACCTATAATGATTCTAGCTAGCTTTAAGGTTGGTTTCAGATGGTGGACAGATGGTATGGCACAAACCTAAGTAAATGGCATAGGCATGCCATTACTTATTATAGGTCCATGATAAAGAGATTGATCCCTTTAGATATTTTGTGGAGACCCTACCTAACATACCCTTTCTTCAAAGGATATGTAGAGTAGTTGGTTGGATTGCAAATCTCATTATGGGTTAGAGGGAGATGAGCCAATGAGATGGAGATGGTACCCATGGCATAGGTTAAGAGGTAGATTGGCCTACTACAAGATGTACCACCTACCTTCCCTTGATATAGAAGGGATGATATAAAGGAACCCCTACCTTTTCCCCAAGAGATAGATATACCAAATTTTGAAAAGCTACCAGTAGGGCCAGGTGTAGTTGATCTAGGGTGTATAGTGGCATATATGGCTTGGTAGGCTAGTTTACATCTTATAGTGGAGATCAGGAGGCCACCACCAGATTTATAAGGGTTTGTGAAAGATAAAGATGTAGCTATATAGGCATGGGATGTAATAGTGTAGGCTAGAGATATAGCTTAGGCACATATATTAGCCTTAAAGGGATATGTGGTAGTATTGCAGGGCTAGGTTGGGGAAGTATAGGGCTAGGTCAGGGTGTTACATGGTCATATTACTATATTGATGGTAGAGTTGGATAGTTTGAGATTAGTAGACTAGGATACTCATCCTCTACCATAGGGACTAGTATAGGCTAATTTTTTAATCAGTGCGATGGGACTACCATACACTGTATCTCTAGTGAAATATACTACTACCCCTAATGATATTTCCTATTATGAGAGGGACATTAAGGAACTCCCAAAGATCTATAGGTATTATGAGTTTAGAGAGAAAGAGAGATCTATGTCATGTTTCATAGCTTTTGGCACGTAGATGAGTAGAGAGTAGTGATGACACCACTTCTTCACGACCATGTAGAGATCCTCAAGGACATTTTGTGTTAGAGTTTACTTTTGATATATATGTTATATGCATAATGGCCTATGAGCCAAAGATGAGAGATGTATATTTTGAGAGAGATGATATTATGATGATGTACATGTATGTTGAGTGTGTGTGTGTGTGTGTGTGTGTGTGTGTGAGAGAGAGAGAGAGAGAGAGAGAGAGAGAGAGAGAGAGAGAGAGAGAGAGAGAGAGAGATGCATTTATTATTATTATAATGATGTTGATGTAGATGATTATTTAATGTTATGTTAGTTTGATGTTAATTTTGAGCATGTTAGTTGAGGTATGCTGGAATTTCCCATATGTGTGATGGTATATGCATAGTTGGTTTATTAGCTTCATCTTAGCATTTGTCCATATTTGTGATGGTGTATGCTTAAAATGAATATGTTGGTTATGTTATTTTTTTTCAATATTTTCCATATTTTTTATGGTGTATGCATAAAATAAATGGAGTAGGCTTGATAGTATTGGTATGACATTTTCATATTAGTATAGAAATTGACATGTGATTTGGATGGGAAAATAAATAGGAAAAATGATTGTGTACTGGTAAAGACCATAATCATAACATAAATAGACTTAGGAAAATGAGCCTCTTCAATGCCTTACATCATTAGACCATTCTGTTTATTAAAGAAGTGTTGTGTTCACCTTATGTTAAGTGAGTTCAAAGTCCCTTGAAAGAGTATGAGGGGAAAAAGGGTAAATGAGTGAAAGTGTTTGGGTAGTGTAACCTTCGAAGTGGGGTTGATATGACCCTATTGTGGGTGACTCAAGAGCTACTATAGGCAATTCCATGACTTAAAACTTTTTCTTTAAGTGTGTAAGCTGATCAATGTAGGAAGCCTATAATGGGAATTTGTATGTGTTGAGGTCATATGAAGCTAATCAATACAAGAAGCAATTGATTTATACTTCTCTTTGATAATAAAGCTTAGCCTAGCCATCATTTAAGGGATTGGTCTAAGCATTTGTTTTTGAGTTTAAATAATTATCCTTGAAGGGAGTAGTCTATTGATAGTAATAAAGAGAAGTTGCATATCTATCCTTTAAGGGAGTAGTCTATTGATAGTAATAAAGAGAAGTTATGTAGATATCCTTTAAGGAAGCAATCTACATTTAGAAACACGACCTTATAGATTATAACTTGTCTACATATCCATTTTTTTATTTTAGTCATGGAAAAGTCTATAGAGGCTTAGGATTTTTCTACGTTAAGGGAAAAATCATAACACATCATAACTTAACTATGTAGGAAGAAGGGTTAAGAGTAAGAGAGATAAATGTAATAAGGGTGCTCAAGGGATGAGCTCAAGTAAAACATGAGGTGAAATGATGCTTGGTTAACAAAATAATGGTCATAGGTGTAAGGCATTTAGAGGCTCAGGTTTTGGCCTTCCTTTGAGAGAAGACAAGCAATAAGTTCTTGAGCCATAATTGTGAGTTATGATGTAGGGTCCAAGCCAATTATGAGAAAACTTACCCTATTTGATTTTCTCCATGTTCATCACATGTTAATTTTATTTTAAGAAAAGATCACTAATATTAAAATCTTACTCTTTCAGGTTTTTGTTATAAGTGTGTTTGATATGCTCTTGATATATTTAGAGATGATTGAGGGATATGAGATGGTACTCATCAAGAAATTTGAGTTGAGCCAAATGTTCTTGGTGAAATTCATCATTAGTAAGTATATATCTTAGAGAAATGCAAAGAGAAGGAATCTGAACCTCAAGAGGTAAAACAACCTCCATCTCATATATCAAGGAAAAAGGTGTAGCACCCGTAGGGGTTCAAATGCTAGTGTGGTAAGCCCATAAATCAAAATTAATGTGTGTGTGTCAATCATTTCCCGTATCATTAACTACCTTCATGAGAATTCTGGTCAATGTTTTTTAGAAGCTTCTACCTACCCATTTACTTGTGGATAATATGGTGATGAGAAGCTTAATTTAATTCTGAATGTATCACAAAGACTTTGAATAGTCTTTTTTTTGAAAGACTTGCCATTGTCTGTTATAATTTTATAAGGGAAACCAAAATGATAGATGATATGATGGTTGACAAAGTCAACAATTTTGTCATCTTTAGTGGAGATGAGAGGAATATCCTCCACCCACTTGGTGAATTATTCAATGGAAGTAATGATGGAATGATGATGAAGGGAGGAATGAGGGTTAATTTCCTTGATTAGATCTAAGCTCCACTGGGAGAAGGGAAAAAATTATTTTGTGACTTGTAATGCATGAATTAGAATTTGAAATAGGTTAGCATGTTGTTGACATTTAATGCAATGCTAAATGTAATCAATACAGTCTTGATGGAGTGTTGGCTAGTAATAACTAAGTCAAATGATACACTTGGTAACTACGTGACCATTGAAATTCCCACCACAAATCCCATCATATAATTCCTTAATAGTGAAGGGAGTCTTAGTACTAGTGAGGCATCTAAGGAGGAGACCATCAAAACCTTGCTTAAAGAAAAGTCCCCCTAGCATAGTATATCAAGTGACACATTTTATGAAGGCACATTTCCCATTATTAGAGAGAGTAGAAGGGGTGATAAAAAAGGAAAGGTAATCCATGAGTTCCTTGTACCATAATTTATGTGCATTGGATGTTACATTTCTAATAAAGAGGATGTTAGTTGATACATAGGAGGGTAATGTTAAGTGATGTATGATGACATATATTTTCAAGGAAGAGGATAAAGAGAGTGTGTGTGAAGCAAGTGAAGCCATTGTGTCATCAAACTTGTTTGGAGATCAAGGAATAGTTTATAGGAGATAAGAGTCAAATGATCCCAATAACATATCTACATGATGTTTGTACCACTGTAGAATTTCAATTTTACATAGGTAAGAACCATTAACCTAATCAACCACTAGATGAGAATCACTGAAAATATTTATGGATTTGATACCTAAGAAGAGATTCATTTGAATCCCTAAGATCAAAGCCTCATATTCAACCATATTGTTAGTACATTCAAAATCTAGTTTAAATGATAAAGACATAGACTCACCATCTAGAGGAATAAGAATGACCCATGCACCCCCACCATGTTGACATTTAGACCCATTGAAGAACATCATCATTTGATAGGAGATGTCATCGGTGGAGAGCATTATGATGAATTTATTAGGGTATTCATGGTTTGAAGGTTGGTTATCAGGTAAAGGGTCAACAACTAACTGGTCAGCAATTATTTACCCCTTGATAGACTGTTGTTGAATAAAATCTAAGTCAAATTTAGCAAGGAAAATAAACCACTAATCTAATCATTGGTTATGATATGGCTTAGAATGCATGTATTTAAAGGGATTAATATGGGTGAACATGTAAGTTTTATGAGTTAATAGATAATGGTGGAGTTTTGAGGTTGAAAAGATTATTGCGAGGCAAATTTTTTTAGTATGCATATATCAAGTCTCATAATCAATAAGTATGTAGCTTATTTAGTAAACCACTTGTTCTAAATGGTGATCATCTTGATGTGCAACCATAACACCTAGATAAAGAGTTGTTATATTTTGAGTTGTGGAGGTAAAAGCTTCACTAATGAGCTAATGTTGAGGTTGCTAGGCTTACACAGTAACCAACATCAGTCAGAACCAACCGACATCGGTTAAGGGTCAACCGGCATCAGTCATCTTCAGAGTGACACTGACTTCTGTGTGTTTCTAGAATTGTTATTTTTAGGAGAACAAATTCAAGCCTTTGATTTAAGAGGTGGATCTAAGGGTGGTGAATGCATGGCTCATGAACCCTAGTGTTGTAGTATTCTATATAGTAGGGTTAGATCCTCATAGCATGTACAATTCAGTAGTTTAGTTGATTGTAATTGATTAAGAGAGAGAGAGAGAACTCTTGAGGGAAAATTACTGTACATTTGTGAGGTGTGAGGAGAGAGAGATTTATTCATTATATTTCCTTTTGAAAGAGTTTAATATAGATTGGTTATTTCTTGTATCTCATATTATTTGTTATTTCTGATTTCTAGTTACTTATTACTTATGGTTTCAATTTCGTGTTTAGTTGCTTATACAAAAGTAATCAATTATACTCTAAGATCCTAACAACTGGTATCAAAGCCAGGTTAGTGTTTGTTGATTATAGAATTCACTAACAGGGGTTTCTAATTGAGTGGGAGCAAAGCAATGGCAGAAGAAAGTAAACTAAGAATGGAGAAATTCAATGACAAGAATTATCAGTTATGGAGGATGCCGATTAAAGATTATCTGTATCAGAAAGATCTATATTTACCATTGGGTGGGGTTTCAAGGAAGCCCATAGATATGGAAGATGAAGAATGGAATGTTCTTGATAGAAAGGCTCTTGGATCTATAAGGTTGAGCTTGGCAGCTTCTATGTTTTCCAACTTATCACAGGGAAAGACAATGGTAGAGTTAATGGATACTTTGGCAAATTTATATGAAAAACCCTCAGCTTTGAGTAAGGTATATCTTAGGAAGCAATTATTTAATTTGCAAATGTAAGAAGGTGTATCTGTATCTAGTCATCTTAATGATTTCCATATAATAGTAAATCAGTTAAATTTAGTCAAAATAGTTTTTGATGATGAAATTAAGGCTCTCTTAATCTTATGCTCTTTACCTGAAAGTTGGCATAGTTTGGTAATGGTAGTTAGTAATACTGCATCTGCTTCAAAAATCTTGAAAGTTGATGATGTTGTTAGTGTAATATTGAATGAATAAATTTGTAGGAAAAGCACAGGGGAAACATTAGGTAAAGCTTTAAGTGTTTAAAGTAGGGGAAGGCAAAGAAAGAAGGGCAAGCAAGGGAAATCAAGGTCAAAGATGGGAAGTAGATCCAAATCTAGAAATGGAAGAATAAACTACTGGAATTATGGAAAGAAAGGGCATGCAAAGAAAGATTGTTGGTTGAAGGATAACAAAGAAAATCAGCATGAAGGTAATAAAGAAGCAAAATTTGTAGGTATTGTTGCACAGGATGATCTTATATTTTCTTTGCATAATAAAGTAGAATCATGGGTTTTAGATTTTGGTGCCTCTTTCCATGCAACCCCAAATAGAGAATTTTTCAATGATTATGTCCATGGAGATTATGAAAAAGTTTATTTAGGGGATGATGAGCCTTGTAAAATTGTTGGCAAAGGAAAAGTGTAGTTAAAATTGCAGAATGGAAACACATGGGTGTTGAAGGATGTCATGCATGTACCCATCCTAAAGAGGAATCTAATTTCTACAAGAAATTTGGGTGATGAGGGTTGCACAGTAACTCTCACAGCGGAATCTTGGAAAGTTTCCAAGGGTGCACCTGTACTAGCAAAAGGTAAGAGAGTAGGTACACTTTATCTATCTACTTATATTACTAATTATTCTCCTTCTATTTTATCTACTTCAGATGTAGATGCAAAGTTGTGGCACTATAGGCTTGGTCACATGAGTGAGAAGGGAATGAATGTTCTTAAGTCAAAAGGTAAGCTTTCAGATTTGAAAAGCATAGATCTAGATTTCTGTGAGCATTGTATTTTTGGGAAATAGAAGAATGTGAGGTTTCTCAAAACTGGGTCAACAAAGAAGAAGCACAAGCTAGAGCTTGTTCACATAGACGTGTGGGGAACAACTTAGGTAGCTTCTATTGGAGGATCACAATATTATGTTTCTTTCATTGATGATGCTACAAGAAAGGTATGGGTTTATTGCATAAAGAGGAAATCTAATGTTTTTGACACATTTAAGAAATGGAAAGCTTTGGTTGAGAATGAAATAGGTTTGAGATTGAAGTGCCTTAGATCTGACAATGGTGGTGACTACTACAACAATAAATTCAATAGTTACTATTATATGAGTGGAATACACAGGAAAAGGATGGTTCCAAGGACACATCAGCAAAATGAAGTTGTTGAAAGAATGAATAGAATAATAATGGAGCGTGCACAGAGTATGAGGTTACATGTTAGTTTGCCCTTATAGTTTTGGGTAGAAGGTGTAGATACTAAAATTTACCTAATTAATAGAGGACCTTCTACTGCACTGGATGGTGGAATTCTAGAAGAGGCTTAGATAGGTAAAAAGGGATATCTTTCATTTCTCAAAGTTTTTGGTTCTGAAGCTTTTATGCACATTAATAAAGAAAATAGAAAGAAGCTGGATGCTAAATCTAGGCAGTGCACTTTTATTGGTTATGGTTTTGGAGATTTCAAATTCTGGCTGTGGAATTTAGAAACTAACAAAATTAGTAGAAGCCATGATGTAGTTTTCAATGAGAAGGTGATGTACAGTGATCAGCTCAAGAGGCTAAATAATTCTAAGTAGGGTAATCTTGATTTGGAAGAGGTTATGACTCAAAATGAGCTCATGGGTAAAAATCATCACTCAAAGAAAAAAACAGAGACTAACATCAATCAGGTGGAAATTGGTGTCGATCAGGAGGAATTGACATCGATCGGGTGCAGACCTGCATTGATTAGAGATGATCGAGATCGGTCACTGTCAGAAGAAAATTTAGGCAGACAACAAGCTATAAATGAGTCTCAAATGCCCATAAGGAGGTCTGAAAGGGTAAGTAAACGTCCAATTCATTATTCCCCTTTTTTATACTACTTGTTGCTCATTGATGGTGGAGAACCAAAAAGTTTTGATGAGGCAATGCAAGTAGAATCCAAGAAATAGTGGGAGCATAGCATGAATGAGGAAATTGATTCCTTGGAAGAGAACCATATGTGGGATTTGGTTGTGTTTCTAGATAGAAAGAAAGCAATGAAAAAAAAATGGTTATACAGGTTAAAGGAAGGAGAGAATGGACAAATGAGACATAGGCCAGGTTGGTAGTAAAGGGATTTGCATAGAAACTAGGTATTGATTTTGGTGAATTTTTTTCTCTTATAGTGAAGATGACTTCTATTTTGACTATATTGTCTTTAGTTACTATTGAGGATTTGCATCTTGAGTATCTTGATGTTAAGACAACATTTCTTCATTGAGATTTGGATGAAGAGATATATGTGGATCAGCTAGAATTTTTGAGGTCAAAGGTAAGGAGAAACTTGTGTGCAGGTTGAAGAAAAGCTTATATGGTCTTAAGCAAGCTCCAAGACAATGGTATTTGAGGTTTGACAGGTTTATGACAGAGCATGGCTTTAGTAAATGTCAATCTAACCATTGTGTTTATTTTAAAAGATTGGATAATGGTAGTTATATTATCTTGTTACTATATGTAGATGATATGCTTGTTGCAGGTTCACACATGCAGGAAATTACTGAGCTTAAGGTAAAATTAGCTCACACATTTTCCATGAAGGATTTAGGAGTAGTAAATAAAATCCTTGGCATGAGTATTAAGAGAGACAAGAAAAATCACAATTTGATTTTGTCTCAAGAGGATTATGTGAATAAGGTGTTGGAGAGGTTCAATATATAGGATGCAAAACTGGTAAGCACACTTATGGCTAGACACTTCAAGTTCAGTAAAGAATAGTGTCCTAAATCACATGATGAGGTTGAGTACATGAGTAGAGTTCCATATGCTTCAGCATTTGGGAGCTTGATGTATGTAATGGTATGTACTAGACCAGATATTGCCCAAGCAGTGGGAGTTGTCAGCAAGTTTTTAGCCAATATAAGAAAGGAACACTGGAAAGCAGTTCAATGGATTCTCAGCTATATGAGAGGGACCAGTAGTAGGAATTTATGCTATGGAGGGTCAAACACTTCTCTACATGGGTATGTAGATTCAGATATGGTAGGTGACTTGGATGGTAGGAGAAGCACCACATGATATGTGTTCACTGTTGGTGGAACGATGGTTAGCTAGATTTCAAAGTTGTAGAAGGTTGTTGCCTTGTCTACTACAGAGGCATAATACATTACAGTCATAGAGGCTAGGAAGGAAATGATTTGGATGACTCAGTTCATGGAAGTGTTGGGAAAGGAGTAAGAGAGCTGTAGATTATACAATGATAGTCAAAGTGCAATTCATTTGGCAAAGAATTCAGCCTTTCATTCAAGAACCAAACATAAACATCTTAGGTATCACTTCATTAGATAGGTATTGGAGGATAGATAGTTGAAGCTGGAAAATATCCAAACAGATAAGAAACCTATTGATATGTTAACAAATCCAGTAACAAAGGAGAAGTTGAATCTTCATTCAACTTTTGTTGGTCTTCAAGATTGAACTTGAAGAGGGAGAAACAAGCCAAAGATGTTTAGAGGATGTTGTTGTATAGGTATAGGTGTAACTATTTATCTCCAAGTGGGAGATTGTTTAGTTATGGAGATAAAAGCTTCACTAATGAGCTAATGTTGAGGTTGTTGGTCTTACATAGTAACCAACATCAATTAGAACCAACTGACATTAGTTAGGGGTCAACTGGCATCAGTCATCTTTAGACTGACACCAACTTCTGTGCATTTCCAAAATTGTTATTTTTAGGAGAATAGATTTGAGCCTTTGATTTAAGAGGTGGATCTAAGGGTGGCATGGCTCATGATCCTTAGTGTTGTAGTAATCTATATAGTAGGGTTAGATCCTCATATCATGTATAATTCAGTAATTGAGTTGATTGTAATTGATTGAGAGAGAGAGAACTCTTGAGGGAGAATTACTATACAGCTGTGAGGTGTGAGAAGAGAGAGATTTCTTGATTGTATTTCCTTCCAAAAGTGTTTAATATAGATTGGTTATTTCTTGTATCTCTTATTATTTGTTGTTTCTGATTTTTAGTTACTTATTACTTCTAGTTTCAATTATGTGTTTAGTTGCTTATACAAAAGTAATCAATTTTACTATAAGATCCTAACATTATAAATATATAAAGGTAGAATGGTTGGTTTTCTTTAGGTAGAATAAAAACTAGTGGGGAAAGGAGATAGAGTTTGAGTGCATCAAAAGATTCTTGGCAATTTGTATTCTAATGGAAGGAGACATCATTTTTGAGGAGATGGTGAGAGGGTTGGTAACAATCTAATAATTGGGAGATGAAGTGGTGGATTAATTGTAGTTTGCCTTGGAGGTTGTGGAGTTGTTTGATATTAGTAGGTGGAGGCATCTCTAGGATTGCTCTAAACTTATTAGGTTCAACCTCAATACTATAGAGAGAAATGATAAAACCTAAGATCTTACCAAAAAGAACACCAAAGACACATTTCTTTGGGTTTATTCAAACCTTATATTGGAAGAGATGATAAAATATGATCTTGAGAATCATCAAGTGGTCTTAGTGAAGTTTAGACTTGCTGAGTAAGTCATCCATGTAATCTTCCATAATTTTGTGTAGGAGATTATGGAAGATGTAAGTCATACCACATTGATATGTGGCACTAACATTATTTAGACCAAAAGGCATGACCTAATAATAGAAATTTCCCCATGGGATAATGAAGGTTGTCTTGTGCTAATCCTTAGGAGAAACTATGATTTGATAGAATCTTATGGCAGATTGTTAGATCAATAAGCTGGTCAATACTTGGCAATGGGAAGTCATCTTTTAGATAAGCAAGGTTTAAGTCATGATAGTTGGTGTAAATATAGATTCCCCTGGTCACTTTTGTGATAGGAACAATATTATAAATCCATTATGGGTAGTCTATGGGTTGGATAAAGTTAACAAAAAGGAGGCATTAGAGCTCTTCTTTGACAAGGAGAGAAATATAAGGATGCATCTTGTAAAGCTTCTATTTAACAAGTTTAGCATCTTAATTGGTGATAATGTTATGGGTGATGATATAGGAGTCAATACTAGGCATGTCATTATAATGCCAAGTGAAGGCTTTTCTATGGTTATTAATAAATGTGGCATAATTAGCTTGCTCATAGGAATCCAAAGATCGGCCAATCTTGAGGATGTGGGGGTTATCGTGAGATGGAAAATTGATGTCAATGGCTGATTCATTTAACATAGCTTGTGTTTTAGATGGGAGTGATCATTAGATATAGGAATCATCTACACTCATGTATGTGATAATAACATCATCATCTTGACATTGGACAATGTTAATAGTGGGAGAGTCTTTATCAATTATTTTAGGATGAACAAGAGGAAGGGACCTTATTTCCTTACCCTGGTGATAGGTGAGAGGCCCCAAATGGATGGAATTTATTGAAAAAAAGAATTAGGAGGTATAGATACCTATGATTCTATAGGTGATGGTGGAGAATAAGGTGGAGAGGGAGAGACTAGTTCTTCAATAATTGGTACATGGGAAATTTTTGTGAGTTTAATTAGTTTGTCATATCCCACTCTGTGCCTCTTTTTGGCATTTTCAATGGTTTGGATAGTGGGATATTCAATAGACATAGGGACACCTTTTTCATAACGACCAATACCAAATACTTTTTAGGCACACCTATAGAGATAGGTGTGAGTGAATCTAGGGTTTCTCAAGAAAGAGAAGTCACAAGTAAATGGTTGTGGTAAAAAAGATGGATTATCGATAGTAGGAGCTTGATTAATTCCCCCATATGTGAAATTGGTTTGAAGGTTAGGGGTGGCACAAGGGATGACCATCCCAATGTAGGGATCATAATTTTGGTGCATGTGAATATTTCCATACTCTTGTGGAGTATAGAACATGTAGAGCATCAATAAATGATATTCATCAAGTGACAAATGTTGAAAAGTTTCCTCCATAGGATTCTTGTCAAGAATTTGTGGTGTAAATATCTGTGTAACCAAGGGAGTGGAGCTTGTAGAAGCTTCAAAAGTATCATGTGGAAAAGATGATGTTTTTAATGGAATAAGAACATCATTGGGACTATAAGTTGTGTTGTATGTTTTAAATAGAGTTGGGTTAGTGGGTTTAATATGCACTTTTCCATCATGCTCAAACTTGACATAGCAGTGCAATGTTGAGGGTAGACATGCCATAGCACATATCTAAGGTCATATAAGTAGGATGTTATATTGGAACTCTCCTTCTATAAAATAGAAGAGCTTGAAAATTATGTGAGGACCTAAAAGGATATGTAAGACAATAGTTCCCACCATAGTAGCTATGGTATCATTAAAGGAGTGGATTATCATGTCAATTTTAGACATACAATTATCAAGAAGAGCTGGTTTTTTATAGGAATGGGTGGAGATAATATTAATACTGTCTCCCCCATTGATTATGACTCTCTTGATATGAGTTTGATCAATATATGTGGTAATAAAAAGGGTAGAATATTGATCTTTAGGGTGTTCAAGTGGAACATCTGAATTACTAATGGAAATTAGGGAGATGGAATTAAGGGAGCCGACCAAAGATGCAAAAGTTTAGGGATCATCAGGTTGAGGAAATTAGGGTGATGGAATTAAGAGATATGACCAAAGATGAAATATATTGGGGATCATCAGGTTATACCTCAATTGCTTGAAAGGCACTAATCAAAGCTTGATGGTGTTGGGATGAGTTTTAGATTAACTCATATAAGGACATTTTCATAGGAGTTTGGTGAAGCTATTTCACCATCAAATATTGAATAACATCTGAAGGTGTTGGTTTTAGGACACCTAATATGGAAACCTTGGGATTATAAGGAGGAGTTTCTTTGGTGAAGGGATGAGCCCAAGGAGTAGTGACCTTTTCTTTACCTTTATCTTTTTGGTTTTGTGACCGTGTGGCCACATTAACTATTTTGAAATGAAATATAGGTCAAAGAGGTGGAAAATGGGGTATAACCACATCTTTGGGTTTGGATATAGGTGGAAAAGTAGGATACATTGTGGATGCTAGAGGTGGAATAACATGAAGGTTAATGGGAGTATCAATAGAGTGTCAACATCAAAGTATTAATGAATTATTGTTATGAGGGATTTAAAAATTTTAGTATCATGTCCAAGTGAATGATGATATAAATACACTTATGTATCATTAAATCAATATGGATTCATTACAAGAGGACTATAAGGCTTAATGGGAGGAAGAGTTATTACTGAAGATTGCAATAATTGACATAGAAAATATTTCTAAGAGCCTGCAAGTGGGATTGCACTTATTGTGCTAATAAGAGTAGACACCTTTTTTTTAAGAATCATATAGATGATTTTGTGTGGTGCCTTGTTTGGTGGAGGTGGAGTTACATGTTTTCCTAACATTTTCTTGGTGTTAGGTATCATGGTGTTAGATGTGAAAGGCCTACCAGGTGGTAAAGGTAGTTGTGGAGGTAACTTAACCTTTTATTTTTCTTGGGTTAGTGATACTCCAACTAAAGTAGAGGGGTATGGTCCCAAAATTTATGGTAAAGTTGAGGGTTAAAGAGGGAAGGATCGGTGTGATCTAGGAAACTTAACATTTTTCTGTAGTTTAGGCCATGAAACTCAAACTTATGATTGAGGAGTTAAATCTAATTTCACCTATGGATGAATTAAATTTGAGATGGGGTGTACACCTAAGGGCATGATTTAATTTAACATGGTAGATTCCTATGAGGGTGAAGGTTATGACATAGATGGATGAGCTTTTGGTGATTTTGGTGAAGAATCTTTAACTTTGGAAAATACCTTGCGGTAAAGGGTAATGAAAGGGTTGGTGGTAAATGTTGAAACTCATTGTGATGGATAAGGAGTTTTAAGATAGTCCCAAAATGCCATGTGAATTATCTTCATGGAGTCAAGAAATTATAGACTTTTCACCAACTGTGAGAATGGTTTATATGATGTTGATATAGGCCTTATGGTTTCATCTTGAAAAGGCTAAGGTGTTTGAGATAGAGTGAAATTATTGTTCTCTACTACTTAGGGACAAAGATGATAAAGAGCCACAATAGGGTATTCTTCAATAGATATAGGAGAAGATGTATGGTCTTCCATGGGTGGAGGAGAGGTAGGTGAAGATGGTTCCTCAAGGGGATAGAGCATAGGTATAATTTCTCCCTCAACACATGGGTGAGGAATAGGTAAAGTATGATCCTCCATAGGTAAAAGAAGGGGTAAGAGTGGTATAATTGGTATAGGCACAATAGGTCTCTTGTCTAATGTGGGATTAGATAATATTGACTCTTCTAGGTGTAAAGGTGGAGTGGATGGGGTACTACTCTCTATTAGTGGAGGAAAGGTAGGAAAAGAGGGTTCTTTAGGAGGGTATAACACAAGAATGATTTTACCTTCAACATGTGGTTGAGGAATGGGTAGAGTGTGGTGTTCAAGTGGTAAGAGGATAGGTAATATTGGTGCTAAGGGAGGTGGCAATACTAGCTCCTCTAGTGGTAAAAGAGGCTCTTCCTCATGTTAGAGTGGAACGGGTGAAATAAGATATTCTAATTAGGGAGGAAGAATAGACAAAACAAATGACATTGACTGTGGGGGAGCAATCAATAAAATGGGTTCCTCTTATTGAGGGTAAGGTTAATATAGAGGTAAAGGAAAGACCATATTAACTATATGGATATTATGATCACCTGAGTTAGTTGTGGTTTGAATAATATTTTGATTGGGTGAATGGTTAGGAAAAGGCTATTTGAACACATCTATATTTTGATTAGTGGGTGCATTTGGATTATCAAGATGAGATCACCCCTATCAAGAATGTATTGAATAGTGTTCTTGAATGTCTTATAGTTACTAGAATTTTAGCCTTTAACTCAATGGTAGCCATAAAACTCATCCTCCTTATACCAAGTTGGAATAGGATGGGAGGGGTCAAACTATATATGAGGTTTGATTTGAGGAAGGGTTATGACACCTTGTTGCAATAGTTTTTACAAAATAGATGTATATGAGTACCCAATGGGAGTATATTTTCTTTGTTCATACCATTATTAGAATTCCTTGGTTGGATTTTGGAAAGTTGAGGAATTAGATTGGTTGGTGGTTATGGAAGAAGATAATTTAATGACCACCATGTTGGTAGAGCCTTTAGATTTTTGGTTAAAAGGAGAGGTTTTAGAAGAGAAGGAGTCATTAGACTTGGAATTAGAATTCTTATTGCATAACTTAACTCTTCCTTCATTTATAGCCCAAATCTAAAGTTTTTATGCCATTGTAAAGGCCTCATCAAATATAAAAAAAGTTTGTACTCAGAGTGTGGATTAAATGTGTTTAACACATGCACTTAAAAAGATATCAATAAGCTCAAGTTGGGGTGAGAAGAAGAGTTGATTGATCAAGCCTCTCTAATGAGCAACAAAACCTACAATAGACTCATCATCAAATTGTCTAATAGAATAAAGGTCTGAAATATAAACCTTTTTATAAATATTAATAGAGAAATGGTCTAGGAATATTTATACAAGTTGGGTAAATAAGAAAAGGGAGTGATGAGCTATAGAGACATACCAATCCAAGGCAGAACCTAAAAGAGACATAGGGAAAGTGTGAAGTAGTAACGCATCATCATACCTTATTAAATAGAAAGCATATCTAAATGCTCATAAATACTATTGTGGGTCCTCTTTACTCTGGAAATGAGAAAATTTGGGGAGTTACCATTGGCTTGGATAAGGGTGAATAGGCACAAAAGGATGGATGGGTTCATTTCATATATATTCATAAGATAACACATTCTTTGAACCAAAAACAAATGTTTGTAGATTAGACATCTTGTCCATCATCATCTTGTTGAGATCTGGAGGGGGATTAGTTTGGGAGATACCTCCTAAGTTATAAAGAACTTGACAGAAAGTAGAGGTAGTGTATAAAATAACTTTTTATGGTTATTTTGGTGCAACATAAGGATAATGAGTCATAGGTTGGGGGAAAAAATAAAAGGGGCTTATCTTGTTGGGTTAAAAACTATGCTTTTATTGGATGTTGTTATTTTAGGTTGGGTTATTGACATGGTTTAAATAGATGAATTTTGAGTCATAACCTAGGTAATTATGGGTGTGAGAGTAGATGGAATAGGTAACACTAAATTTTGAAATTGGTTGTGACTTGATTAAACTAGTTGTGGTTGTGAAAGAAGGGAAGTCACGCCAGGGTTTAGGTGGGATTGGGCAATTGCCGATGCTAAACTTTGGATATTATTTATGGTTGGGTTGCTTGTCAAAGTAGTGGTTTGAGTAACCATGGTCAAAATAGTAGAGGTAGCTAAAACTCAAGTTATCTCCATTAGAGATGTTGGCATACCATAGATTGGGTCACTTAAATAATTATGGGTTCAGCTCATGGCAAGGTAATGCTAAAGGGATGCCACATTGTGATCAAGAAATTTTAAAAAATCTTGATCTCCTTCAGGCACAATGGGAATTTGGTTGGGGCTAAGATTATGATCTATATCTAAAGTATACTCCATGACAAACTTAGCAACAAGATGGGAAGGTGGAAGTGGTTTCCAACTTAGGTAATCAATAAGAAGTTTTGCTTGAGCTTATGTCAATACCATACAAGAAGTATAAATAGTCTTACTACTCTGTATTAGTGACACAATAAGGAAAAAGTAGGTTCAAGTGTAGGTAAGTGGGTTGTTTTAGCTTGCTATTTTGAGAAAATGAAAATTACACAGTCTCTAATGTTGGTCATATTAACTGATGTTGATAGTAAAAGTTTGTTGATGTTGGTGGGATTAACCAATATTAGTAGCTAAAGTCTATCGATGTCAGTGTAGTTAACTGATGTTAGTCACTGTGATATCCTGGGAGATGGAAAATCTAAAATTTTAGTAACCTAGAAGTAGAATCTAGGTAAAATAGAGGATGGAAAAGGTTTATGTAAGAAGGAAAAACACTAAAAAATGTTGATATAATAGGGTATACAAACTGAGTATTAGGAATAGTGTTGATTTTGTGAATCAATAGGAAAACATCCTTGCTAAATCCAAAATATAGACAATAATAGAAAAGAAGAAAAAGAACATATAGCCACTATTTATTAACTCCTAGAGATTAATTTTAGTCTCGTGTTGGATTATGCCTTAGTCAAATAGTGAGAATAAAATATGGTTGTCAAAGGTACTAGAAAGCAATGTCAAGCTTATTTTAGGATAGTTTTAGTGCTCAAGAGGAAATATGTGTTAGACTAGGTATGTGGCTTGTTATAGGAGATTTCTCTCTAAACTTCATGGACCTAAAGCCAATCTAGGCTGCTTAGACAAAATATGCCTTCTATCTAGAGTTTATACTCTGCTAGAGAATGGAGTGGGTTCTCCCCTTGGTGGTGAAATCCAAGTAGGATAACTGGGTAGGTTAAGGTAATCCACCAAGAAATGAAATCCAAATGGGCCTTCTCTCAAGTGAGTTTAGATGTTTATTTTTATGAGTGTGATCTAGTTGTGTAACATAGGTGCACTACAATTCATTCATAATGCTTGTAATTAACTAGGTGAGCTAATATACAACAAGCAAATAATGAAGCGTAGTAATTTTTAAAACCAAATCTAAAATGTTTAGATTAGAATGAAAACAAAGATGAAATATGGGTAGAGAATGAAATTCACTATCATAATGTGCATGTAAGAAAGAGGTAAATAATATATTTTGTCAATCTTGTAATAAAAATGATAAATTGGATTTAGAGGCCAAGAGAAAAAAAGAGTGGCAAGAAAGAAGAGATTTCCGTTTATTGCCTTTAAATAGAAAATAAAATGTTGAATTTTTCATTTTAAGAGAGAGAATAAGGACAAAGAGAAAGAAATAAAGTTTTCACTATAATTCACCTATATGAATACTTAAAACAAGAAATGAAACCAAAGAAAACTCCAGGGTCCCATCAAACGTGCCAAAAATGTTTTGCTAAAATTTGTCTATTTTGAGTCTAAAGAAAAAAAAGAAGAATGATAGGGATAAGTGATTAAAATAAAACCAAATTGGTTTGTGCACCATATCTAGACATTTTGAGCACTCCTCTTTGGTTGGGGAGGACTACCTATAAGTAAGAAAACACTATCACAAAATGTTTGTTAGTAGATAAATGAGTGATTTGTTAAGCTACATGCCTGTTTCAGGAAGTGTGAAACTTCCTAAGAGATGATAGTCCACTTTTAAGAGATAAAAAAATAATAAATAACCAAAAGAGAGGTAAAGAGAGATTATATTACCATTATTTACAACTTGAGTGTAATAGAAATTAATAGAGTGCAGGTGGTATGTTCTATTTGTAATTTAGAAGTTGTTTGAGTAGGTTTTGGAATAGTTAGGAAATCCACAGTTGCCAATGTCAGTTAGGAAGTGACTGATATCAATTATGATAATGACGTTGGTGGGTGAAGGTGATTAATGTCGGTTAGGCTGTCAAGGTCGATAGGGGAAAAATTGCCTAAGAGCTTATAGAAGGCTTTTTTAGGTCTAGGAAATGGTTTTGGTTAGGTTTGGAAGGTCTAAGAAATGGTTTTGGTCAGGTTTGGAAGGTTTATATAATTGATGTTGGTGATCCCACTAGTGTTGGTCATGGGTTGATCGATGTTGGTGGCATAATAATAGGTAAAACTACTATTTTTAGCTTATTTTTTGTTGTTCCTTTTTCCAAGTGTGGCACCCATTACAAAATGGTAAAAATAAGAGGTTAAGAAGGATGTAGTTGGTTACGAATTTAGTTTTGAGGTGATAAAAAGTCTTGGGTAGTTAGGATAAGGGGACTAAGTCTTGAGGTGACTCATCAGGAGAGAATAAATCTTAAAATGAGGTGGCCAGGTAAGGTGGCATAAGTGGTTTTTAATTAACTTAATTAATTATTTTAAATTAATTAAATGTGTGAGGGGTAAAAGCATGGGTTAGGGAGGCTAATCATTATTACTATTAGAAATAGGATTAAGGGGGTTTTTACATAGTGAGTTATACATGTGTGATGTAGTTTTAGTTTCTACAGAGGATATATATAGGTGGGTCAATAAATAAAACATATATGTATGGAGTGTATAGTGTTATGTTACTACTAAATTACATGTATGGGGCAAGTGACATAGTGCATGCTAATAGTTTTTGAACATGATCATGAAGGGAGAGTAATTCACATATTTGTTGGGCACCATCACATTCAAAATCACGTAGTATATAAAGTGAGCATACAGTATAGGTATTTTATACATGATGTCCTACATAATGGATGTGGTATACAATACCCTAGAATTTAAACACAAACTTCCCTTCATGGGTACTAATGGGGTGTTTGGTACATGTAGTGTTTTAAGAACTCTTTATTCACCATTTATGGAATCACATATGGGGAATTTATGATTAATTATAACTCATTGTGTATTTTTCCATCAATTAGAGGCCAATTTAAAGGTTATTAGAGGAGATACAAGATTCACTCCATCTCATTACTTCTTACTAGTACTACATAGATAAAACCATAATTATAATAAAGGGTATTATAGGGGATCCTCTCTTAATCCCATATAAAATCTCAAATAATATATTATAATAATAAATATCTTGGAAATTAGCCAAAAGCATCTTGGGTTTCTACCTTGACATAAAATAGAAGTCTTACCCATTGCTCCTTGTGGTCATTAGTTTCTAAAAACACAAGAGTGTGAAAGCACTATAGGAAATGTCCTAGTACAAAGACTAATATAACCTATATAAGGTTGAATATAGACGTTGGGATCCTCAAGGTTTGGTGAAAGCTCATGTGGAGAGGTACCAAACATGCCTCAAAACCATATATCACCATGAGATCTAGTTGGAGGACATAATTCACCTCAACCCAATGAATTATGTAGAGGTGATAACAAATCTATAGGACACCACCCACCAAAATACCCAATATTTAAATCAACCCATGATCAAATAAAGGTTGACACCTCAAAAACCACATCCAATGTAGAGAACCCCTCCACAACAATCTCCCTAAAGGCCAATTATTAAGGACCCAATAACTGCAAACATGCTCACCCAAAAAAATCTACAAGGAGTTATATCCACCTCCACTACTCCATCAACATTATCATTAGTTCCACCAACATTAGTTCCTGAGGTAAGTTGTCTTTAGGCTACCCATGCCCTCCAGTTTGAAAGGATTCTAGATCCTATTCCTATTAGGGACTAGCTTATAGATTCCCCTAAGGTTCCTTGCTAAATAAATGTGTTTCTCATATACCCTTTACAATTCCATTAGGTTCTTCATTTAATCATGACCCACCCCTATTGTGCTTCCTTTTGATCCAATGACGACAAATTCCCAATTTCATTCCTTTCCTTTATATTAAGCCATGGTTATTAGCATCAATTTACTAGTTACTCATATTCATCATGCAACCTAATTTTGGCCCTCTTTAAATCTAATTGTATCATCTAAACTATTAATTAGTCTTATCTCATCACTTTAAGTTATATTAATTCATGGTCTATCCAAAATTCCATTTGATACTATATTCTCTATGGTCATTGAAATCATAATTTACCTAAAAACATTAATGTATCTTGTAACAATAGTTTACCCTAATGTGGTAAATACTCCAATGGCTCCTATGAATACTAGTGCCTCTAGTCCAACAACACCTAAAAAATCATCAATCACTATAGTATCCATGTAGATCCCATAGGGTCTTTCTAAAACCACCTCAGTTATAGTAGCCTCAACACACATAAACCCAAATAAAATGCTTAATAAAAGACAAACTTTGATTTGAATTAGGCCCCATATATAGGCCCTAGTTACATTTGTAGCTCATTTTTGGGCCCCTTATCAATTACATTAGGCTCTCAAGGATTTTTATTTGACCATCTAGATTCACTTTAATGTTCAAAACATAAATCCTAAGCATAATTATCCCAAAGGTATTCATAACCCCAAACCAATTGAGGTCTCCACTATTCTCTTAAGTTACCCATTTGGTATCTCTTCCCTTTGTTCCCATGTTATCCACCCCATATTTGATTCCATTTAATCCTTCACCTTCATCTATTCCTCCTCCACCCATGCCTCCACATTATAATTCAAATACTACCACCACTATTATCCCATCTTTGACCACCTTATGGACCATATTTGTGAAAGGATGGATGGGTCAAATTAAATATTAATGTGCGTAGAGGCTATAAAATGTCTATCATGGGGACCCATGTATCCAATGTTGGTTGTATAGATACTCAGGATAGATGAAGAGGGTGATGACATAGAACCTCACACAAGATGTGCATATTGTTTTATAGAGAAAAGAGTATGACCTATTCTCCCTCACAAGAGTGAGGTCCACCACAAGAGTGGAAAATATTATATAAGACCTAGTCTAGATAATTAAATCCACCATTGATATCATAAATAAGTAAATGGAGGACCTTAGGGATGAAGTTAGGACCCTAGAATCCCAGTTGAGGATCTCATACCTAGTTGGTTTGATTATAAAGGTTGAAGAGGATCTAGTACAATTATTCAATGACCTTAGGAAGGTGACTAAAAATATTTCAAAGAGTAAATTAATCTTATAGAGAGCATATAAAGACTTTAATTATATCATCAAATTCGATAATAAGTGCAATAAGATGGTGGTTGTTATAAACAAGGGGATATTCTTAAAACTCAGACTCATTCCTCTCACTAATTTTAATTTGTATCATACATTATTTATGATAATGAGGACTTAAATTAAATATTATATTAGGTACATACAAGCCACCATTAGGATGTTTAATAAGATAAATGAACATATTCTTTCAATTCAAAGGGTTCAACATCATAGTCCTCTTCCACCGAGATGACACCTTGCACATGTTTGATGAGTTTGGTGTCCACATCTACAAATTCAAGGTAGTAATGAAGAGAAAGGTGTAAAAATACAAAAATTATGGATCCAAGTATATCCTCAAGATTTCCACATGGTAGACCATATGAATTATATAGATTAATTAGGTTAAAGTTTCATTGTAATCCCCTCTCAAATTTCATGACATGATACTAAATCAAGTATAGGTGTCCTTCCAAGAGTCACCTGTTAATTTGTCAAAGCTTGATCAAGAGGGAAAATTCATGGAATAAGTGTTGGAAGCTTATAAGGATTTCCAAAATTAGATATAAAGTGGTCCCCTACTGATCTCAATCTAAGTATTCTTGTGGTCCCAATCAAGGTAAATTTTAGTGGCTATTCTTCATTAATTATATTATATTTAGAAAAATATATGAAGAAATCAATTAACCAACATATTGAATAATACATGAGGATCCTATTAAATAGGCACAAAATAACCACCCAAGAATATAGGATGTGGTTAAAATAATCATCAGGTATTGAACAATAGCTAGGCTCATCAAACCAACTAACCTATTTACTAAAGTGGTTAAAACCACTATAACCAATTCATAAGTAATATACATTAGTCATAAACCTTAAGTATTTAAAATAATATTATAATACCTTCCATTAATTAATAACCCAAAAACAATATCAATTTTATCATTAAATTTTATGAACTTATCTAAACCAAGTGGTTTGGTCATTGTATTAGTCAATTTATCTATAGTGGGGAAGTAGAAGAGACTAGTGTCTTAATTTATAACAAACTATTAGATTTAGTGATGGTGAACCTCAATGTGTTTTGTCTAAGCATTGAATAATTGACTATTCAAAATCTTTATAACACTTTGGTTATCATATAACATTGGAGTAAAATTTGATGAATTAGACTAAAGATCCTCCAAGATTTTCTTTATCCACATAATTTCACAACCTAGAATAACCATAACTTTATACTCTTTTTCTATCAAAGATAATGTCACTATAGTTTGAATTTTTCTCTACCATTAGAAAAATCCTAAACTATGATTAAATACATATCCTATTGTATATTTTCTTGAATCTATTGATCCTATCCAATTAGAGTCAGAATATTCTAAAAGCTCAAAATCTAAAAACTTATTATAAAGTATGCCAAATTTGAGAGTACCTTCGACATAAATTAATACCCATTTTAAAGCTAACTATTTTACTTCATATGTTTTATAAATGAATCAAGATAGAAAACTTACTACAAAACAAATATCTATTATAGTGGTAGTGAGATATATGAGACTACCCACTAATTACCAATAAATTGTTTCATTGACTAGTGGTGAAACAATGTCTAATGAAAGTTTAGATCTAATTGACATAGGTGTTTGAGTTGGATTACAATCCATAATTATAAACATTTAAATAAATGATTTGGTATACTTATTTTGTGACATTAATATAACACAATTACCTTGCCAAAACTCTACACCTAAATAGTATTTTAGTAGTCCTACATCTATCATGTCAAAAGTACAATAACTATCAGATTTCATCTACTAAATGAGACTATCACTACTCCTAGTGATGGATATATCATCAACATATACAATGAGAATAAATATATAATCATCAAACACATTTACATAGAGATTTGGTTCAGAATTACACCTTTTGAAACAAAAATCCATAAGGTAAGAATATGTTTTAATATACTAGGCTTAAGGAGCCTACTTAAGCCCATACGGGGACTTAATCAACCTATAGACAAGATGTTACTTAAAAATTACCTAAAAACCCTATGTATTCGACATGTAGACCTCCTCTTAGAATCACTATTCAAGAAGACCCTCTTGGCATCCATTTGGTACACTTACCATATAAATTGAGCATCAACAATAATAATCAAACAAGAAGTTACCATATTAGTAGTAAGAGAAAAAGTCTCCTCATAGGCAAACCCTTCCTATTATACATAACATTTTGAAACAAGTTTGTGTTTATATTTTTCCAAGGAACCATCTACCTTACACTTTACCGTATAATCCATTTATAACTAATGGATTTCTTTCTTGGTGGAAGTTTTGTTAGTTCCCAAGTCTTATTTTACATCAAGGAATCATATTCCAATTGTATCATTGATTTCCACTTGGGATTCCCTTTTTGCTCTAAAAATTAGTTAGGCTCAAATTCCTATGAAAATATAGTTTTTAAAGAAAACTTAACATGCTCACCTCTATTACCAAGTTGCTTTCTTGATTTGAATCTTCTTCCTTGCATACCTTGTGGTAATTCTCCCTCCTTTAGTGAGTCCATTATGGTAGAGTACCACTCTAGTTTCTTTGGTTGTTATGATGGAACATCAAAATTACTTACAATAATTTCCTTCCTAGAATCTGATTCCATTGATGAACTAGAATCCTTCTCACTTTTCACATCATAACTTATAATAAAATAACTAGGAGGAAACAATGACTCAATATCTAAAGTTGTACTAGTTTCTATGAAGTATGGAATCTATTCATTTAATATGACATCTCTATTTACCAAAACATTGTTAGTGTAACATCAAGTAATTTATAGGCCTTGGACTACTGACTATATCCAACAAACATGTATGTTATGATCTTCACATCCAATTTACTTCTATTTTGACTACGAATAAATTCAGAAACTGCACAACCAAAAATTCTAAAATCACTTGCATCTAGAGTTTGACCTAACCGAGCCTCCTTTGGATTAAAATTCTCCACTACTTTTATATGACTTATATTGAGGACATACACTACTATATTCACTTATTCTACCCAATATATATATATATATATATATATATATATATATATATATATATATATATATATATATATATATATATATATTAGTTCTACTTTAAACCATACAATGATCCATGTTGATCACTATCCTATTATTCATCTCCATAACTTTATTATTATATAGAGTGTAAGGGGTAGTATATTATTTGTGTATGTCTTCAGTGGAATAAAACTATTTTAACTATTTTGAGGTGAACTCACCCGCATTATAAATTTAAAAAGATTTCACTGGTCTTCCTACCTATTTTTCAACCCTAGCTTTCCAAGATGTGAAGTTAGGAAAAAAAATCAAAGTTACTAATTGAAAAGTATAACCTTTTTTTTTGAGAGAAATCATTGACCAGTAACATAAAATAATGGGTTTTCGTAGGAGTAGGTGTTTACATTAGACCATGCAAATATGCATGAACTAGGTCCAATACTCCCTTATCTCTCTAATATTTACAAACATCAAATGACTATGTAACTTACTTCCCCAACTAACATACAAATCATACATGATGACTATCCTAAATAGAAGGAGCCCCCTTAACCATCTTAGTCTTGCTCAATGTATTCAAATACTAGAAATTTAAATGCCCATACCTTTCATATCATAGTAAACTTGTGTTATCAACCACTTTAAGTTCACTTTAATTTTCCATTTATGGATCTATGAGATTATACAAGCCTTTCTCACCAATTACAACAAAAATAATCTTGTTATATTTGGCAGTAACTAAACATTTTTGTCCTTTAAAATTAATAATAAATTTAGTTTTTGTAGTAATCTCACTAATTGATAGTAAATTTTTGTTCATATCAAGAACATACCTAACATTTTAAAATGTATACCAAACAATACGATTAAAAATGATTTAAAAATTACCATACCCTTTTGTAAATTAAGTTCTACCATCTCACAAAGATACATATTTATTACTATTGTTATTTTCAATAAAATCCACATACTAGTCCTTATGGAATGTATAATGGTGAGATGCCCCTAAATCAAAGTATGAAGTTTGATCCAATATAGAATTACCAGTGGAGGCTAGGAATGGAAATTTAGGAGATATTTCCTCTCTTTCACCTTCATCTATATTCACATGATTAGCTTTATTTCTAGGGTTATCCATATCCTATTGTCTTTTCTTGTAATCTTTATTAAGGTGACCAAGTTGCTTATAGTAAATTTTGTTTCTTAGATCACTTTTTAAGACCACTTTTGAAGGTTATGTATATGAACTATTAGCTTTATCACAATGATTACCCTTTCCCTTGATGAAGAATGCACTCTCTATAGAAGTAGATGTAGGCAAAATTTCCTGCTCCCATTATTTCTCCTTCTTTAATAGCAATGTGGAAAACTTTTCAAAGTCCAAAGTCTATGTCTCAACATTCATGTATAAGGACTCTATAAATGAATTAAAAGATGGAATATTCTACATAACTAGATCAATAAAATCTTACTCAATAATAGGCTTTTGTGCAGCCTTTAATTAATCATTGATGTCCTTGATTTAGAACAAAAAATCAAAAATAGATCCACCTTCTGGCATATTAATGGAAAAAAAATTCAAATATAATATCCTATTAGCTTCATAATCCTAGTATTTATAAGTAATATTAGTCCATAGGGTTGATGCATTGATCACATTTTTAACCTCTATGATTAGATTATCTACTACTAATATTTTTAACAACATAAGATCCTCTCGATGAAATTTATCATAGTCATCATTATTACTAGCAAGATTTTTCTCTTTACTGAGCACTATTTGCTCAAGACTATGATATTCACATATCATCAAAACCTTGTGACTCCATAAACTAATATTATTGATTTTCAATTTTTGTAAATTTGGCAACAAGAGGTGTTGTAAACTAGCAATTTTAACCTAGTTTTTACAAAAATAAATATATTGTAAAAAATATAATTAATTTACAAAAAAATCCTCATACCCATGGATGAAAATCATAATCTAGACTATGCCTCTAGTTTTTAGCAAAAAAGTCAACATCATTTGAGAAATTTTAAACTTTTCATCTTTAAAAACATCAAAAATAGACAAACAATTAAATTAGGATATATACACATTTAATTTCAAAAATTCCTTATCTGTTAACATCTAGATTTAAAACAACCACAAAAATGGTGAAATTTTCAAGCAAATTGGCTTTACAGTTTGCTCCCAACACAGTTAATTTTGTTCCTCTAAGAAAATATTTATGAAAAAATCAATTTTCCTAAAGTTTAAAAAATAAATTTATTTCCAATTTTTAATTTAAATGAAACATACCTTATTTATAATTTGCTAGATTAAAACATATGATAAAGACTTGCATGAAATAAATCCACCAATAGAAAACACTTGTGCATTTGTAGAGTAATGGTTTGCTTGCAAAATTTTTAACATTAATTATGGATGTAATTCTTAGCCAAATTGAATACCATCACATCCAAGAAGATATTAATGTCTAAGACAAAATTTTAATAATAATAAATAGGAGAAATAGTGAACAAATAAATTTTTAGTATCTCTTATGGTACCTTCAAGTTTCATACAACATGTGGGGGCAGGGAAAAAATAAAAACAAGCCTTAGAGCCTTTACTTTGACTTCCTATCCCTCTATCTTGATCTTTATAAAACTTCTCCTTCTTTTCTCTACTTGTTTGGATTTTTGTCTAATCACCAAAAAATAAAATTGATTTTCTTCCTATCATAATTCTTCACCAAGTTCTTTACACTCCTCCCTGATAAGTTCATCCTCTCTCACTCCACAGGCTCCATCCTAAGATTCCTACACTACAAGATCTAATACCATATTATATTTAGTAAAATAGATGAATAAATTAATTAACCAACATACTAAACAATAGATGAAGAGCCTATTAAATATGCATAAAAGAACCACCTAAAAATATAGGAGGTGTGCAAAAAAAATCATTCAGTAGCGAATAATAGCTAGGCCCATTAAACCAACTAGCTTATTTACCCAAGTGGTAAAAACCACTATAACCAATGCATAGTTAATATACCTTAGTAATAAACTTAAGGTATTTACAATAATATTCTAATAGATTCATGAATATTTTTATTTTATAAATTGACATTTGGCTATTTTAAGGGATGGTGAACAACATGGATGTGCCTAAATTATTTGGGTGTAGGTTATTTTTCCAAGTTAGCTCACCTCCTATTTAAAACAAATTTCATACATATAAATATAGTTATCCACTCTATCAAAATTCAATATGAGATTATTCACTATTATATGTAAATAGATGTTTTCCCATATACTCATAATGGTATCTTTGAGTATTAGGAAAGGGATGAAGAAAGTGTTAGGTGATGGTGTCAAATGATAGCATTCTTTCAAGTTACACCAAGTTGTCAAATGACAACAATGATATCAAACAAAATCAATGCTATCGAATGACAAAAATGTTGTCACTTAATAGTAATGCTCTTAAATGGTGCCAATGTTGTTAAACAAAAATAAATGTTATTGTATAATAACTTTGATTCTGAGTGATAACATTTTTCTCAGTCAATAACATTTCTATCATTTGACATCATTATTGTTAAATTAAAACTATACTGTCAAATGATAACACTATTAATGTTAATGATAATATTACTATTATTTGAGAGTATTACTATCAAATGAAAACATTTTTGTCATATGTTAACATAGGTGTCATTTGATAGCATTACTTTTTTTTGTCAACAAATCTATTATTTGGTGGAAAATAGGTGTGATCCATATAAAACAAGGTGTAATCTATATATAGGTATTTTACATAGTTGCATTCTCATCTGGATTTTACACCCCATTGTGATTCACCTATCTATTTGCCTTCTCACTTAAACATCATCTATTAAATTTCACCAATATTTTAAAATGCATACCTAGAGATTCACCAAATAACCCCAAGTTAATGTCTATATGGGCCACTAAAATTTATTGTGGTCCCAATCAGTGGGTGTTCTTTCAAAACCTTGGACCCTTTCTCTCTTACTTATCTTTCTTACGAGCATCACTATAATGATTGAATTTGTAACTATTTTGGGCCATGATGGCCAAGAGTGGGATATATATTTATTTTTATATGGTCCCTATATATTTTCATTTATATGTTATTGTGCAACTCTTTGTAAAAGTCAAATTTTTTGTAAAAGAACACCAGAAAGATTAATACATTTTTTTGTTTTCATGAATGCCTTCCAATATTTTATGGTATAATATATGATATTTAATATAAGAAGCCAATTAAATGAATTGATGTAATTTATATAATAATTATGATGGGTGGAATGATGTTCTAAATAGTTTCTTTGCAACTTTCTTTTCCATTTAGATCCATGTGACTTTGTGTACATCTAGAAATAGTTCAATAGGTGTTTATTCTTAGACAAATTTATTTAAATTCAACGTATATATTTATATCTCAACTTGATTCCATGTGTTTCTAAATTCTAAGCTCATATGAAACTTGGCATCTAATGATAAAATTATATCTAGGTACATACTTGAGACTCAAACATTGATGTTATCTAACTTGATCATAAACCTTATTTTTTTGCCTTGCCTTGCCCTTATTTATTTTTTATGTTTATTTTTTATCTATAATATCTCCCCTATTTTTCAAAAATACAAAATAAAGTTACTCAGGGAAAGATATTTGAACTTTATCAAGTGTGAAGAAAATTTGTGTTAGTGAGAAATATAAATTTAATCCCTGGTGATAGCATTATATCTCTTGGTGACCTATTTAAAGTTAGGTATTTCATATATACCAATATATATATATATATATATATATATATAACTCATGCCCTATATTATATTAGTAATAATCCTAAAATTAGATAACTAAAGTCCCCCAATTATATCCTAGGTTATCATAGTGCATCTAACTCAATATGTGTATTTTGGAGAATGAGGTCTTGGGCTAAACAATAGCTAGTGCTAAGAGGGCACCCCAAACCCATTTTATGAGAAATTATTATATTACTAGTTATATAAAAATAATATGTAACCACCCATATGAATCATTAGGTCTAGGTCTAGTCTTAACTAATTATTAATCTCACCCTAATCAATTTCACAACAAGACTAGTTCCATCAAAGGGAAACCAAGACCCATGGTTGACCTATCTATTTCATCCACTCATATCACTCTAAAAAACACTATTAGTACATCTACACACATGGAATGGATATCTAGGTTATCTATTTGTGTTCCTAAATTTGTTCATGACCTTCCTAGAAACTAATATAAGTACCTTCCCTAGTTCACACCTAATGGAGGACACACTGATGAGGAACATGTCACTCTATATAAGACATCCCTGAATCTCATCAAAATTATTCACAATGATATAACATTCTTCCCATTCACTTTAATGGATTATGCCTATGATTGGTTTTTGAACCTACCTAAATATTCCATCATAGGAATGGAGGAATTTAACAACACATTGGCTCTATTTGGTCAAGTTATTGATTCTTAGTTTTCTAGAATTACGTGAGAATTCAATTATCCCATTAGGTCATTAAATTATAGATTCAATAAGTTGTATAATAGGTTCACTATGTTATATAGACTAGATGCTTAGCTAGCCCTCAAAATGTATAAGAGTTCTTTAAATTCTTAGACTACAATGTTCTTGTGTAGATATCCCATCATTATGGATTTTTCAGTAACCTATGTTTAGTTCATCAAGATAGATAAATAGATAAACCCTCAAGGCCAAATGGAACCATCCATCCTAAATATGTTATTGAATTTACCTATCTTGAACTTTATTTTTAATACTAACTAATATGTGTCAATACCATAGCCTATGCCTATGACAAACCATATTATCTTAAGTCATGTTACACCTAAAAAACATTTGGGATCACTTGGTCTAGTCAATAATGAATTAACACTTCAATTTCATAGTAAATTTTTGATCCATGATGTGAAAAATGTTCAAATCATACCCTAATAATCTACCAATAACAAGTTGGATGCCATATAATATATGGTACAAAATATCAATACCAACTTCTTGGGAATATTTAGTCAAATTAAAAAAAATGGTGTGGATAATTACAATATTAATTCACCTGCCAAAGGCATGAACACCCCTATAACTATTCTAGTAACTAATAAGAGCCTTCACCCAACAAACTATTAGAGATTAACACCTATGAGTTGATATTACCAAACTCGTTTCATATGTATAACGCAACCCAACATGGGGAGTTGTATTTTATCAATTTATACAATATATTTGACATATTTCAAAAAGAAATGAAAAAAAACAATTTGATCCTAAGTCACCTCAATACCACTAATCAGCTTAATGTCCATAGCTCTTCAATACTCCTAAGCACTACTATGGTATTAGAGACCTTCGAGTTCACTAGCTAAGAGGATAATTAATTATAAACATATGCTAATGTGGTACATTATTTCCATCAGTACCATATAAATAACTATGCCCTTAGGATTTGGACAAAGTAGAAACCCCTTACTATGTCCATTCTTAATAATGATGTGACCCTACCTAGTCCTAGATAAAGAAATGATCTTCCACATCTAAAATATAATAACCCCAAGCTCCCTAAAGAGGTCCAAACTTCTCCAAGAAATATTGTGTATAACATAGTATAATACATGAATAAGATCAAGGAAATCATCACATTTCATGAGATTCCCTAGATCAGAGTAAATAGACCTCCTCCTAATTTCCCTGATAGACAAACCAACTCGATCGAAGCCTAATATTATGCACACAAATTAATAAGGTATAGTTTACCCATTTCCTTCTTACCATTATGTTGTTTTAGAATAACTTATACAATTATCTATCTTACTTAGGAGCCTTAAAAAATGTCATGCCTACTAGAATATATAAAAGATTAAGACTAATACCTATTAAATGAAAGAAGGTAATGGTTTAACTAGATAATTATGATGTCAATGTTGGTGAACTCCTAAATATCCACATGAAAGTAAACTATGAACTCATATTCCAACATTGTATAGGCATTCAAGTTATTGAGATCCTAAAATCTTACAAGATGTTTCTTAGCATAGATTGGTCCAAAACCCTAAATGGGTATATAGATACAAACTTATAACATATGTGGATTATTTGGAAAGGTATGTATAATAAAATATGTGTTGATAGATAACCCATGATGAAATAAAGGATCATGTAGTACAATGCAGTTAATGAGAAGATAAACATAGTATCTTCTGACATAGGCATTTATACCCTATCTAGAAAATGATTAAAGGATAAATATTATTGTAATTATTAGTCATCAGGCTTATGATTTACATAATTTGATGGGGGAAATTCCATACTAAGTTTTGGTGATGGGATTTTATTGATTTACCTATAGGTAAATTAGCATTTATCTACCTATGGAAAAGTGTGATAGTTTTGAGTCATCCAAAGGAATGATGTTCAAAACAAGGATGCTAGAGAATCCAAAACCTAGTTTTCTTCTTTAGGGATATGAATGATGTTGAATTACATAAGTTTTAATATAGTGATGGGGTTTAATAGATGCATTTTATGCATTAAACATCATTGATATCCTAAAATAAGAAAACTAGGTTGTGGATTCTCCAACATCCTTGTTTGTGAACCTCATTCCTCTAGAAAACTCAAAACTATCACACTTTTCCATAGATATCATACCCTTCCCATCAGTGATAGACAACATTAAGATATTATAGGTTTTCAATGATGATCACCATATAATTGACTTATTAAATAGATTTGGGATATTTAGTGCTAAACTAATATATGAGAAAGAAAGAGATAATGCCCTTAGTAAAGAATGTGATGAGGAAGGTATTATGAAATTGAGAGAAAACTACATCTTTAAAGGCATTATATCATTAGAGAGAGATTTCAACATATATAAATATACACATAAATCATAGATACCAACTTATGTTGATCATCAGTTACTCACCATCAACTCAGGCTCAACAAACCAACCTCAAAACATTCATATTGGTCCTAACTATACCCCAAGTGAACTAAAACAAATCAAGAGGATACTTCTATGGTACATAGATTTCATTGTATTGACATAAAAATATCTCAATGTTTTAAACCCTAGTGTGATAATGCACACCATCTGGATCAATAAAAATAAGAAATCATTTAGTAAAAGGCATCAACATGTGAACCCACTATTATATACCCTTGTCCATAAATAAGTTCATAAGCTTATCTTGACTGGGATTGTCTTCATAGTTTGACATTCCACATGAGTTACTAACCTAGTTCCCATTAACAAAAAGGAGTGTAGAAATTTGATTGAATGTAGATTTTAAGAACCTAAACTAATCCTTTGATAATAATAACTATCCCTTTCCCTCCTTAGACAAATTTATTGTGATGATAAGTGGATCCTATATGTTGTCCTTATTAGAGAGATTCTAAAGGTAAAATCAAGTCTTGGTAAAACCTTGAAGAAAGAATGAAAACTATGTTCACAACAAACTAGGACACCTTTAATTATAGTAAGATTCCGTTTGGTCGAATTAATGTAGGAGCCACTTTTCATAGATCAATGTACTTTTAATTTGAGGGTTTGATCAGTAAATTCATAATTAGTTATATTAATGACTTAACTATTTTCTCAAAAATAGATCTGATCATGTCCATGACTTATAAAAGATATTTGAGAGTGTAAAAGGTATGGTATCTCTCTTAACCTAAATAAGATAATATTTTGCATCATGAAAGGTAATATTCTTTGTCATATTATCATCAATAAAGGTATTTATATCAATATTGAATGTTATAATGTAAATTCTAGAATAACTCTTTCTAAATTTAAAAAAATTAAAATATTTTTTTAGTAAGATTAACATTATGCACAAGTTTATAGTTGGTTTTATTAATATTGTTAATCCAATAAATATAATGTTTAAATGTGAAGAAAATGTGGATTAGACACATATAACTAGGAAAGCCTTTCAATATATCAAGTATCCCATGATGTAGGTACCAATATTGATCAGCCTAGACTATATGAAGGATTTCTACCTTTAGTTCTTTGATTCATAACATACCATAATCATAAAACTAACTTACAAACTAGATAAAAAAACACTCAATAGACTTCATGAACACAAAATTGAATGATGTAGAGATAAATTAATCTACCCTTGACAAACATGTCTATGCCTTGGTGAAATATATAAATAAATTAAAACATTACATCCTCATAAATAAGGTATATGTCATGATCCCTGACTCCACCACAAAGATTATGTTATGTAAAACATGTTGAGAGAGAATAATTGTTTATTAATGGCCATGTTTCAAGAGAATGACCTAGAATTTAGACCTATCAAGTTGGTTAGGGGCCAAAATCTTAATTGATTACTCAAATTGACCCCAAGATCATTATGGTGTAGTTGGACTAGTCATAAATAATCTACTAGGATTGGTATAATCTAATTATCCATTACCTATTCTACATGAATCCTCCTCAATGATTGAAATAGAAACTAATTAGATCCATAAAGATGAAGGAAACCCATTACATTCTCAAGAAATGAGTGCTTTAAAAAAATAATTAGGAAGGCATATACCTAAAGTGTCTATTATATGAAGAAGCAAAATATGTCATGACTAGCTTTCATGAGAAAATGGGTAGTGAACACTCCTTAGGAATGGTAAAAACACATAATATCCCATGAGCTAGATATTATTATCACACCATCTTCAAGGATGCATATGCTTATTTTACATCTACTACTATGGAAAATTTTCAAATGAGGCTCACGCATCAATGCCCCTACAACCTATAACATAATATCATCATTTCTTTGATGGGGACTTTAATTTATAGGATTTGTCACCCTAAATTAATTAGTGAGCCACAAGTTAATACTCATAGCCACTGATTATTTCACTATATGGATGGAGGTGATAGAAACTAGGAATATTATAGTTAAATAAGTGATCAAGTTCATTGAGTATAACATAGCTACATGACTTGGTACCCAAAATTAGTGGTTCATGATAATGGTCCCAAATTCTAGCCATTCAAACTCACCTAATGGGCCTATGATAATGGCATCACCTTGAAATTATCATCAAACTAGTACTTGGAAGGGAGTGGCTTATTTGAGTTAACCAATAAGAAATTGATAGGTGAAATAAATAAATATGTATAAAATAAAATCAGAGAGTGGAAATCATTATTAAAAAATGCACTCTAGGTTAATAAAACTAGAAGTTTCTCTTAATTTCTACTATACTTCTTAATTGAGGAAGAACGTAAGAAACTAGTAATAAGGGTGTGGTAGAAGAACCTAGTTATTTTGTATGTGTGATCCAAATGAGTATGGAGAGCTAATTTTGTCTTAGAAGGATGACCTATAGGTAAGAAATTACTAATAAAAAGGGTTGTTAAAAAGATAGTAAGGTGGACTACCTAGCATGAGTTAGATCCAAGAAGTGTGAACTTGTTAGGAAGCTATCAATTCCCTCTTTGATAACAATTAATTTTGAAGAGATATGAAAAACATGCATAAAATAATATAAATAAATAAAATGAAATACAAGAATAAATAAATGTTTGATAGTGAAAATAAACTAAATATAACAATAATGTGTTAATAATAGTGCTAAATTAGGTCAAATTAGGTTCAAAAAATAGGTGAGGTCTCTATGAAAAGGTGGGGACACAAAAAGTTAGATTTAGTTGGGGGTAAGGGGTTAGAAATAACTTGTTATTTCTTTTCATAGTGAATTTTAGTAGTTGGTGCGACCATTGGAGGTTAAGCTAACCACCAGTGGTTAGGTAAGCATCAGAGGTTGAGGGTGACCATCAGTGGTTGAGGTGACCATCAATAATTATTACAAATTTTGAAGGTAATTAGAAAAGGAGTTACATAATGAGTCAATGATCAAGAAAGTGTCTGGTTAAGGGTTTGGGAGGTCAAGAATCTAACAAATAAATTTGAAGTACAAATATACCTATTGCTTGCTAAATAGTTGATGGTTGATTACTAGAGTAATTTTGGTAATGTAATGGTACTTTGTCTCAAGAGAAATTTTGGTAGAGGTTTGGATCTTTATTGTAGTTGTTGATTTTCTAGAAGGAAGATTTATTCCCTAGAAGCTTCATTACCTATGTGCTAGAATTTTTTATTATGGATCCTTTCTCACCTCCTACTCCACTCCTTTTATAGGCAAAGAGAGATGAAGGTAAAAGGTTCCTTAAAAGCATAGCTTATTGATTTCAATACCTTAAAATTAATTAGAAATAGGTAAGGTGGCCATATTAAATTGTGTAATGCTAGCTTGTACACAACTGGAGTTTATGTTAAAATGAGTAATATTTGATCATTGACGATTAGCTTAACTATTGGTGCTCATACTGACCATCAACAATCTAGGGTCTAAAGGTAAAGTGTAAAGGTGAGTTAAAAGAGTTAGGTTGAATTTTAGTTAGTGAGTTAGTGAGTTTAGTTATCTAAGTAGCTCACTTGACTCAGGGTTTGATGGGTTGGTTAGTGGGTTAAGAAAGGTTAGGTGGTCCCTAGGGGGTACTGAAGCATTTTAACATCTAGAACAATTGTGTCTAATTTTATAATTTATATATTTTTCCCATTTTGGTTATGTAGTTTGTGTCAGAAAGCTCTAAAAAAGTTAAATTATGGGTCAAAGTTTGGTTACCCTAAGTTTGGGAGGAGGTATTCCCACTAAAACTAGGATTCAATGACGTGAAACCAAAATTAAGTCAAGGTTTGATAAGTGGTTTATGGTGAGAAATGGTGTTGGTAAAAAAAAGGGTTGGGCATTTGAAATTCAAACATGGACATAAAATGCAAATAAGTGTGATATCCAAGATTATGCATAGAATATGTTACCATAGTTGGTAAAAATAAGGTCAGTTTTAGAAGGACAAGGGATAAGTGGACTGCATGATTGCATTTAGGTGTGGTAGTTAGGAAAAATTATAAACAAAATTCACTTAGATAATTTTGGTGTTACCATAGGTATCTAAGGTAGGAAATACTCCCATAAAAACATAAATGGTCTAGTTACATGCACTAGGTGGTGCAAATTCAAATGTTCAACATGGCAAGGTTAGTCAGTGTGGTCAAAAGGACTAAAATAAGATTATCATAAAATATATGATAGTGTACGTAAAAATAGCAAATGTTAAGGTAGACATGGTTAGTTTATTGGCAAAGGGTGTTCTCTAATGGTTCATGGTTAGTTTTTGGTTTTGTGGAGAAGGGTACTATCCAAAAGGGGCCACTAAGGTGTTGGTGCCAAAAATGTTGAAAAGTGGGTTCCTTGAATGTCAATGGTCAGGGGTCCCAAGCTTCACCATCGATGATAATCCTAACCATTAGTGGTTAGGGGAAAACCATGTAAAATAAAAATTAGAAATTACAAGTCATTTTTACTTTAGCTCTTTTGAGTTTTTGACTCTTATGTACTCATAAGTTTTCAACATTTTTTGAAAGAGAGCTTGATGAGGTGGGGTTGATTACTAATTATGTGATTGGTTGGTTACTGATGAGGTGGAATAGAGGATGTAGGGTGGATGAAAATGTTGTTGAGCAGTGAGAGCCAAGCTTCCTCCTTGATGATGGTTAAGGAATGAGGTAGGTACTACCTTGAATTTGATAGGTTAGGTTGATTTTGTAGTTTTAATGGTAGAATTATTTGTTGAATTTGGTTTATTTATTTGTGATTAGGGGAGGGTTTTAGGGTTTTCCCTATTTTTTATGTTGTGGTGTGATTTATTGAAAATTAGTGGGTATAAATGGAAATTGGAAGTTTGTACAAGCTGAGGGTAGGGTAGGGGAAATGATTAGGGTAATTAGATGTGCGATAAGGGTGATTTGGGTTGGTTTTGTGTAGGTAGGGTTAGGTATTTTACCATCAGTAGTCACACATAATAACCATCAGTATTCCTACCTAACCATTGGTATTTTTAGTTGATCATCGATGGTCAAGGATCAAGGGCCCAATGGTGAGCTAACCATTGGTGATTGTAGTTAACATTGGTGCTCAAAAAAAGTATTATGTTGTTTAGATAAAATGTTGAAGGTAATGGGTTAAGGGTTAGATGATTTTGATGAAAAAGTTAGGGAAAGATGTTAGTTTAAAATGTTTTGAGAAGGCTAAGGGTATTTGTTGGTGGGAAGGTAGGGTTTTAAGAAGGGGTTAATGTTGTTTGGATGAGACAAATAGGTGAGATTATTTAGTTGAGTGAGTGTAAAAGGGTGAATTTTCATGGGTAGAGTAAAGAATTGAAAAATACATGTGTTTTCTAATGAATTTTCAAGCACAAGATCTGATCTAGATGTGGGATTGAGTCCCTTAGATATTTATGGATATCTATCAAAGGATGACTAAGGATGACTAGACACATATGGAAGAGGTCATCCTTGGTGTGATGAGGCACTTCCAACACATGTTGTTAGATGCAATGATGATCATGGACCTCATTAAGAGATGGGATCTAGTCATGAACACATTTCTATTATTGATGGGAGAGATGACCATCCTACTAGAGGATGTGCATAGGATTACATGACTACCCATTTAGAGGAAGCCAATATATAATTTTGAGAGCAAGGAGAGGGATGATCATATAGAGCTCCTCTATGGTGATGATCATAAATTAATGAGATGGCATGTTAATGGCTTCAGTTATAGAACTCTATATTAGAGAGCTAGAGATATATGTGGGTGATGATGATGATGGTAGTTTGCTATTTTGCATTACCAGATTCGAGTAGTGGGTTGTTTATAGACCTACTACTAAGTCTTTTAGTGGAGATGTTGCTTGGTTGGATAGATTTTGGTTGGGCACCAAATTTATTGGTTTATATATATAAAGAGTTATATGGGTTCTAACCACATCAAAAATATGGCATCAGTGTGGGGTATGTGCTTCATTGTTAGGCCTATGAGCATATCAGGGTCCTAAGGATGATGGAGCTACCATGGGGGGGATATGCCAAAATGGGCTTTAAGGTTAGCTTCATGTGGTAGAGGGGCGAATATGTACTTATAATATTTGGAGGAGGTGTGAGGTATATTGATTAGTTTAAGGAGGCCTTAGAGGCTCTAGTGGTTGGAGATGTGGTTTGGAGGCTATGCGTGGGACTTTTGAGGTGGGCCCACTATACTTGGCATATTTTGTCATCATACAGATGGAGGTGGATTTATGGGAGAAGAGAGGGTAAGATAACTCATCCCATTTGATAGGGTTCATATGTATTTTGGTCTAATATAGGGGATCATAGGTCCATCCCTAAGGTATAGGATAGAGGATGCTATGTTTTTACTTCTTGAGCCATAGCTAAAGGAGGTGGTTCTTGATCATAAGGAGTTGCTAGTCAGAGTAAAGATCAATGATGGTAGTTTTTGATGAGTACATAGCATGGTATCAATACTTATATTTATTAACTTATTTTGAGTAGGATAATGGGTGTAGGTAGCCCATGGATGTGGATTTAACTAGTGGGGGTCCATAGGTATAGGTATAGGGATGTGACCTTTATGGATAGGCAAGAGTGGCACTAGCCCCTAAAAAAGTATAGATCATAGCATTACATGGAAAAGTGGTCACATTATAAGGTTAGATTATGACATTATAGGTTAAGGGTATGACTATGATAGGGGAGAGGGACCAGGCCAAGACCTCACAAGGATTAATGACCTAGGAGAGAGACACTTTGAGGTAGAGAGGAGTAGTTATAGCACCATCAAAACCACTAGGTAACATACCTATGGTATTTGGATATAGTTGAGGAGTTGTGATATTATGAGGCCATATTTTTGACATAGTATCCATAGGAGCCTTGATGGGGTGAGTATAGATCCATCTTGGTAAGTGGTATAGGGGTAATGAATTCAGGTTAGTGGGCCACTTTAGTGAACGGGCATGGAAGCACCTCAAGAGGGTAGGCACTAGATGGAAATGATGTTGTAAGAGGGGCTAGTGGTTGTAATGCCCCAGGGGCATAGTATATATGACATGCTATGTATAGATATAGATGTACATGATTTTTATATCAACCTACATATTGATGTAGTGATATGTATATTTTAGAAAGAGATGCACATGATTATATGTACTATTTATTTGATGACATGATGTATATGATGACATATAGATTTGATTTATGGTATATAATGGTTCATGGTTTAAATGTTTTGATGTTATATTAGATGTGGACTTAGTAGCTTAAGCATGTGATTATTATGGATGATGTTTATGTTTATACATGATGATGATGATGTTTTTTTTTGTTCATGTATATGATGTTTATGATTATGGTTAGGATGTTTATTACATGGTGATGATGTTATATATGATGAATGGTTGTGATGTTTATGGTAAATGGTTATTTTTCTTATGATTGTAATGTTTCAATTATTGTTATGATGTTTTTGATAAATGGTTATAATCATGGAAATGCGACATGGCTGCAGTTTATGATTATAGATGTGATATGGGTGATGATGTTTTATGATTATATATGGTTTGATTATGGTTATTGATGTAGTTTATGATTATGGTCATTGATGTAGTTCATGATGTTTTATGATTATATATGGTTTGATCATGGTTATTTATGTAGTTACAAATAAATTAAGTTAGATAACAAAATTATATGTGGGAAAAAACTAGATGAGAATCATAAGATAAACATCTAAATGAATGCATGAACCAATTATGAAAGGATGGTAAAAAAGGCATGATGCTTCTTTGTTGGCAAAGATAAAATAGAACATGAAGTTGAATTGAATTAATGAAGGTAAGCCTTTCAAATGCTTCACATTAGAATGTGTTGGTTGATAAAAATGGGTCTTGATCATATTGTGTCAATTATTCTCAAAGTCCCTTAATTTTATATATGGTAGAAAGGGGAGATGGGTGGTAGGTAATATGAAGGGTAAATGGGTGATGGGTAAGGTAACCTTATGTGGATTAGTTTGTCCCTTATATAGGTTACCTAATAACCATAATAGACAAGTCCATGTCTGATGCAAGGTGTAGACTCATCAATGCAGGAAGTCTACTAATTCTATATGTGAAAGTTAATTACAGCTTTCTTGGGATAGCTTGTTTATGTTTTGATATATGATCATTTGTTTTTTTTTATTTTGATAGGTTTGTGAATCTGATCGATGTAGGAATATTAAAATGATTTATTTGACAAACTCGACTTAGCCATCCTTTAATGGAGTGGTCCAAGTTTGGGGTTTATTTATTTGGTAGCTATCTTTCAAGGGAGTAGTCTATCTTTTTAAGTAATTTTTAAATTTTTAGAAACTATCCTTCTAGGGAGTAGTCTGTGTGTTATATATATTTGGCCCAAGTGATATTTGGTATCACAAAGTATTTTGATGCTAGGTTACACATAGACAAGTCTATTTAGGATTAAAGGTTTACCTTTATGAGGGAAAAACTTAGATCACAAGAGGTTAATGATAGGAAAAAGGTGTATGTTTATGAGACAATGACCATGGGATTCTATCTGATTAGGGATGAAAATTATCCATGAGAACCATGTCATGGGTAGAGTTGTGTTACCCATATTTAGGATTAGGCTATGACTATGATGGTCAATCACATGGTTATATGTTTGTAATCAGTTTTTCCTCAAAGGGATGAGTGAGGGTATGAGGAAGATGAAAATCTCATAAAACAAGGAATGAGATTAAGTTAGACAAAAATATGAATTTCATCCCTATTTAATAAAAGAAATGACATAGATGAAAAACATTGAGAGGATTATGTTTTATTTTCCCTTTGAGAGAGGATAAATGGTAATCTCCTGATCCATACTTATAGGTTATAATCTAGGGTCCAAGCCAATTGAAAGAAAAATTTACTCACTTGATTTTATCTATGTTGTTCACATGTTGAATTTACTTTAGGATGAGGCATATGATGTTGAATTCTCACTCTTTCAGGTGTTTATTATAAGCATGCTTGATTCACTCTTAATAGACATGAAAGTGGTTAAGCACTATTAAGAAAAGTTCATCAAGTAGCTCAAGTCATGATAGACATTATTGATGATAGGCACTCTCAAAAATAATGTCTTTTAAGGATATGAAAAGAGAGGCAATCTATAATTTAAGAGGTAAAACTACCTCTACTTTGAAGACTAGATAGAAATGGGTAACACTTGTAGAGGTTTGAATGCTAGTCAGATAGGCCCATAAAGTGAATAGGATGTGCAAGTGTCAATCCCAACTAAAAGTATTGACCACTTTAATTAACACTATATTGAGTATTTTGTGAGAAGCTTCTACTTGTCCATTCGCTTGTGGATGATAAGGTGAGGAAAATCTTAACTTGATGCCAAATTCATCACAAAGAGATTAAACTTTCTTATTTTTGAAATATTTGTCATTATCAATGATGATCTTATGGGGAACACCAAAATTATATATGACATGATGATTGATGAAGTCAACTATCTTGTCAACTTTGTTCAAGTTGAGAAGAATGACCTCCACCCATTTGGAGAAATACTCAATGGCAGTGATGATGAATTGGTGCCACTGTGAAGAATGAAGATTGATTTCCTGAATGAGATCTAGTCCCCATTGTGAGAAGGACCAAAAGTCCTTAGATACTTGAAGGCCATGGGCTGGTGCATGATGTAAATAATCATGTTGTTGATATTTAACTCACTTCTTTACATAATCACAATATTCCTAGTTGAGGGTGGGCCAACAGTAGCTAAGGTAAAGGATATGTTTAGTGAAATTTAAACCACTAAAGTGTCCCCCATAGATTCTATCATGTGTTTCCTTGATAGCATGGGAAAATTCATGATTACAGAGGCAATGAAGAAGGATGTTGTTGAAACCATGTTTTTAAAATATTCCCCATAGTATGGTATAATGAGAGGTACTCTAAATAAAGGCTCTTTGGGAATTTTGAGAGAGTTTGGGAGGAATGATGTCAAGGTTGAGGTAGTTAAATTTTTGCTCATACCAAATGTCTAAGGGAGATTCCTCCACACTATTAATGGTAAGGAGATTATATTCAATATAATAAGGTGTGATAAAGTGATGAATGGTGACAAAGAGTCTATAAGTGGTAGGCTAAGATGAGATTTTTAAAGCAAGGGAATCCTTTGTATCCATGAATTTATTAGTAGACCATAGAATAAACTAGATGAGGTAATGATAAAATGATGCTAAGATTAAATTGACTATCTATTTTTACTTTTTTAAGACATCATTCTTACCTTTGTATGATCCATTTACCTATTTGACCATAAGATGGGAATCACTAAAGATTGATCATGTCAACTCCCAAGGTTAGAGCAGTTTGGAGACCTATGACTAGGGCTTTATACTCAATGATGTTGTTGGTACACACAAAATTAAGTCTAAAAGAAAGAGGAAGAGGTTTACCATTGAGAGCAATTAAAATAAATTTGGTACCCCCACTATGATGTAACTTTGAGCCATCAAAAAACATGGTCATTTAGTAGGTGATGTCTTCTTAAGAAAGAGTCATAATGGACTCATTCAGAAACATAAGAGGAAGTGGTTGGTTGTCTAGAAAAGGAGCCTCATCCAATTTATTGGTGATAACTTTCCATTTAATCAAATTTTTCTATAGGAAATCAAGGTTGAACTTAGTTGGGAGCATGATCCACTGAGCTATATCTTAGTTTTGGTATGGTTTAGAGTGCATGTACTTTAATGGGTTAGTGTTGGTGATGATAAAGGTTTTGTTATTGAGGAGGTAATGATGAATTTTGGTATCCACAAATACTAAGGTGATGTAAAGTTCCTTATTATGGGTGTATTGAGTCTCATACTCTATAAGTGTCTAGTTAATGTAGTAGACCACTTTCTCTTTATTTTTTTTCATCATAGTCAGTAAACATTACCCCTAAGGAATGGTCAGTGGCAAAGATATAAAGGTATAAAGGTTGGTCCTATTTAGGATGGGTAAGAATGGGTAGAGAAATAAGGTACTCTTTGAGTGAATCAAAGGCTTGTTATAGTCCTTAGTCCACTTAAAAGATGTATCTTTATTGAGAAGATGGTGAAAGTGTTGACATTTATCTGATAACTGAGAGATGAAGCGATGGATGGATTAGAGCTTCAACCATATGATATGAAGTTTCTTAGGGTGGGTTAGATGAGTAATGTTTAGGATTGCTCTAACTTTGTCTAGATCTACTTTGATTCCTTAAAGATAGATAATAAAGCCAAGAAGCTTTCTAGATAAGACACCAAAAACACATTTTTTGGGCTTGAGTTAGACATGGAAATGGATTAGGTGATCAAAGATAATTTTGAGAATGTCTATATGATCCTTGAGATATTTAGATTTCCCAAAGAGATAATCTACATATTCCTCTATGATTTTGTGGATGAAATCATGGAAAATATAGGTTATTGCACATTGGTAGGTTGGTACAACATTCTTTAGACCAAATGGCATGACCCTATAGCAAAACATTCCCCAAGGGGTGCTGAAATAAGTATTATTTTAATATTTAAGGGAAATCAAGATCTAATTATATTTGAATAAACCATCCATGATAGACATATCCTAGCCAACTATGAGATTAAAAAAGTTAGTTGATGATAACCAAAGGGAAGTCATCCTTTGGATAATAAGGTTGAGGTCATGAAATTCAATATAGAGGTGAATTACTCTTGTGGTTTTAGTGATGGGAATAATATTGTAAACCCATTTTGGATGATCAATGGATTGAATGAAGTAAACATACACGAGATGATGAAGCTCTTCTTTAAATATAAGGGTGATATGAGGGTGCATCCTACAAAGCTTTTATCTAACAAACTTAGCATCAAGATGGACAATAATGTTATGAAGAGAAATGGAAGGGTTGATCTTGAGCATATCCTGATAGGACCAAGTAAATGCTATGTTGTAGTCATGAAGGATGGAAGGGTAATCTTTTTGCTCTATAGAATCTAAGGATTGACCAATATTTACAATCTAAGGGTTATCTTGAGTACCCAAGTTGAAATCAATAGTGCATTCATTCAACATGGTTTTATTCTCAAGAGTAAGGGATTTGTAGATAGAATAATCTCCCATACCAATATAGGTGAGAATAGAATCATCATCTTGATGTTGGATGGTGTTGATGGTAAGAGAATAATTTTCCACCCTTTAAGGATGAATTAGAGGAAAGGTTTTAGTTTAGCCATGTTTTGATAGGTCAAAGGGACCAAATTAATGGTATTGACTATAAATGTGTTAGGAGGAATGATTTTTAAATCTTGAGACTTTGAAGGAGATTGAGTTGGTGAGGATGGGACATCCTCACCAATGGTAGTGATGGGTTTAGGTGAATCAGTGGGTTCTTCTCATGGTACAAATCTAAGGCCAAATAGCTCATAAGGTTTTTAGGTTTTGATAAAAAAAGTAACTCATAAGGTCCATGTTCATAAAGGTTGAGGCCAAATCCCTTCCAAGCACACCTATTAAGGTAAAATTTAGAAAATGTGGGTTTGTATAGATAGGAGAAATTAGAGGTAAATGGTTGAGTGGAGGAGGTAGTGGTAGAACCAAGAAGTGGATGATCAAGTCCCCCATAGTTTAAGTTGGTTTAATGGTTGGGAGGCTTGAAAACAATCATGGTTTTGATGTTAGGGTCATAAATAGGATCATGGTCAATATTCCCATAATTTTAAGGAGTAGGGAATGTATCAAAAGCTAAAATATGATATTCCCCTAGTGAGAGATGTTGTAACATGGGATCCAAGGGGTCATATATGGGGATCTAAGAAGAAGGGATAGAGGATCTAGTTGAAGCTTAATCGATGGTAGGGGTGTATTTGTTATTAATTAGAGATGAGGTGCATGAGGGAGGACTAATAATGTCATTGGGTTGATATGTCATGTTTCAAGATGTAAAAGGACTAGGGTCAACTTGTATGATGATGACTTGACCCTCATGTTCAAATTTGACACATCAATGCAAGGTGGATGAGACACAACTCATAACATGGATCCAAGGGTGTCTAAGTAATATGTATTAGAATTTTCCTTATAAAACATAAAATAGCTCTAGAATAATGTGAGGTCCTAAGAAGATGTAAAGGATGACTTCCCCCAAGATAGTGGCCATAATATCATTAAAATAATGGAGAACTATTTCAATTTTTGACAAGATATTCTTTGGCAATTGGAATTGGTCATAAGAATAAGAAGATAATTTTAATACTATATCCTACATCAATCATCACCCTTTTGATGTGGGTGTGATTAATTTATGTAGTTATGAAGAGGGTAGGATCAGGATCCTTAGGATGGATGGAAGGTATCTTTGAATGATAGAATGTGACAAAGGTATAAAGTTGAAGGGCTGTGATAAAGGATACAAGAGGTTGAGGGTCATGGGATTGGAATTATATGGATTAAAGGGACTCTATCTATGCTTGGAGATGATGGGGTGAGGTTTCAATCATTTTTTAAATGATCATATTCACTGATGTTTGGTGAAGTTATTTCAACACTACATGTTAAATAGATTCAAAAGGGTTGGAAGGAGAAGCACCCAAAATGGATATTTTGGGTTTTGGTGAAGATGATGGTGAATTTGTTTGGGTTTGGTTGTAAGGTTAAGGAGTGGAAGGATATCCATGAAATAGACACTTTGGCCTTTCCCTTATCCTTTGCTTAGGCCCAAGATCAGCTAATCATATGAATAATTTAGATTAGGAGAGGTGTTGGGTTAGAAAGTTGCTTTGGTTTCTCCTCTCTTTTAAATGAGAGTGGAGGAGTAGGTAAGTGTTGGACGGGTTCATTTTATAGTTAGGTTAGTAATGGGCTCAAGGGAGTTTCATCTGATAATAGATCATCCTCATCTCATAATTATGGATAAGTGCTTAGAGAGTTTTGTAGTTTTTCATGTTGTGTCTAGGTGTCCTATGGTATGAGCAGATTAGACTATTGTTAAACTAAGATGGTTTATGACTTTAAAGTTTGAAGGGTTTGATATTTGGTAGGATTAAGGAAGAGGTTTTCAATAACCTTTGTATAATGGTTGAAAAATATTTGAGCAAAGGTGTTAAGAGTGTTAGGTTTTTGGTTTTAGGAATGGGAACCTTCTTAGAAGTAAGCTTCACCATGGAAGTTGTAGGTGGTATAATGGTTTTATTAGGTGGTTATAGTTAGGATTAATTGGTTATGGTTGGTTTTGAGGTGGATGATTTGGGGATGGATTATTTGGATGATGAAGGTTTGCAGATGGTTGGAAAGGTAGAGGTAGATAGATTAGTTAAAAATGATGGGTAGTTTGATGATTTGGTAGGGGTAGGTAAAGGTAGCATGAAAGGATAGGGTTTAGTTTGGGTAGATGTGGGAGGGTTCATATTCTTGGTATAAGGATGATATCCTAATATGGTTAAATTATGGGGTCATAAGATATAAGGTAAGTGAGAAGGAAGTGGTATGGTTCTAGTTCTAAGTGGGGGGTTAGGTGACTCCACCTTCTAGTTAGTTTGGTTAAGGTTTTATTTGATTGAATAGATGGGGTTAAGTCTAAATTCAAAGATGGGTGAGCAAGGATAGGGGTAGGAATTATTACTAGGTTCTTGATAGGTTTATTTAAAGAGTTATAAGGTGATTTGGCAATTTTGGATGGAGGTGATTTGGATAGTTCTCCCATAATTTTGGAAGGAGAAGTATTTGATGAAGGGTTTGAGGTGATGATAGGTTTTATGGTGGATGAAAGGGAGGTTGAAGTTTCAATTTTTTTTATAGAGGAGCCCAAGGTGATAAAAAGAAGGTAGCACTATCAATATTGGGTTGGAAGGAGAATTCTTCACTTTGAACAAGTCTACAAAAGGGTTTGTAAACTAGTTTAATTCCTTGGTCATTGGTTTTGAAAATTATGCCCATAGGTTGAGTTCAGGGAATGATTTCTTCACCTTTTTCCTTGATGGAAGGTTATAATATTTTAGAATACATTTACTCCATGGAGGGACTAGATAAGGTGATCTCTTCTTTTGAAATGGTTTCAAAAGAGAGAGTAGGTGACTCCATGATAAGGGAGGAAGGTGTGATGGCTTTGAGTGAAGGAATGGAGGTGGTGACTTCCTTTATTTGGGTGTCCAAAGGAATGGAGATTTATTCCGAAACCTCAAGGAGTGGAGTGGAGGAAGAGGTAGCTAAGGAAATGGTTTCATCCTTCGGTATTTATATCAAAGGAGAGGTGGGTAGGTCCATGATCTTATCAAGTAAAGAAAGAGAGGTGGTTATTTCCTCTATTTTGTTATCTATAGGAATGGTGGGTAATTACACCACTTCAACAAGTGAATTAGAGGAAAATGTAGTTGAGCCAATGGTTTCCTCAATGATAGGTTCACTGATAATAAAATTGATTGTATGGACCTCCTAAGTGTGAGATGATTATAGTTTATTACTATCATGGTTAATAGAAGGAACATGATTAGGAAAAGGTTGCTAAAAGATATCAAGGGACTAATTCAAGGGTGCATTCGGATTATGAAATATAAGTTCTCCTTTATCAATAAAGTTTTGGATAATGGTTTTTAAGGTGTTACACCTACTAATGGCATGTCTAATTACATGATGGAAAGCACACAGATCATTCTCATTGTACCAACCAAGTGTAGGGTTAGAAGCATAAAATTTTTGTGGAGGTTTTATCGAGGGAAGATGTATGATATTGGATTTGATCAACTTAACCAAAATTTAATCATAAGACTCCCATAATGGAGTATATTATTTTGGTTTAGCCGAGTTTTGATTTTGGGTTTGTTGATTGGAGGAGTTAGAGGAATTGGTTTGGTTGGGTTGGTTGACAACCGAAGGTAGAAAGGTTTTAAGGACCAAAATGTTTTTGGATGGATTTGGCTTGGTGTTATTATTATTATATAATTTTTTGGTTTTAGATGAGGAAGGATCATTGGATTTGAAGTTGGAATTTTTATTTCATAGTTTTAATTTCCCTTCATCAATGGCTTTGATTTCTAGTTTGCATGCCATGGTGAAAGCCTCATAAAAGATTATGAAAATTTAAACCTATAAATTAGGAGAGATGTGTTTATCACAACATTAAGAGAAAAGTTAAATAAAATAAAGCTTGGGTAAATAGAAATAGAACTGGTTGATAAGACCTCTCCATCGAGCTATAAAATTGACAATTGATTCATCAACAAATTTCCTGATGGAGTAGAGGTTGGTGATAAAGACCTTTTTAGATACATTGAATGATAAGTGATCTAAAATGGTTTGGGAATTTTGGGAAATATAAAATATTTAGTTCTTGGTGAGATCACTATACCAATCCAAGGCTGGTCTAGATAAAGACACGAGAAAAGTATGAAGGAGAAGAGCATCATCATATGCAATTAAATAACAATAATGGAAAAAAGATATTAAGTGTTGTTGGGGGTCCTCCTTGCTTTGGAACTTACAAAAATTGGGTAGTTCCCATTGAGGATGATATGGTTTGATAGGAATATATGGGTGAATAGGTTCATTATAGATTTGATCATAAGATAAGAGATTATGAGCCTTAGAAATAGATGACTCTAGGTTGGCCATTTTGTCTATTAACATTTTGACCAAATCTATTTGAGGTTTGGAAGCTCCATAATTGTTTGGTAGGTTTTTTTGGGGTTGGGTGGATACAATATATGGATAAGTGATAATAAGTGATAGAAGGTTGAGAAGATTCCATATATTAGTATGTGGTCATTGAAAGTTAGGATGACATTGCATAAGGGTTAATAGACACAAAAGGTTGGGTAGAAGGTGATATTTATCCTTGTGGATTAGAAACATATTAGTAAGATGAAATGGGTAATTTTAAAGGTATTTATATGGGTTGATTTGGAGGTATGGATGGAATCATTGGCTAGGGTTGAGTGTTAAATCTAGTATTGATAGGTGGAAGGGTAGGAGGTATGGAAAGAACCAAATTTTGAATTGGGGTAAAAATTGATGGGTTGGTAGTGATAAGGGTAATCGTGGAAATATGGGTATAATATATTCCCATAGTGAATTAAATATTATTAGTAAGAGGTGAGGTTTCCCTTATGTTGGAGGTGTTGGTTGGTGTAGGGGGTGTTTAGTAATTGGTTGGTATTTTTGGTTGTATTTGGGTAGAGGTAGTGGATGGGATATTTGTGGAATAAAATGCTTGGGTGATCATAGGTTTGGTGAATATAGTGTAAAACATAAGATGGGCTGGCATCCCATAACGTGGATATGTAGGAGGAATCAAAGTGATAAGGGTGTAGTGAGATAAGGTTTTGAGGTTGTGTTGGAGGGACATGGGGTTGTTATGAAAGAAGGTGGTGAAATATGCATCACCTTTGAAAAATATCCAAGGTATGGTAGGAGGGGGAGAATTATGGGGATAAACATAAACATATAAAGTGTACTGCATAGAGGAAGAAGATGGGGAAGGTGGTTCTTGGTTGCTTTTATTCCTCAATTATTGTCTAGTAAAGACCATATGAGGAATAGAAAATAGATGATGAAAATATCACAACTCAAACACAAATAAATGAAAAGGAAAAATATCTCAAGGAAATCAAAACATACACTAAATTTCATTTAAAAACTTAGGATTCTTTTTAGATCGCTTTTGGCTTATGCCTTAGTGTGAAGAAGAACATTGGTTTGTAAATCAGGTACTAAAAAAGAAGTCTAGGGTTAGTTTTAGGTGTTAAAATATATCAAAAATATATATCAAAATTTAGTACATGGCTTGATATTGGGTCCTAACCCCTCACTTCACACTCTAAAATGATAAGGCTGTTGCATGTTTAGCCAAGATATACTAAATTTTAGAGCTTAGACTCAAACAGAGTGCTGAGTTTTGGTTTCTCTTCCTTGTAATAACCTCCAAGTAAGATAGAAAAAGGGTAAGGTTTACTACTAGGTGATGAAATATTAGTTGGTCCTTATGTCAATTATTTTGATGTGTTTATTGATTATGTAGTTTTTTATAGTGTGTTATAACAAGAGTGAAACTATGATTGATTATTTTTCTTTTAAGTTAACTAGGTGAACTAAAAAACATGAAAGCAATCATTGTATTGAAGGTTTATTTTATACCCAAAAGAAAATTTCAATTTAGTTGTATGAGTATATAATAAAAGAAGAAAAGGGCACTTAAATACTACTAGGTCTCATCGAGCATGCCAAGATGTTTCTCTTAATTTCTCTTATATTTCTTAATTAAGGAAGAAGGTAAGAAACTAGTAATAAGGGTGTGGTAAAAGAACCTAGTTGTTATGCATGCATGATATAGATGAGTGTGGAGAGATCTTTTTTGTCTTGGAAGGATGACCTATAAATAATAAATTACTAACAAAATGGGTTGTTATAAAGATAGTAAGGTAGACTGCCTAGCATGAGCTAGATCCAAGAAGTGTGAGCTTGCTAGGAGGCTGTCAATCCACTCTTTGATAACAATCAAGTTGAAAGAGATATGAAATAATTGGATCAAATAATATAAATAAATAAAATGAAATATAAGAATAAATATACGCTTGATAGTGAAAATAAACTAAATATAACAATAAAGTGTTAATACTAGTGCTAAAGTAGGTCAGGTTAGGTTTGAAAAATAGGTGAGGTCTCTATGAATAGGTAGGCACACAAATGATCAAATTTGGTTTGGGGTAAGGGGTTGGAAATAACTTGTTATTTCATACCATAGTGATCATCAATATTTTGGGTGACTGTCGGTGGTTAAGCTAACCATTGGCGATTGGGTAACCATATGTGGTTGAGGGTGACCATCGACAGTCAAGGTGACCATCGATGGTTCCTATGGATTTTGAAGGTGATCAAAAAAGGAGTTTTAGAATGGTTTAATGATAAATTAAGGGTTTGGTTAAGGACCTGGGAGGTTTAAAATATAGAAAACAAAGTTGAAGTACAAATATACTTGTTTCTTGCTAAATAGTTAATGGTTGATTTCTAGAATAATTTTTGTAGAGTAATGGTATTTTACCTAAAGAGAAATTTTGGAAAAGGTTCAGATCTCTATTATAGTTGTTGATTTGTTGGAAGGAAAAGCTACTGGTTGGAAGCTACATTACCTATGTGCTAGGATGTTTGATTATGGATCCTTTCTCACCTCTTACTCCCCTCCTTTTATAGGCAAAGAGAGATGGAGGATAAAAGGTTCCCTAAGAGGTTAGCTTATTGATTTTGACGTTTTATAATTTACTATAAATGGGTAAGGTGGCCATATTGAATTTTTTTATTCTATCTTGTACATTACTAGTTTTTGTGTTAGAATGAGGAAGACCTGACTGTTGATGGTCAACCTAACTATCAGTGGTCATGTTGATCATCAGCATTCAAGGGTATAGAGGTAAAGAAGTTAAGGTGAGTTAAAAGAGTTGGGATAAAATTTAGTTAGTGATTTAGTTAATTTAGATATCTAAGTAGCTAACTTGGCTCAGCGTCTGATTGGCTGGTTAATGGGTTAAGAAGGATTAGGTGGTCCCTAAGGGGCCCTAAAGCATTTTGATATATATAACCATTGTGTGAAACTTTTTAGTGTCTACACTTGATACAAGTGAGATCTCAAGATTTAACCCTTTTTGATTGGTATATAGTTTGGATTTAATATTCCTAGTGAATCTCAAATTTCCCACATATAAGTTCATGCATGAATACATGGAAGATAATGGTTAGATAAACTGAAGGTTACTAGATATTATTCAAATGGAAGAGACATAAGAAGACATTTAACTCTTATGCAAGAATTAAAACACTATCAATAGATGGTTTTATGAAAGTGTGAAGGTGAAATCCTTTTGGATATCAGACCTTGTCCTACTATGGGAAAAATCACATGAGAAGAAAGGGAAGTATTTCAATCTAGACCCACTTTGGATGGGCCCTTAATAGATTATTAAGTTTTTTAGGTAGAATGATTTTGACTAAAGGACCTCTAAGGAAATGATATCCCATTTCCTATTAATGTAAATTTGTTGAAGCACTACTTATTAGATATGTCATCCACTATGATCTCAGAATATCCCTTTTTATGAAGGTTGTTAATATAAATATAGATTAAAATTAGTTTAATTCTTAGTTTATTTTTATTTTGTTGCATGTTTTCTCTTGTCATGTATTTTTTTCTTATTCTCATTTCTTATTTGGTTGAATTACCCCCTATATTTTTTATTTTTATTTCCAAACCTATAATAGTTTACCCCTTCACTCCATAAGTGGAAACTCATTCCCAAAATAAGATAAATAACAATGGTTGATGCTAGAAAAGAGATAAAACTAGCACTAAGCATTGGTCCCTATATACTCATATTTAGTCCTTTCAAAGGTATACCACACATTGAGAACACATTTTATAAAATATGAACACAAAAAGTGGGATTCCATTATTGAACAATCTAATAGATGAGTAACTTCTTTCACAATAGCTAGTAAGAAAGAGACAATTGTTTCGAAATTGAGCTCTAATAAGAGGTCACAATTAAAATAATATCAAAAAGTCGCTATGAATTCACTAAATAATTAGAAGGTACCATTTATTTATAAATAACTAATTGAATCTACCTTTCGCCTTAGATACATTGGTTATCAACCCACATGAATGTGAAATAAAAAAGACATCATGTTGGGAGAAGAAATTAGAAAGTAAAGCTATGCAGGATATTTGTCTATATTCGTGCATTATGTACTTGGTTTGTTAGATCTATGTATATATTGTCATATCTCCACAACTTGAAATAGGTTATAATATGAAAATACTCTACTTTTGGCACTAAGTATGAGAATAATATGAAATGTCAAAGACTACAAGAGTCTATATATACTTGTATTTTTATGAAGAATAGAGTTCCACCTTTGAAAAGATCAATATAGACTATTTTGGTTATGGTTAAGTATTGTGTTTATTAGTTTGTTCCTTGTGTGCATTCCCATGTATAATTTTTCTCTTATTTTATATATTATTTAATCCAAATACTCTTTAAATTTTAATGAAATACTAGTTGTTCCTAATTCTTATTTAACATATAATAATTCATCTTCACTATGTTTCTATTTTCCAACCTTGTGTATGAATACTCTGTAATATCTTATGCAATAAATTATAAACCTAACTATCCTCATCATTAACATTTTATGATTCTTCATAAACCTCTACTAACAATGGTGTGGTGAGCATGGAACACTCCTTCTGGAGGAAACTATGCTAAGATGGTTACTAGCGTAAAGGGACATTGAGACATGGTTAGAGCAAAAAGTATGTAGTTTCATAGAAGAAGAATCTAAATGGACCAATCTTACCACATAATAAATCATTCAAGAGCATATATATTAAGAGATTTATGAAATATTTTTGCGTGAGTTCCTTGAATTAATAGATAATTGGTTAGCATTTTTGGAATACTATTGCTTTAACCCAAGAAAAAAATAAATAATCATCTAGACTAAAGAAAAGATAAACTAGTTACAGAAATTAGAAACTAACTGGTTAAGAGATATTGATTATTGGATTACTACCAACATATATGTATACATCATCAGGTTTTTATTAAAAGTATAAATAGCTTTCAAATATGTGCAATTCTTGTTTGTTAGAGGAATTAGAGGGGAATCTTTATAATAACTGCCTCTCCTTGTAAAAATGTTGGTTATGGATAAGGCCATGGTGCTTACTCCATCTAATATTGAGTAGTAAATTTAGGTGTATGGGGGTGTGTGTGACATGAAATTGAATGATTATTAGACAAGTTTTGAACCTAAATCTAAAATGGAGATATGCTGGTATAAGAGTTAGAAGAAAAATCTAGATTGAGAATATTAGCTATGATAACAAAATAAATGGAATAAATAGAAGAATACCTAAGAAGCTACGAGTAGAGGAATGATTAGTAGTAAAATAGATTATGAATGAGTAATAAGATGTGATGAGTGAGATGAAATAGAATAATAATGAAGGATGAAGAAAGAAGATGACAAATGCTAGTAGATAGAAAGAAGTGATGAAGAATGAGATGAAGATGAGATGTTTGAAGAAGGAAAGAATAATGTAGAAGTAGTGTAGTTAGATGATATATGTAGTGTGAAACTATAATAACATTTATTATTAGAAGGACATGAAGAATTCAGAAAATAAATAGAACACAGTCATAGACTAAATGTAGGTTCAAGCATAGAAGAAGAAGTCATAGGAAAATATCATTCATTAGAAGAACACACATCCTCATAGCCCATTTTATATTTTTAGTATAAGTTATAAACTAGAAGAACAAGAAGATAGTAGTTCGGAAGGTCCATTTTTAGAGCAAGTGCATCAGTAGGTTACCAAAATTGAAACAACATCAATTTGAAAGTCTTTAAAGGTCATAGGGCTTGTTAAAATCAAGAAATGAAAAGAAGAAAACACAAAAAAATGAAGTGTGCATGTTGACTCTCCTAGTTCATAGATAAATCAAATTAATATGCAAGTAGGATCACCTAGAACATAGCCTCCTCTTGTAAAATTTATGTAATAGATTCTATCGATACTAGTTTACACAATGTCTCATATAGGAGGATTTATAAACCTAGTAATGTATGATAGGTTTATGAACCTTGAACAGTATTTGTTAACCTATGAAATGAGATGTAAATCTAAGGGAATTACTGATGAAGCTATCTAAAAGTGTGAGTTAGTAAGGGAACTATCTGAAAGATCACTTTAGTTCATATACCATAGAGACATTAAATTGAAAAATATATAATAGGTTAAGGAATGGCTCATCATAGTGTTCAAGATAAAGAAATTTACTTGTCAAACTATTCAAGACTTGAAGGAGATAAGGAAAAAGTTAGGATAATCAGTCTATGACTATGATCACATATTCTCTAATGTTATGAATAAGGCTGAATTTGACTTAATAGATAAAGACAAAGCTATGTGGTTTATCAAAGGACTATGCTATAGAATTAGGTTTTCCACTATGTAGACTCAATATGCTACTAAAGTAGATTCTAGAGTTGCTACCCTAAAAGTAGAGAAAATTGAAGAAAATGGAGAAGATCTTATCATAAATTCCAAGATTGAAAACACACTACAAGATTTTATGAAGAGAATAGAGAAATACCATGAGGCAGGTAAACCTAAGTTGAATCTATGGTGTATGAAGTGTAGGAAAGAAAGACATCATAAGAATGATTGTCTTGAAATCAAGATAGAGTTTTGTGAAATCTATCTAGTAGTAGGGCACAAAACAATGTAGTGTCATCTTATACAATAATATATTAATAACCCATAAAAATTTTATTATAATTTCTACATGTCACACAATCATGATGAAAATAACTATGGGGATTTGCAAGAGATCAATGAATACATTACTAATAATGTATTCACCATCACTGTGTAGCAAGTTTCCTTGATGAATCAAATGATTCTAGGCCCAGAGGTAAATAAAGGTTGTTTAACCTAAGTAGGTCCATAATGGATTCCTATCTCACCACAATACTAGCCTTAAGGTTTCTCCAATTGGACCCCTCCTTGATAAAGTTAGACACCACCATCAATGTAATACTAGTATGTATCACCCTGGAGCTTAACCATAATGTAATAATAACAAACAAGTTAGACCCCATCAATTATGCAATAACAATTCATAATTAGAGATAATACCCAACAATATCAGCATTGGAACACAACGTAATAACAAGAAGGGTATAGAATAGGATATTAGTCCAATAAAGGAGGATCTAGGGGTAGATCTAGAGGAGGCTACCAAAGAGGAAAAGGAAATAAATATCAATGGCCTCTTTTGCAATGTTACCTATTTGGAGATGAAAATCATGTATTAATTAAATTTCTTTTTGAATCCATAAAGATAGTCTTACTACACATATTATAGAATATATGACAAGCATAAGATAGAAGATTGTCCTATCTTGGAAAAGCAAAGAAAGGATAAGGCCATCATAAATGTGAATATGGTAAATGAGCAGCCTAAGGAGGATGCCTTCCTCAATGCTATCACATGACATTATCATGTAGATAGAGGATTACCTCCTCTTAAGATTCCTCAAGATCAAGGAATCCAAAAATAAAAATAGGATAAATAATCAAACCTAACTACAGAAAAGGGGATCATGTATGAAGTTGTATAGATGTTGAAAAACATATAACATCAAAAAAATATTTAAGGAGATGATGTAAAGATAGATGCACAAATGTATGGCTAGATCATTCACATTATGCAATAGTATGGAGTTATCACTACATTGATAGATCTTCTAAAACTTTTAATCACTCTACACAATGAAGACATCTCTCAAAATATCACAAACCTACTACATAATCTTTTAGAGTGTGCACAGTGAGGACATTAAAGATAGAAAAGCTATTTTTGGATATCAAAACATATAAGCCCTAAGATTTAGATGTATGAATTGACATTAAATTTGTAGGTTATGAAATTCTAAATGTTATCTTTGATTTTGGTAGCATAGTCAACATGATTCTTAAGTCTACATAGGAGTCTATTAGATGATCAATTTTAAGGAATTATGCATTACGATGGAGTTGTTACTTCATTAATAGATATTTTGGAATTTTTAAGCACACTTTACAATGAATACATATCTCAAAATATCACAAACCTAATACCTAATATACTATAGTGTGTATAGTGAGGACAATAGAAGATAGAAAATCTAGTTTGGTACATCAAAATAATAATCCCTAAGATGTAGATGCACAAATTGACATTAAGGTTTTAGGTTATGAAATTCCAAATTCTATTTTTTATTTTGGAATCATATTCAACATGATTCCTATGTCTATATGGTAGGTTATTGGATGACTAGTTCTAAGTTACAGCCCAGTAACTATGAGCTTAGATAACTATGGAAGAATTGAACCTATTGTCAGATTAGAAGATGTTGAGATAAAATTTACAAAACTAAACCTATGAGGTGACTTTTAATTCATCAATATGAATACAATAGAAACATATTACCCTATGGTGATTGGCAAAAAATGGGCATATGATGGATAAATGACTATCAACACTCTACAAGATCAATTATAGGTACACTAGGGAGATAAGGTTATCATCATTATTTTGAATAGAGTGCACAAACCTTACATCATTTTGATTGAACTAGATTCTCCATATGTCATGAAATAAATGAACTATATGAAGGTAAATTCTTAATAAAACCCAAAAGTTTTATGTCTATCCAAGTGCAACTTCTTGTATGAGCTTACTAAACCTCGGGTACAATCTTTACTCACTCAATAATTGAAGACATCTAAACATTGGAAGCCCAAATTAGTAGTTACTCAACCATTGAAAACTTAGTTTGTCAAATAATATTATGCATTTATGTCTATAAAATCCCCTACTCATTCATAATTTGACTTCCTCTATCAAGTAGATGATCATATGCAAGATTATATATAACTAACCATAGAAGGTACTTTACCTTTGGAAATAGCATCATCTATGAATGGAGACTCAAACACACATCTACTCAACTAGGCTCAAGGTGATCATGAAATTTGACCTATGAGAATGGTCCTTGTGCACAAAAAATAAATTCTTGTGTACTATGACTAAGGATTTAATAAATTCATTTTGTGCCTACAAGTTCATGTACCCACCATTAGTCAGTAGGTTGATTATTTGAATTAAGTTTTAAAGAGAGTTACAATAACATGGAGATAAATTCATATAAATGATCAGCTCAAGTGGGATGATGCATGTGAGATCATGATTAGTAGGTTCCAACTACCACAGGTCATCAAAATTAATTGGACTTAATCTAAGAAGGTGAGTGTCTTGAAATCCATATTCATTATTGTGTTGAAGTCTAGACTAAGGAATGTGTGGCACCAAAATACTAGGTTCACATCTTCCATTATAAACTTTCTCTATTATCATCAACATGGTATATGCATAAATAAAATAGGAGGGAGATAAATAATTGGGCATAGGTGAAAAGTGATTTCATATAGACATATGTTTTTAAAGATGAGAATCCTTTGGTTCATAATGCACTACTAAAAATAAAACATTTCTTATGCCATGGGTGCATATAATATTTAATAACCATGATGAAATCCACTACACATAAGAATGCAACACACATAACATACAAATTCCAAAAATATATAGCATTACAAAGATATAAAGATACCAAGAAAGAAGAACAATATTTTATGTATCCATCCCACCAAAAACAAGATGAAGAAGAGGACATTTAAGATTATAATTTTGATGGTGATCTTAATTTGATTTATTTATTTAAACCTGAATGGCCATTAGAACTAGTAAAAGACACCTACATATAACCTACTAAAGAAAACAACACACACAACATACAAATTCCAAAAAAGGAAAGGAAATGAATGACATAGGAATTTGTTGATAAAAAAGAGCAAGATTTATTAGTGACCCATTAAAAATCATGTAGAAAACATTGGAACTAATGAGTTTCCGAAATAGGTGTATATAGGTTATTATTAGATAGAAGTTGAAGCTTTTGAAGCTATGCAGCTCCTACGAGATTATCAATATGTCTTTCCCACTAACTTTTTTTAGGTTCGAGGAGCTGATCTATCTCTAGCCAAGATACACATAAAACTCAAGGAGTATGCATGATCTATAAAGAAGTGTCCATATAAGCTAAATCTAAACATGAAGTTGAAACTAAAGGCTAAAATTGATATAATGTAGGATGCAATGATAATCTATCCTAGAGAAAATGCATATTAGGTTAGTCATATAGTAATGTAGATGAAGAAAATAGGGAAGATTAGAGTATGTGGGGAATATTACATTCTAAATGATGCATTTTTAAATGATTCATTCCCAATCCCATTCACAAATGAAGTTTTTCAATCTATTACAAGACATGAAGTCTACTCTTTAATGGATGGTTTCAATGGCTATCATCAAATACCCATCATAGAATAAAATAGATCCAAAATGAATATTTCCATAGAATGGGGATACTTTACATACAAGGTAATACCTTTTGGCCTTAATAATGTACCTATGGTTTTCTCTTGACTACATTCAAGGACTTCATTTGTGACTTCCTAAAAGTCTATCTCGATGATTGGGAACTCTTTTCCTTATTTAAATAACATTCGTCTAAGTTGCACCTCATGTTAGAATGATGTTGAGATGTGTACATTACTTTGAATTTAAATAAATGTCTATTATTTACATTCTTTTATATCTTATGAGGTCATGTAGTATACAATGAAGTCATTTTGGTAGACCAGGCAAAATTTTCAATAATTTTGAGTATACCTCCATCAGTTAGCTCCATGGAAGTGCAATATTTTATTGGCCATATAGGGTACTATCACAAGTTCATCAAAGGTTATCTAACCATTTCATCTCCATTAGAAACCTTACTATATAAAAGTGTGAAGTTTATCTAGGCTATAAGGTGTCAAACAACCTTCATCAAATTAAAGTAGATATTGGTCACTAAGCCCATCCTCACCTTTCTAGATTGGAGAAATCCCTTTCACATGTACATTGATGCTTCAGGTATCATATTCAATGTTATTCTTATATAGATAGGAGATAGTGGACTTGACCATCCCATTCATTTTATAATCTATAAATTGTTGGATATAGAGAAGAACTACAAAACAACTAAATGAGAAGCATTGGACATAGTATTCACACTACAAAAAAATTCACACTATCTTTTTATGACACCACTTGAAGTCTTTACCAATCATCAAGCTATGTGAAACCTTATCAATTAGTTAATTCTAAAAGGATGCATCTATAGGTGGTTGATGTTAATTCAAAATTTCTAATTTTACATTAATGTTAATCTAAGTAGAGAAAATGTGGGGCCAAATCATCTCAACCACATTATTAATGGCAAGGAACTAGAAGAATTATAGGAAGACTCTATTGATGCTCATCTCTTTTGCATTTTGATAATTCCTAAAAAAATGAATAAATTACCAACTTTATCAAACAAGTAGTATTCGCTATGAACTATAAATAAAGAGACAAGAAACATTTTGTCACTAGAGCTTTACCATATACCATCATCAATGGGCTTCTATACCATTTGGGTAAAGACAAAGTACTATGTAGGGTTATTTTGGAACATGAATGACCTCAAATCTTACAAGAGTGAATCAAGGGGTACCATGAAGAGATTTATTGGAGAAGATACTTTGAGGAAGTTGTTATAGAGTGGGTTATGGTGGTCAAATATTTTTTAGGATGGACATAGAGTAGCATAACACTACAATATATGTCAATGCATGGGTAAACCACTATAAAATGTTGAAATACCTTTACAATCTCTGTTAGCTAAGAAACCTCTTGAATAATGGAGAATTGATTTTGTTAGACCCATTAATCCACTAAGAAAATTTATTAAAGTAATGTATATTATACTTCTACTTACTATTTTACCAAATGGGTTGACACTTCTATGACACCCAATAATGGTGTGATATATGCAACAAAGTTTATCTATGAAAATATTATTACAAGGTTTGGTTGTCCCATTAAGCTTGTTAACAATTGGGGGATACACTTATTGAACAACACCATGAGGGATATTACTAAGTAATTTATGATTTATCATCATAAAAGCACTACATCACATCCACAAGCAAATGGCCAAGCTGAATCTTCCAATATAGGTTTTAATCCATTCTAGTTGGTCTATGGGCTTGAAGCAGATATGCCAATGTAATACTTGATATCTAGTCTATGTATTGTCGTGGTGATGAGACTAGGGGATTATGAGTCTCTCACCAATAAACTTCTTGAACTCAATTTGATGAATGAATATAGATGCAAAGCATTATGGATGAATGAAGTTCACAAGTAGATTTATAAATCATGGCATGATAGGAATTTATGCTATAAATAATTTCATAAAGATCAATTAGTCTGATTATATGATAGTCATTTCATAGCATTTTTGGGCAAGTGATAGATTTGATGGAAAGGGCCTTATGTTATACATGAACTATCACCATAAGGAACTATGGTTTTAATAGATGTAAGGGGAACTATTTTACCAAGATGGGTGAATAGATGTAATCTTAATCCTTATTGCCAATTTTCAAATTGAGTAGTTGAGTGGGTGTTGAGTAACACCAAGTAGATTAAGATTTCTCATTTCTACATATTTTTTTGTGTGTTTCTATTTCTATCTCTATGTTTATAGATGATCTCTTCACTAAAATTTTAGAACTAAGATAACAAGCATATCATTCACCAACCATGTATAGAAGAATCCATGTGCACCATCACAGATGTCAATAGTAGTGAATAAAAGTAATTAAGTCATGAAAAGGTACAAACAAGTCATATCAACAAGATATCTACCATATGATGGTCATTTACCAAAAGTAAATGTGAGATCTAATGTTTGATTGACTTAATATTCAAAACATTGGTGCCCCATCAACATTATCCTCTCATACCCTTGTATGGACAATAAAGAGCATAATGACATATCTCCACACATGTGCTAATGACAAATTGTCTTTATTTCTAGATCAAATAAGATTTTCCACATCAACCATTGCATTCATGTCAAATGGATTGCTAAGCATGACATTTATATGGCAACTAATAGTCATGAAATATATAAAGGCCAAGTTTAAAAACCAAGTTGGCATTTCATTCTTTCACATATTTTTATGACCTATAAATTCAAAGAGCCAAGCTAGTTTTCTTGTAGAAAGAGCCCACAAAGTTTCAATTCAATTAATTAGAAAATATGGATACACCACGACTCATTAGGGGACTCAGTAATGCAAAAAAGGAAGCAATATGAATTGATGTGGCTCTTAGGCAAAACAAGTTCAATGATTCAAAGCCATTTGACTTCTTGCGAGTAGTGGAATAAAAGTTATTTCACCTAGACCTCATCAATGCTACACAACCACTCACTCTCATATCCCCCCATCTTTTCCAAAACATATATGTCAAGTTCCTACTCCAAATTCCAACCTTTGGTGACTTAGGGAGATTGTACATGTCCTACTCGATCAATAAAATAATGGAAATATATACCTTGGCCTATATGTCACCATTATCATGAACATAAAAGCCATGGCCTAAGCTTTGGGCATGCCTATGTAAGGATACTCCCTATATCCATACAATATGAGAATAAACCCCATTATATAAGAAGTTAGAGATTTGTATGTTCAGAGCTCTAGAGGGATACCAATTAAGGAAATTCATGATAATCCCATGCACATCCTCATTGAATGCATCACAAAGAGGTTTTGATAGATGACCAAGTCTATAAAACAAATTTCAAAAGTGTTCATGGAAATTACCCATCATATGATCCATAGGTAAAATAAATTCAACTAGCTATAATGTCATCCAGGAGCTCCTCAAAAATATTGACAAGTGTCACACATCACCTACACAAACATTCCAATGTCAGTCCCTCATATTTGTCCTTTGCTTCACATAATGGACGTCCCATGAGGGTGAGGTGTACCCCAATATAAATTATTAGCTAGCATAATAATTTCCTAACCTCATCTAGACAAATGAGTTTGGATCACTAGCATATTTAGTAAAATTAAAAGCATGGTAGGAGGAATATATATAACTAATTTTTACACATGCCTAGGTGCCACTATATGTCATGTAGTATTTGGGCCAACATGCAACAATCACTTTGATACTGAAGGGTGTATTTATTCACATTCATGAGTTGTCATAATCACCCTTCACACTACTTTTATTTTTTATCACTATGGACATGTCATAGGTAGAAGTTTCCAAATAAAAAGCCTTTGAAACAAGGCATGAAAATCCATTATAGGCCATACCACCTAGCAGAACCATTTGTATAGTGCATAAACCTATAAAATCCACTAGTTCACAATAATAGAAGAGAAATCACAAGATTTATGTATAACACCAATCGATGTTTCTTCCTTTGAAGTGAAAAACAAAGAGCACGCCAACTTGGTTAGATGATCTGAAGGTGCCTTAGATAACAAACTCATATGAACTTCCACATATGGGCATGGATGAATAATAAATATACCAAGTCATGATTGCAAACATGGTTGGATATTTCTATAAATAGGGAGGAGGAGAAGGAATTTTTCTTATAGTAGAATGTACACATGGTTCAGGTGTGTAAGTAGGTTCTTATAGAATTAAGGGTGGACCTTACATATTTCTCTACATCTATAATCATTGATACCATTTGAGAAGAAGCAGAGTAGTTATAAATACATGAATTTTATAGCTACAACCTACATCTACCTTCACCATTAAGGCTGTATTTATGCCCCTTCCTAAAATCACAAAATAATCACTTGTGTGTAGACCCTAAACTAAGTAGGAGGATAGGGTCTCCTGCACACTTAAAGAACACACCTTGGGTCAACCAACCATCATGTAGGAAGCACAACCTACCCCTTCATCTACTTTACCACCACCTAAATGTATATTTTAACCCTCAGACATAAGAAGTCACAAGTTTCTAGCTCAAAATTCTAACCAAGTGATTTATCTCCATCACCACATGTCAAGGAGGTCAAAGAGTTCACAACTAATCAACCTACCATAGAATAATAATATTCCTTGAGTGAATAAGTAACTCACATATTAGAATGACAAGTAAGGAAAGAGGATATGAAGTGATAGAAGGAACAAGCTAAGCAAAAAAAATAAACTCAATAAGCTAAAGAAGTCAAGGATTAAAAAAAGGCCAAGAACATATGTATTGATCAAAAAAATCCATGGATGTGGCTAAGAAGGATTAGAAAACTACTGACATATACCAAAAAGCATAGGATGAACAAGCATAGAATGAAAATGAAGATGAGATCACTACTAAGTGTATATAATTAGAGATACACCATGTCTATAAATCAATCCTAACTTAAAGAAGATAGATCATACCATACACTTCTAATTCGGGACACATTTGTTAAACAAGAACATGACCAATATGGGGATATGTTAGACTTAATTAGGGTATCTCTTACCACAATAAACTATGTTAGGGAGGGTTCTAAAGCCTCCAATCTAACACAATCAAACAATAACCTTAAGGGGTTCCTGAGTTTTGATATTTCACCTAAACTAATAATAATTAAAGTAAATCTAATCTAGTTCTCACCAAATCTTGTGTCACAAAGTGGGAGTTAGAAATAATAAAAAATAAACATTCATAAGATACATATACTCATGTTAATGTATATGAAATTTTAATTCTTAAAAGAAATGTATAAATGCATATCAATATACTCTTATAAAGGAGGAACAAAGTTAGGAATACTTACCTTTGAAGATGAACCACCGAGCTTCAATATCTCCCTTGGCCAAGGAGCTTCGTAAGAGGTTGGTGTGGTATGTAAGGATGACAAAGACAAATCAACTCTAGGCTAAATAACTTATCAATGCATCTAAAATACTTATCCACAAGACAAGATCTGTAAATTAAATCTAAGCTTTATCTTCAAGTAGAATGGTCACTAAAAAAATGTGAAATAACTCTTACTTCTTCTCTTCTCTAGATAATGACAAAATTAACTTATATATATAGGTGGATTTGACCCTTAAATCTTCCAAAAATCTTGGCTGATAGGGTTAGTCCAATCAACCAAGCATAATTTTAGACAATAATTCACTAGGTCATGAGCTAGGTCATCTAAAGGCCTAACTAGTTCCTAAGTGAAAATTACCCAAAATTGTACAGGGTCAACCTAGTATAGCTGACTAACAAAAAGTGATTAAGGTGAGGAAAAGGAGGATAAAATGTAAAAAATGATTAAAGAGGGTATAATAGAGAAGAATAAACTTATGGATAAGGTTTTTAGGAGATAAGTGTGTAGATAACAAGTGTTAAAATGGGATTCAATCTTACTAAGCACAAATGATTTACCCACCCCTTCCCTAGTACACCCCTTAAGGCATGCACTCATAGATATTGAGACTCGATGGGTTCCTAAAAGATAAAAAGTGTTAGTAAGTGATAAAATTTTAAAAATATTATGTGTATACATATGCCCCACTTGAAACTCATCACGTTTCATGTGAGTGTAACATGAGATGGTGCTTTGGGAATATAACATGATAATACATAACGTTGATGCTAAGTAAAGTGAAGTAAGTAGTAAAATAAGATAGATGAATAGACACAATTGAAAAACACATACCTTTACTTAGCTTAGTTATATATATAAATAAATAAACTATAAGATAATTGAAGGCATCCAAATGTAAAGAACATTAGGTGAATCTATAGAAGCTAGTATTAAAAATAGCCAAAAATCAAAAGTTTTGGAAGATCGGGATATAGTAATTGAAAAAATTATCTACATCATCAAGATTTCATAACATTTTATGGATAAAAAAATTTAGTAGTAAAAAAAAAAGATATGGGTAAAATAAGGAATCTGATAAAAGTAATGTAAGGTGTTGGTAGGAATAAACAACTAGGTCGACCCAGTCGACTTAGTAGGGTAAACTTGGTAAAATCC